>JAHZTW010000001.1:452328295-452381527 GCA_020283515.1 Alliaria petiolata | reverse complement strand
AAATCCACAATCAACTAGATACATTTTTCCTGAAAAAATAATAATAAAGTAATTACTTATCTCATTAAAAATAATAAAGTAGTTACTAATTAAAATAATATATATATTATAATATACCTTCTGGAATTGGTAATCGATTAGTGTTCTTTGTTAAAGCATGATTCAATATTTTTGAGTCATGAGCTGAACCTTCCCATCCACTAAGCATGTATATGAACTCAAGATCAAAATTACATGCAGCCAATACATTTTGCGATATATCACCTTTTCTATTGCGAAAAGGGCCAGCTTCTTTTTTTGGGACCATTGCAAAGATATGTGTACCATCAATAGCTCCGACGCAATCCTAAATATATGATAAAATTTATGCTTAATAAAATGATAAGTTAAAGCATGGACCATAAAGAAAAATACATACCTTAAAATAAGGATAAAATCTTGTACTATCTCTTATCTTTTGAGGCACAATGGGTCCAACGGTAGCCATGAAACTTGGTGAAATTTGATTTAAAGCTCGCAAAACTTTGTGAAAATTGTCGCTTATAGCAAACTTTGATCTTTTAAAAGTGTCTCTTGTATAACAATACCTCGAATTTTGGCCAACTATTAGGAGGAAGGATGCAACCATTTCTTCAAGACTAATATATCGTGTATCGGTTAAATTTGTCCTCTCTCGAATGATATCACATAACTTCAAAAAGATATCTGGATACATCCGATATAACTCGCGAAAATGAATAGGGTTTTCCTTTAACATATTTTCTATATAGTCTTGACCAGCTCTTGTGGTTGCACGTCGAATAGGACGTTCAATTTGCAATTGAAGTTGTTGTTGTAGTCGTTTCCTCAAACACATCATCTGACAGAAAACTAAGAGCACCAATAAAGTGATATCAGCATCTAACTCATCACCTTCATGCGATATATATTTCTCTCTTTCTTCAGGAATTTCTTGTTCTCCAAGAAGTGTTGGATTCATGCTTGATACATTTGACAAAAAAAAAACTTAACCCATCAAAAATAAGCACTAACACATAATTAAAAAGTATAGACTTTAATGTATACCATCACTACTACATGAACAGAAAATTATCAAAACCGAACAATTATACTAGAGAATGAGATAGACATCTAAACCATGTAAGAAAGTAAAAGAAAGATAAAAAATAAATACTCACTGAAGACTTATTTTTTAAACAAGTAACTCAATCTTTGAAGAGTATCAAAAACAAACAACTATATGAAGAAGAAGAAGAAAATTGGTGTTTCTCTTCTTCGTCCTTAAACAAGTAACTCAATCTTTTTTTATGTAAATTTTACTTTATGAAAAAGTAAAGTTATTTACAAATATACAGCATAATTTTGTATTTACATAAAGTTTTACATTTTTAAAAAAGAAAAAAAAATTGAAATGGAAAAATAACTATAATTGTAAAAATGGAAAAATATGTAAAATGGAAAACATATAAAAGAATCGACCAAACCGTATCATATATATACATATTGTTTCTAGTGGTCAAAATTATTATAATACAAATCACTAAAACCTAAAGTATCAATGGAAGGATCACAACAAGAACAACAACAAGAAAGAGTAAAGAGTTCATATATTCAATGGAGTCCCCAAGAAACAAAAACTTTGATACAATTACTCCTAGAGTGTGTTGCTGCAGGTTTGCGTGATTCTAACAATACATTCAGCAAGTTTACGGTAGAGAGACGAATTCTACCTACTCTCAATCAAACACATAATTGTACCAAAACCTATCAAAACTGCGCAAACAAAATAAAGATTTTGAAAGCAAAATATCAAAGTGGTGCTGAAATTCTTCGCTTCAGTTCTGGGTTTGGATGGGATCCAACCACAAAACGGTTCACGGCACCAGAAGAAGTGTGGGCTGACTACATAAAGGTAAAATTAAATTTACAAGATTATCTCTACATAGATTTTTCATCATGTTAAACTTTTTGTATTTTTTTTGTTTTAGGCACATCCGAATTATAAAAAGTTTCGTAATGAGACTTTTGAAGAATTTGATGATCTTAAAGTTATATTTGAAAAAAATATAGCATCGGGTAAGAGTGCGATTGGATTAGGCGATACTACTGATGCTCGAACATGTGGAATTTCGGAAACTGGAAAAGAGCAAACAAATTGTGATGAAGAGTTTTCCATAAATGTCGAGGAAAATTATGAAACACCGTCATCTTTTTTTTGCAGCGGTTCAAAGGACACTTTGGAAAAACTCCCTTTAAGAAAAAGAAAAAGAAATCCTCAAGGCAAAGATGATGATCCCATTATTTGCCAAGAAGGTGCAGACGAAGCTTGTACTGAAATAAACGCCTTGACAACAATCACTCAAAAACTCTTCAATCTGATACAAGAGAGAGAAGCAAGACAACAACAAGAAGCTGAGAAAAGAGAAATAGAGAAAAAGAAAAATAACTTATGGGAAGCTATCAAAGAAGTTTCTGATTTGGAAGAACATGTTCGTTACGATGCGGTTAAAGTAATTCACCAATTAGGAATGAAAGATGTATTCGTTAGCATGTCCACTGATGAGCGTTATGCTTGGATTAAACGTAACGTTATGGGATGATTAGTTAATTATTATCTAGATTGGGGTTTTAATTATTTTTTATCATCTAGATTGGGTTTTATCTATTTTTTATCATTTATAGATTGGGGTTTTATTTATTTTTATTATAACATAACATTGTTGGCTTTTATATCATAATTATTATATCTTGATTGGGTTTTATGCATGGTTATTTTCTTTATTATTATTTATTCCAACATAAACATTTTTCAAATTGGCTCAATTATCTTTTCAATCACAAGATGAACGTACATAAACATAAACATAATAAACTGTAGAATGTTGGTATTGGAGGAAAAATTGACGTGGGGGAGAAAGTGTAGAAAATAATCAAATCCAATCAAATAACAAGGTTAAACTCTGTATTTGGGTCTTTGTATTTTACTCATGAAAACCTTTCTAAATCCATTCAAATCCAACAAAAAATCAAATCCTTATAATACTTGGATTTTAAAATCATAGAACCAATAACACTGGATTTCAATATAAATTTTAAAATCATAGAACCAATAACACTGGATTTCAATATGGATTTTAAAATCATAGAACCAATAATACTGGATTTCAATATGGATTTTAAAATCATAGAACCAATAACACTGGATTTGATTTGGATTTTCAAATCCATTAAAATACAAGAACTAATAACCCCCCCTAAGTTGTAGAAAAATAGTCTAGATCTTTGTAAAGATAGTTTTGGAAGACTATAAATACCTCCTCACCTATTTATTTATGTAACGAACGAAAAGTTGAACAATAAAAGTAAAGATAGAAATTTATAATGTTTTATAAGATTTATAAGGGTTTTACAAAGTTTTCTCAAGTTTTTCTCCATATTTAAACTCATACTTAGAAGGTCTTTGTTTCTTTGTTTCGAGTATTAAGGTTTTGAGCTAGTCATAAGTACTATCGGTTGTTGCCGGTTTCGTTACAATAGTTTCAACGGACATCAAATGAAAAATTCGAGATGAATACGAATTGGATAAAAAATTTGAACCAAAATATATTGCTTAATGTGAAAATCTTATTTTTTTTCTTTTAAATAAAATATATTATTCTGATCGCAATGTCTTCCACTTGTTTGTTACTTTAGATATTTCACCAACAAAATATATCCAAAACAAATTATAGGGAAAAGTTCTGGACCATTAATTAATCCTCGAAAGATACCAACAATGGCTGCGCCCTTGGCCTCTCTTTCCTCCTCCATTAAAACCGGAGCACGGGCACTGTTCAACCGCAACCACCGCCTTCCTCCTTCGAGCCTCTTACCTCTCGCTTACTCTGTACGTCCCATCTACTCTGCATCTTTACCTATTAGCTCCTCTCGCCATTTTTACTCAGAATTTGTTAAGATCGTTTTCTTTCTCAGATCGGAAAACATATCTCGAGCTGCTCTTTTAGACGACGGTCTATGAAGAACATTTCTGCGCTCGAGACCTCTGACGGCACCGTTAACGTAGAGGTAGACGATGGCGAAGAAGAAGAAGAAGAAGCGTGTGAGCTTGTTAACAGAGCAGAAGTGTCAATTGACGGCGTTGAAGCTCACCTGTTAACGGCGGTAAAGAATAATAACGGAACTGGATTGCTTCTACTCTCTGATGTCTTCGGCTTCCAAGATTCTTCAACAAGCGATTTCCCTTATCGTGTCGCTTGCAATGGCTACAAGTATGTCATCTTCTCCGTTTTCTTTCTCTCTATCTCAAATTCCAAACTTAATGATTCTAATTGCAAATTTATTATTTATTTTTTGGTGAAATAAAATTGCTTGTTAACATTTATAAAATTCTTTTTTTTTTTTATAAATTGANTAAGTTAAAGCATGGACCATAAAGAAAAATACATACCTTAAAATAAGGATAAAATCTTGTACTATCTCTTATCATAGAACCAATAACACTGGATTTGATTTGGATTTTCAAATCCATTAAAATAGAAGAACCAATAACCCCCTCTAAAAGAACAAGACACAAGTTTTCTGCAAATTTTCTCTTCTTTTCATTCCATAAGTCAATCGTTTCTTAAATACACCAGAGAGATGTTCAGAAACTAACTCCCAACTAAACAAGTATAAAACGTGAAAGAGTGGGAGACAAATCCACAAATATAGGAAAACACACGATGCCATATCCCATTCGATCTTGTTTACTCTGGTTCTGCTCGGTTTACTCGGTTTACTCTAGATTATGGTCTCATCACATTCCATGAGAAATTTCAAAATTAGTGTGTATTACCTTCTCAGATTGCTGCTGTGTTCTGAAAAGTCTGTCTTGAACTAGGATGGAGATGGTGTGGTAGCACATTTTGAGTACCATAAGCATCCTATCACGTCTATTGAGTGGAGCACTCATGAAGCCCCGACACTTGTAGTCTCGTCCGGCGATAACCAGCTGACGTGAGCCACAAAGCTTATATACATAAAATATGGATTATCACTATAAAGAAAACTGAAAATCTGTCTAATGGGTTTTGGCAATCTGTTGTATCTGCTGCAGGATATGAGATTTATCCTTGGAGAAGGATGAGGAAGAGGAAGCAAAGCGGAGACCAAGGAACAAGTCAACACACCTCAAGACTTGCCTCCTCAGCTTCTCTTCGTTCACCAGGGACAAAAGGACTTGAAGGAACTTCAATATGATCATCTCAACGGCTGCTGAACCGGCACTTACCCCATCATCATCGCTCGAGCTCGCCCCGAGGTAAAAAGTGGGCCGGCGTAGAACCCATAGGAACTTCTGACCACTTAACTCTAAACCACAAGCGAGTTCCATTGTTTGCTCTAACGACAACGTTCCACCACTCCCTAAACATACATACACCACTGACCCATCCTGTTGCTTGTCTAGCCACTACAATATGCTATTGGGCTTTTCGATTGGCCCACTAGTCCTAACAATAGGTCCAATAGTCTTAACAATAGGCCCAAT
Source organism: Alliaria petiolata (assembly GCA_020283515.1). NCBI lineage: Eukaryota > Viridiplantae > Streptophyta > Magnoliopsida > Brassicales > Brassicaceae > Alliaria > Alliaria petiolata. Next base: position 452,376,000 of record JAHZTW010000001.1, on the reverse strand, counting down.
GGGATAAACCGGTACTTTAATAACACGGCCCAATTCTTCACTCCCTAAGCGCGGTTAGAGTGTTTCCTTGTAAATCCTCCCATGTATTTACCAACACTCCATCGCTCATAGGTATCTCTTCCCCACACTGTACACACTCACGGTACTGCCGGTTCGACCGGTCTAACATTGTTTCCATAAGCTCGTCCGGTCCGACCGGTCTACAACCCGGTATTCTCATAAGCTCTTTGATATCAACGTATTCCCCTTCCACAACCTTTTCCAACGGCGGCAAGTACACCATCACTGCCAAGAACCACGCGTGCGAAAGGACGTACACGTACTTAGCCATCATGCCGAGTTGCCGACATCCTCGGCAACGGACATCAACCCGGTACCAAAAAAGTCAACGATCATGACCGTCGGTTTTCGGTTCATTGATTTTACGGCGTCCCGAATCGCAGGCTTCATGGCTCTCGTCTTCTCTACAATTTTAGTGACCACCGTCGCACCTGGCCCCACGAGATGGTCTGCATCAACCGAGGGCAATTCCGTGATTTCACATGTTCCTCTAGCCACGGCTGCTTGTATGGCTATGGTTTCTGTTGGGGAAGTCGGTCGGGCGGCGACGGCGAGAATAGTGATTTTGACGTTGCGGACGGAGGAGAGACGGTTGCCGAGTTCTAGGATAGGGATGAGGTGGCCTAAGCCAGGGCTAGCGACTAGAAGCGCGTGAGGCTGGTCCATGATCTAATCAATATTACAACATATAGAAGTTTTTGTTAAAATGATTATGAATCGAAAGAATGTTATAACGAAAGGGTATAATTTACGTGAGATCCTCGACCACTTACCGGTCCTTGCATAAGAAGATGTTTCTTGGCTCTTGCTTGTAAATGGCAGTGCATGAATTGGGGGATAAGACCATAGACTTGATATATACACTGGTTCATATGATATATGGAGTATTTATTATTGCTTTTAGAGGGTAGGATAGGTTCGTTTTTAAAAATATAATTGCTATACTATCTTTGAAAAAAAAAAAAAACGTGGATTGTATTCGATATGAGTCTATTTGACAAGTGACATGATGTTAATTATTACGCATAAGATAAGACCAAACGTTATGTTTTTTTTTTCTTTTGAGAACAACCAAACGTTATGTACTACGTACCGAGGCCTAACTTTGTAGGCAAAGAACAAAAAATAATCTACGTGTCCCGATTTTTCCTAGATTTGTCAATAAATAATAAAAGAGTCCATTACTCGCTTCACACTTCTATTCACAAGAACAGTGAGTGTAACGACATGTTCATGCAGGAATGCAGCCATGCATACATGTCTTCTTATAGTCAGACAGTACATAACGTTATGTGCAAACGTTAGATTTTGACATAATATTATCCAAAAATCAAAAAAGTAAAAAAAAAAATTAAGAAAAAAAAAAGATTATGTTTTCCAACCAAAAAGGTAAATAAGAAAATTAACATGATCAAATTTTGACACGTGTAATATAATCTTCTTATTATATAAAGTAGGATGCATCAAAGTTGCTAATTCACATGACCGTGACATGTGTCGATAAGATTTTAACATGTGTCGTAGTTAATTCGTTAATAAAAGAAAAAGAAAAGAAAAATTGCTAAAAGAAAAGAAAAAAGGAATAAAGTATATATACAAACTAAGAAAAAGAAAATAAATATAAAAAGTAAATAAGATTAATTTTAATTTGTTAATAAAAAAAAAAATTGCTAATAGAAAAAAAAAATTTGCTAATGGAAGCACAATCTGCAAATCAAATAGCCCGAAAAATAGCAAGAAGCGTTACGAGAGATGGGTGATTTCAGTTATACCTAGCTTTGGGAGGACAAGCATAGCTTCATGAGCGCCTACAGAGAGAAGCTAATGCCTTAGGAAGACGACACAACTTCGGTTCCTTTCCCTTGATAGTATATATTCTCCTTTCAAATTAGGAAATTGATGCTATAGGGTTTTTTACTGTTTGGTCTTTATACTGTTGCAGACTTGTTATTTTTTGAACCATTGGCTCCTTCTTTTATATATGACACTACTTTTTGGGAAAAAAAAAATAGAAAATAAAAAAGGAATTTTTACGTTAAAAAATAATTTTACATGCAATAAATTAAAGAATTTTATTGCAAAAAATTGAAAAAAGATATATATAAACTAAGAGAATGAAAATAAAAGTAAAAGGTAAATAAGATTTATTTTAATATTTTATAAAAAAGAAACTATGAAAAAATAAATATTTAAAAAAGGATATATACAAAGTAAGAAAAGGAAAAAAGAAAGATCATCTCTTTTATTCATGGTAGCCCATTAGAGCATTTTCATTGGTGTAATTGTGAGTTGTTAAAATGGGTTTCTTAGTGAAAAAATATTAATAAATAATTATAGGGTTTCTTAAATGGAGAGAGAAAGTTGTAAAATATCTTAGTAAAAAACTTTGGAAGAGTAATTTCTTAAATTAAGAAACCCAATATAATATTATATTATTATTTATTATTTTAATATATTTGTAGAGTTTTTAGAAACTTTCTTTAAGAGACATGGATGGATGGTCTTACGTTTCCTATATTATATATATAACCAAGAAACACTATCGTAAGCTTTTATCATAAACATAATTAAAAACTTCTTAAACTCTCAGATCTTTCTTCTTCCTCTTTGTCTCCTTGTTCTTCTTCTCAACCGATAGTCACCGGCTTGTCATTCTATCTTCTGATTCTTGTCTCTTTCTCCTATTTCTTCAGTCTCAGATAGGTCAAGATTATCAAAACCCTAATCCGATGATTGACCTAGTTTACGATCTAGAGGAAGAAATCCTTCTTCGACTGCCCTTGAATTCTATCCTCAAATTCAAAACCGTCTCAAAACGATGGAGATCAATACTGGAGTCGCGGAGTTTCGCAGAGAGGAGGCGTATCATTATGAATAAGCTGCAATTCCTGGCGGCGCCGGCGGGAGACTATCCGAAGGTGTCGCGATCATTCCCGGGGGACAAAGAAGAGGTCGAGATGTTCTATTTAGACTGCGATTTCGCCACACGACCGTCGTTTTCATGTGACGGTGTGGTTTGCATCCCCGAACCAGGCTGGATCAACGTTTTGAACCCTTCCACTAGAGAACTCCTCAGATTTGCTTCCGTAAGTCTTTATATTATAGTATATAAAAATCTGATATGATATAGGGAATGTTTTGAAACTATTAAGTAGTGAATGATATCATGTGTAAGTCTGATAAAGGGAATGATTATCATGGGTAAGTCTCTCTCTCTCTATATATATATATAGATCCTACTTGGCACTAACCATTGGAGGATGGGATTCGGTAGGGACAGAGTTAATGGGAACTATAAAGTAGTGAGGATGTTCTTTGAGCCTAACTACTACGGCGAGATTCTTGACATAAACATTGGGGAATGGCGAAAACTGAGGAGTCCGCCTCCTTCAATGTGGGAGAGGGATCGAAGTCGGCTTTTGTGAATGGATCTATCTACTGGTTAGAAATAGATTATTTTAACAAGACCCAGAAGATACTAGCTTTGGATCTATACACAGAAGAGTTTCGTCGTGTCCGGACACCACCTGCATTCTGCAGGTCAGGGCAGTTAGCGAACCTTGAAGACCGTCTAGTCGTAGCCACAGTCGATGCTAGGGATGCTCATATAAAGTTAAACGTATAGAGCATGCAGGATGCACAAGAAGAAACATGGAGCATCACTTACTCATTTCGTTTATTCTCTTCCACCGAGTGGTGCATGCCACTAGCGGTTTCTAAGCGAGGGAATCTTTTCTTCCATGACAAAAGGAAGCGGTTGCATAAATACTACCCAGAGACCGGCTTAATCCGTGCCATGACTAATGGTGACATTTGTGTTACAGCTCCTTTTGTTGAAAATTTGCTCCCACTTCGACGTTCAGATTCTGTTCCGGAAATCAGGACATTTGGATATCAGAAGCTAAATGACTCCCGAATTTCCAAATTTTTTAGACGAATCAAATTTTCAAATTTTTTAGACGAATCAGATATTTTGTTTGCCACCTATTGTTTTATTTTTCTTGTAATTGTGCTCTAAGAGATGACCTTTTTTTTTACTATTTATATTGACATTCAAAGGCTCTTGCATCTATATAAAACATGGGTTGCTTCAAAACTCATTCACTGTTTGCTTGTTTTGTAGTTATAGATATGGGCAAAATAGTTGTAGCTTTAATTACATGTTTTGAACATTATGCTATTTCTACAAAATTCCACCAACAAATAACCAAAAACAGAAAACAGCTAAAAGGATTTTATTCATAACTTGGTTATCAGAACATAATATTAATTCTTCTGGCACTGCTAAAGACTAATACTTGGCCATCTCTTAGAATCACCGGAACAATTAGGCCCTTTGATGTGATACTGTTAAGTTCACTAATGGTGGAGAAGGGAAAAATGCATACTTTCTTGTAAGGAGGCCTGAGAATCCTTTTTAGATTTGTTTAGACACAGGAATTCCATCTTTGGCTTGTTTAATTAGATTGACAAACTTTCTTGTAAGGAGGCCTGAGAAGCCTCCTTTTGTTGGGTATGATAGTGAAACCACAATATTAGATGGAGCATTAGCCACATCCGCTAGTCTGGCAAAGAGATATATCATCGAAAGGTTTTAAAGCATCTACACACAATTCTCTTTATTATTCATCAGAAACTTTCACAACAATGGGATCTACTTGAAAATTAATACATGACAAAAACGTCAAGCTTCATGAACCATTCTTTAATAACAATTAGCGTATGGTCAACACTATGTGAAGAGGAAACTTGAGAGAATAATAGTAGCTATGGGATGAAACTCAAACCAAGAAAATGGCAAACATGAGAGAACGAAAATGTAAGTCTCTGACTGACTTAGATGCTCCAACGACAATGTCAGTCTCTAGAGTTCCTATTAGAATGAGATCCCCAAATAATTGGATCACTGGAAAACATTGTACCAAGGATTGAACCACAGAGAACCTACATAAGTGGATGATACCAATCTTTGGGTAACTATCGCCTCTTGATTCATACATCTACAAACTCAAATAAAGTAATGAGATTTGATGCCCCTGGCAACTGAAGAGCATTGCAGATTGCCTTACAAAAGGTCAGAGAAACCCTTACTCAAGAGATATCACCTGAGAAAAAATACTTCCATCTTACTATCTGTGGACCTTATTATTCTTACTGACTTCAAAAGGCAATGTCTGACTTACAGCTTTTGGCGCCCCTCAACTACATAGTTCAAAACAATTCTATATGCACTCCTCTACAAGATATTTTTATTGATGAGCTAAAACTGTAGATGACTCACGATTGTACGTGAGAAATGGTTGATAATTTGCAAAGAGGGATGATACAGAAAAAACTCATGCATTCAACATGGGCTATGATGAACATGACTGATTTGAAGAAATTATATTTATTAATGAATTATTATTTCCCAGATTCTAAGATACAAAAATACAACTCAAAGGAAGATATATTTCCCTCCAATACGATCTAAAACTTTTATACACATTTACCCGTTGATACTGTTATTTCTGATGACAAATAATCAAAGGGATCTATGGTACGGTTTCTAATTGGGTTTAGGAAAAGGAAATTCTTAGAAAAAGGAAACTCCTAGAAAAAAGAAACTCCTAGGAAAAAGAAACTCCTAGGAAAAGGAAACTCATTTTTCTAAGTGGTTTAGGAATCGGATTTTTGGGGCTTATAAATACAAGTTCTTAGGTTTGTAAATAATTCATCACACGAGTTAATAAGAAACCCTAGAAGGGTATTTACCTCAAATCGTTTCGTCTCTTTGTTTTTTTCGTTCTTGTTTCACAACAACTGGTATCAGAGCCTTTGTTTCACGAAAACTCAGAGCTTGGGTTTCAATGACGGGAGGTTCCCTTAAGTTCGAGATTCCGCGATTCGATGGGAAGGGAAATTTTGGTCTTTGGCAAGGACGAGTGAAGGATCTTCTAACACAGCAGAAGATCAGGAAAGCGTTGACGAAAGAAAAACCAACTATCGAGGATGAGGATTGGGAGGAGATGCAGGCGCAGGCAGCTTCGACAGTTCGTTTGTGTCTTTCAGATGAGGTGATGCTTCAGGTGGAGGATCTCACAACCTGTAGGGAGATCTGGGAGAAACTGGAGAATCTGTACATGTCGAAATCGCTGTCCAGCAAGTTGTTTCTCAAGTAGCGTTTGTACGGGCTGAAGATGTCAGAAGGATCAGATCTGATGCAGCATGTACACGCCTTCAATCAGATCGTCGGGAATCTGGCTCGTGTGGGGGTAAAAGTTGAGGACGAAGATAAAGCCATGATCATGTTGTGTTCATTGACTCCTTTGTATGAGACTCTGCTAACAGCACTCACGTGCAACAAGGAGACAATATCTTTGGAGACGGTTGCTGTTTCGCTCCAATCTCATTATGACCGAAGACAGAAGCCAGGAGCAGATGGTTCTCATGGTGATGGATTGTTTGCGAACAATCAGGAGAGAGGAAGGCAGATGAACAAACAGGATGGGACAAGCAGTGGCAGGTCAAAGTCAAGAAACAGAAAGAAGGCCATCTGTTATGGTTGTGGTGGCGCAGGTCATTACAAACGGGATTGTCCAAATAAGGGAAAGAACAAAGGAAAGTCTGCGAATGTAGCGCAGCAAGGAGATGATTCAGGGGATAACGATTTGCTTGCTGTTATGTCGGGTCATCATGTGGATTCTTGGGTGATGGATACAGGTGCGTCGTTCCACATGACCTCTAACCGGGAGTGGTTCGAGACGTACAAGGCAGGGAATATGGGATCGGTTCAGTTGGCGGATGACAGGGTTTGTGGCATCGTTGGTAGTGGATCTATCAAGTTCAGGATGCATGATGGAGTCATTAGGACGCTTACTGATGTTAGACATGTTCCCTCTGTCAAGAAGAATCTGATATCGTTGGGTACTCTTCACAGAAACGGATTCAGATTTCATGTAGTTGAAGGAGAAGACGTGGTGAAGGTGTGCAAGGGATCAATGGTAATTATGAAAGGAACGATGACAGGAGGAAGCACCTATCGATTGGTAGGAAGTGTGGTTGTAGGTGGAGCTGCAGCTGCAGTATCTGAATCAGACAGCACGACTCTATGGCACATGCATATAAGACATATAGGTACGCATGGGTTGAATGAGCTACACAAAAGGGGTCTGCTGGGAGGTATTGAGCAAGGTGGAGTTCAGCTACACTGTGATAGCCAGAGTGCAATATTTCTGGCGAAAAATCAAGTGTATCATTCAAGGACAAAACACATTCATGTGAGGTTTCACAAGATAAGGGAGTTGGTTGCTTCTGGTGAGATCATTCTGGAGAAAGTGCATACATCAGAGAATGCGGCTGATATGCTAACCAAGCCAGTTACTGTGGAGAAGTTCAAGCACTGTTTGCAGTTGCTCCATGTCTTCCAATGCTAGAGGAAGAAGCAAGAAGACCCATGAAGAGATTTTTTGTCAAGGTGAAATTTGTTATTTCTGATGACAAATAATCAAAGGGATCTATGGTACGGTTTTTAATTGGGTTTAGAAAAAGAAAACTCTTAGAAAAAGGAAATTCCTAGAAAAAGAAAACTTATTTTTCTAAGTGGTTTCTCGGCCGCACTGGTTTCGATTCTCCTGCTGGTCAAAGAGAAATCCATCAAAACGATTAATGAGTTTTAATTTACCAAAAAGCCTTTAACTCTTTAAGTCCTCTTTAGTAAGTTAGTATCATGCACGTTTGTGAAAAAGACTAAAATACGACAAACTTATTATCAAAAAATTAAAATAAAGAAGACCCACTTGAAGATATTTTTATAACCAATTTTGGGTTTTTAAAAAGAAAAAACATTGGAACTTTAGAATGGGCAAACCTTGTTGTTGGACTGATGAAGTATAGACATTCGGGTACATCTGAGAAATGAGTAGAAGATTATGGTCGTTTACATTCTGGTTATTCATGTTTCCTGTTCTCTCTCTAGATCTTCTTCTTCGCTCTCTTAGATTGAATATAATGATGTTTTTTTCTGTCTCACTTTTTTCTGCAATAAGGAGAAGCTGTGTTGGGAGAAGAGGAGGACTTATCATTTATAAAGGAGGAGTAGGTGTCAAGGAATGGTTGATTAGAGTTTTTGTATTTTCTAATATATTTTCCTTTTTTCGGCTTATGATTCTTTGAAATTACATAATTGCCACTTTGTATATTAACACTCCTAATTAAAAGATTCATATTTAGTATATTGTTGGAATGGGAAAAGATGGATACTGATCATATACATCACTGTCGCTAATGACTTAATGTTGCCTTTATTAACTTGACAAATATCATTTCATCGAACTCATGTGAAAGCATAATAAAGAAAGAATAAAGTACATAACATCCCAATATTAATCAGACTATAGTAAAAAAAAATTTAATCCGACTATAAAATTCATTTTCACTTTGTCTCTAATTTCGTACCAGTTAATAAGTAGATCACGGTAAAAAATTAAAATACTAATCCGAATCAAAATCATATATGATCTATATATTTTTCTTCTACGTACGTAGAAAAAAACTAAAATACGTACTTGGTAAATATCTTACGTAGTTTTTGGGCAATTGGATACAATACACTCGCCTAATTAATAATTATTGTAGGATGTAGGTCCTTTGTATTCTGGCATATATAATAACTTAATTAATTAGGTCATGTGAATTCAAATTATTTTTTTCCATTTTTAATATCCTTTTCAAGGTATACATGTATATTTACACGCAGTCTTTAATTAAACCCAAACCAATAGCCAATAGTTCCTCTTTGGAAAAATAAAACATATACATGTAACATTATATATGTAAAATGCGATAAAGGTTTTACGTGTGATGAGAGGATTAGAGGAAGTCGTTATCACCATTATATGGATAAGTCTCAGCAACAAACTTAAAGACATAAAGCATAAGTGACTTGTCTTTCAAAAGGTTGTTTACTTTTACCCTCATTTCTCTTCTCCTCTCCAGTATATTGATTAATATTTTTTTTACTCACTCTTATAAAATATTAGTTTACTAGTTAACAGATAACTCGATTAGAATGACTTCTTTACCAAAAACCCAAACATACATGCATACGATATTATTTCATGTGAAGAAAACATAGAAAAAAACTGATCGATTTCATTGTGTGAGAATATAACATTCGTATTAATGTTCCAAAACTTCTCTATGATTAGCATTAGGCATGCTTCATTTATAATAATTGTCTTCTATATCTACTATACTTTTTCTTAATGGAAAATTACAAACACATTTTTGTTATAAAGATAATTAACACTATAAAATAAAATGCTTAGTCTTGATCAGTACATTTCAACATGTTTCTTGAATAATTTCGAACCATTTATTTTTCAAGTGTTGTCCAAGATAGTTATTTGAAGCAAGATACGGGTAAAATACGGAATGGATATTTAGCTAACATTTCCATAATTATTAAAAAACCTAATCTAATTGCCCATGATATATATATTAGCAGATCAATATATTGATTACTAAGGAACAATTCGGGCCAATTATATATATATATATATATATATATCTAATTTTTAAAATATTTCTATTGTATTTTTATAATTGTCCACTCTGACATTATTGATGAAATCCCAAACTCCTTGGACCAATTAAAAAAGTCATTAAAAAATGTTATGTTGAAGAAGGAATCATATTTCTAGTATATTGATACCAATGTCCATTTTAAATATTAATATCATATATGTAAAATAATAAGATTATAATTAGAATTAATAGCCTTTTTAAAAAAAAATAGTATCGTTGTCGTGTTACGGTTCGAATTCAAATTCGGTAAATCAAATTTAATTTCTAGAGGAAAAATAAAATATATGACGAATAAAAAACATTTATATTTTTTTATTTTTCGATTTGATAAATTAAAAAAACGAAAATGAAATAGCTTAATCCAAATTATTTTGATTTTAATTTTGGTTGCTTAGATCGGATAGGTTTAGTATTTTCTGATCCAATATGAAACATCCAAAAAGAAAGTGACAGTCTTGGAATTCGAGAGTTTATAGTAGAAAAAGAAAGATTGTTGTGAGGATTTAAGATGTATAGGTCATTTTCACATAACATATTGTATTTGCTCAAACTCATTGGTTAATAATTATTTTCACTAGCTTAAGGCGTTTATTTAGAGTTTCGCTTGCTTGTAGATTTGAACTCTGTAAAATTTTAGATCACTAAGCATGTATCTAAAATGTCATAATTGTAAATACTTTAATTTCTGTCAAATGCATGTATTTTAACTTCTAAGAGCATCTCCAATGAAACTTTATTTTTACCTCTAAACTTTATTTTTAGAGTAAAATCATCTCCAATAGTACTCTATATCCTACTCTAAAAATAGAGATCTCTATTTTTAAAGTAAAACTTTTTTAATTACATAATAATCCTTCAAATTTTGATATGTTTTTATTTTGTATCTAAAGAAAAATATATCTTTTATTTTACACTTAAACAAAATTATATCAATAATAACTAATTATATAATTAATTAAAATATTTAAATGCAACATTGATATGATAAATATTAAATTAAAAATATATAATTAATACCAAAATAATTGCCATTAAAAAACTTAACACAACTTATTCTAGTGATCTAATAATCTGATAAATCGTTTCCAGATCCCTGAAGATCACTCAAAAATTGTCTGAATGAAGCAGACGCAGAAGGAGCTTGTTGATCAATCCTTTTTCTTAGGATTCGTGTTTGTTCAATTTGAACATATGCACGAATACTTGGATCTTGTTAAACGTTTAATTTTAATAAAATCATAATTTTATTTAATTTTTGTTAAACACATAAAATAAATTGATAAAATTTATATATGTATAAAGTAAAAGGATCTATAAGAAATTTATAACAAAACAAAAATAGAATATAATAGGAATATTCTTTTTTTAGAGTAGAAAATAGAGATAACCATTGAAGCAAACTTAATTTCTACTTTTAGAGAACTCTATTTTTAGAGTAAAAAATAAAGGTAACCATTGGAGATGGTCTAAAAACATAAGAAATCAGATAATGAAACGTGTCAAATAAAACGCAAACGAAATGAGCGTTTTGGTGTGTGGAGGAATATTCGAATATAGAAAAATACAATGGAACCCTAACTATTGTCTCTATGCATTTGTCTTCTCTTTCTTCTTAATTTGTGACTGCTTTTATACTTAATTTTTCTCCATTCTTATACACTTTTTTCTCTCACTCTTCCACTCTCCCGCCAATTAAAACACTTGCGGATAACAAAATTTCTACGTAAGTAAAGATATGGTCGAAAATACTTAAATAGTTTAGGTATGCAGACGAATGATTTCGTTATTTAGTCGAGGTGAAAGAGTTTTCAGTAACCCTTCTTTCCTTCAACTTAAAGCAAAGATACAAAACACTTGCGCGTTCAAAGTTTGTTATATCAAAAATGTACTAAAAATATTTAATTTTATCTATGCGTTTTTTTTTTCGACAAGACTCAATTCTTATTACCTATGCGTTTGTTTTATCCATTTTTCTATTTTTTTATGATAATATAAGTGAAAAAAACACATTTGGATATCCTTCTTCCTCTCTTCTCCAATTACGTGATTTATATATAATAGAAATTCTATCATACAAAAGCGTTGAGCTAAATTTTACAAATGATGAAAAAAATATACAAGCCCTTTTCTTAAAAAAAACTAAAAAAAATATACATGAAATAGCACATATATCTTCTCTAAAAATGTTGAGATATATCTCTGACACACCAAATTATTTTCTACCCATTTTGAAAAAGTTAATAATATGTGCTTTAACCTATTTTTTATTTATTAAAATAACTAACAATTTGATATTTAATTGGGTAAAAACTGAAATCAATAGTTTTTTATTTATTTATTTGAAAACCAATATTTTGACTTCCTTTTGGTACTTCATCGCTTCACGCCAATGAAAGGGAAAGGGGGATAAGGGAAGCACATGGGTTCTGACCACGTGTCTACATTCCACGATTTCGCAGGTAGACCTCCTCTCCCACGCGTACACGTGTTCTGATCTGCAGTTCCCGCACTTTCTCTCGACCAATCATGTCTCTCGGTTAGCAATAGCCGCCATGTTTTTTTTCTTTCGACTGCTGTTTATTTTATTTTGTTTCCTTAATCAAAATATCAAGGAGAAATTCAATTTGGTAGTTTTTTTAAAAAGATAAGAGAATTTTTTGAAATCAAAACATTGTAATCTTGTAATCTTGTATGTCAGTAACAGATGAAAAATAAAATATATTCTCTAATCTCTATCATCGAATTATATATATATATATATATATATATATGAAATATGATGCTTTGAAACAAAAAATTATCGTCGTTATTAATTAGTTCTTTTTACTCATTTGGGAAACACACTGTAAGGTAAAATATAATTACTTTTTACCATACCATGTGGAATTGTAGATATCGACACGATAGTTGGCCTAATAACGAGGTTTTAGACTAATAAATCTCATCAAATAAGAAAAATTAGCTATGTTCTTTGTAAATACATAACCAACCAAGTGGTGGTGGTCTAGTGGTTCCCACTTGAGAAGGAGTTGTCTTGTTAGACCAAGGATCGATTTCCCTTAAGCGTGGAATTGTTAAATCATTCCCACTTGGCCACACGGATATGAGCTTTTGCAGATATGAGCCCATTTGAATACCCGGAAAGAGGATTTATCCATGGCCTGCACCTCTCCCAATGATTAGTCTGAATCCTTCCATAGGTCTGGAATTCCCTGAGTTATCAAAAAAAAATACATTCGTCAATATATAAAATGCTAGACCTAAATCATTTTGTTTTTTGCTAAATTTTCTGGTAGGTTTTTCTGAAACTCATATAGACCGTGTGTATAAGGGTAATAGACCAGAGAATAAAGAACTAATTAATAACGACGTTATTAGGCCAACTATCGTGTCGATATTTTTTTGACGGAACTACTAAAATTAATGAAATGAAGATTATTCCACATTTTACAAGTTTTTTTTTTCCTATGTGTGTGTGTGTCAACATACCAATTTAAAACAAAAAATTTTAAAACATTATTTCAGTTTAAATGTTGTTTAAAGTTTTTTCATACAGATTAAAAAGTAAAATGTTAAATTGTATCCACATTTTACTATTGGACCACAATAGTATTTATTAATGACTAAAACAGCTAAATTTATTAAAATATTTGTAGAATCATAAACAATTTATTTTATAACAAAAAAAAGAAATAAAACAATATTTAGTTTGAAAGAGAAAGCGTATATTGTTAGCATCTTACCATAAAAACAGTCATCTAAACTATTTATTTTTATCAGAAAAAACCTTTTAAACTGCATTCTAAATTATATTCTAAGATATGTAAAAAACTGAATTATTTTGCCATTTAAAATTGAAATTGTAGCATAAAGATTCAAACTATATAAGCTTAACTATAATATTGCTGCAAAGCAATGTGAAAGTTAAATTAAAGTAATTTGTTTGATGCTAACGTGAAAATTAAATTTTGGTAATTTGTTTGCGTTTTGGTTATGGATATAGGCAATAAGGATAACATGTTCAACTCTCGTAATAGTGATCTCACCAACAAAGTTTGGTTGCGTGTTCCATTTAAGACGGAGATTTTTTTTTTAAAAAGAAAATGTAAAATATATTCAAACCAAAAAATTATGTTACATCAAGTGCGTCTTATTTTGAGACTTTGAAAAGAAAACTGAAAATCTATATACAAAATTAGCTTCTTGTCGCAAACCAAGTGATTACGCCATTTTCATAGCGAACATCACCGGTCCAAAGAGGATTTTCATTCATCAAATGAAGTTTTGAAAAGGTTCAATTTGCAGTGTGGAATGCAGTTAAGAATCCAATTGTGCGAGGCTCCAAACTCCCAAAGGAAGGCGAAGGAAACAAAGTCATGCTTAATAAAGTAATTTCAGGAAAAATGAGAAATTACCTCCATTGTTTCCAAGAAGTTGGTCCCTAATGTTGAAAATCTTGAACCCTAATCTCCCCACAAGAATTTTTGTTTTTTTTCGCTCTTTGGGCACCATCTCCATTTTTCGGTGGTGTTTCTTTTTGGCCACCATCTCCATTTTTGGGTGGTGCTTCCCTCTCCGTCTGTTCTAACGCTGGATCTGAGCAAACCAAACTGGGAAAATAGTCGTCAACTTCAAATAAAACACTTTTTTTCTTTTTCTGGTTTGGTATCAAAACCAATCTTTTTCGGTTATCCACAAGTTGGAGACGAAAGTCCTCAAACACCGATTTCATCATTTTAATTTCGCATTGTTCTGGATATAGGTGGTTTGAGATTTTTGGTAATTCAACTAGAAATTGGAAAAGGGGGTTTGGGATTTCTGATAATTTGTTTGCGTTTTGGTTCTGGATATAGGCAATAAGAGTAACATGTTCAACTCTGGTAATAGTGATATCACCGACGAAGTTCGGTTGCGTGTTCCATTTAAAATGGTCGCTAAAAACGGCTATGGAGCTTGGGCTAAGCTTCAATGTCGCTACCAGTTCCACCAAGGTATTTCTCAGTTTTCATATGCACAGATAATGAACAATTGGATATGATCATCTTTTGATTTGGTAGAATTTGTTCGATTTGTGAATAGTGGACATGTTCCATTCTTGTTTGTGGTTACCATTGTTTGTGCGACGTAGCTCTTTTGTTATAAAGATCAATATTGATCCCATATGTCAATCTCATTCAATATTTGAACAAGTCAATCTTGGTTTACTCTGGTTATGCTCTCATCAACCGATTTAGGAACAAAGTTCAAATCATTATGTGTTCCTAGGAGTTGAACTAGTACAAGATGTAAGGGGTTTTTTTTTTTTTTTTTGAAGTGAATGTAAAATATATTCAAACCATAAAATTCTGTTACATCAAGTGCGTCTTATTTTAAAAATTTGAAAAAAAAAACTGAAAATTTGTATACAAAATTAGCCCTTGTAGTTGTCGCAAACCAAGTGATTAGGCCATCTTCATAGCGAGTATCACATGTGCAAAGGGGATTTTGATTCATCAAAGGAAGTTTTGGATAGGTTCAATTTGCAGTGTGGAATGCAGTTAAGAATCCAATTGTGTGAGGCTCAAGACTCTCAAAGGAAGGCAAAGGAAACAAAGTCATGCTTAATAAAGTACTTTCAGGAGAAATGAGAAGTTACTCCATTGTTTCCAAGAAGCTGGTCCCTAATGTTGGAAATCTTGAACCCTAATCTCTCTACAAGAATTTTTGTTTCTTCTCTCTTTGGCCACCACCTCCATTTTTAGGTGGTGTTTCTTTTTGCCCACGGGAATACTTACTACTATACTACAACAACTGATTTGCTATATGAGGTCACAAATCAAAAATTAACATTACTAATTTACTATTACATAATTATAAACACTAAATTTACATTATTAAAATCTTAACTAGGCAAACAAAGAAAACTACTCACAATATTATTATTTTTTGATAGAACTACTCACATTAATTAAATGAAGATTATTCCACATTTTACAAGTTTTTTTTCCCATGTGTGTGTGTATCAACATACCAACTTAAAACGAAAATTTTTAAAACATTGTTTCTGTGTAAATGTTGTTTAAAGTTTTTTCATACAAATCAAAAAGTTAAATGTTCAATTTTATCCACATTTTACTATTGGAACACAATAGTATTTATTCATCTAATTATGACTAAAACAGATAAATTTATTAAAATATTTTGTAGAATCATAAACAATTTATTTTATAACAAAAAGAGAAATAAAAAAATATTTAATTGGAAAAAGAAAGAGTATATTGTTAGCATCTTACCTAAACTATTTATTTTTTTATCAGAAAAAAAAACTTTTTAAACTTCATTTTAAATTAAATTCTAAGATATGTAAAAAGCTGAATTATTTTGTTATTTAAAATTGAAATTGCAGCAGAAAGATTCAAACTATTTCAAAAGTGAAATCATCAGCAAATGTATTCACCAAAAGAAATGTCTACAGAAAACACAACTTGTTGCCTCCATAAGTCTTAAGATGAAATCCTAGCTACAAACAAAAACCCAATCTAACTAATAAGTTAACCACCAGATACACGGTTTCCAATCCATGCTGCTGCAACCATGACTGCGGCAAAAGAAAACACATATTAGTGTTAGTGATAAGCATAATTGGTTATGTTTTGTGATAATCATAAGGAAAGTGGGCATGCATTTGAAAAAACTAACCTCCAGCATCACATGACCTCTCGATCCATAGTACAATTCCAAGATCAGTGGTCACTACGGATGTTGTTCATGATCGACTTGGTATAGAGAAGGGTGTTGGGGAATATGTGACGCTTCTTGTCCTCCCTTCCTATGAAGACCGTCTCACTCAAGTTCATTCTTTCTACAACCATCTAGATTTCAATACAACAAAAACACCAACACATTAGATCTATGTGTTAAGCAAATATAATACACTAAAAAGGAATTTCTTGTGTTACCTCGAGGTCGTCTATCTCGCACTCATCGTCCACATCTAATGGATGAATCGCATAGAACAAGACTATGCAATCATATATACTCTTCCATACTAACCCAAACAAGTGGGTAAAGAGGAAGGAGTTTGTGATTACGATCTTCAAGAATAAAGGACGTATTAAGTCGAGTCGTAACAACGGAAAGCCAACTACAACTACCAACACTAAAGCAAGCACCATATTTTCAATAGTGTTGATTCTGTTGGAAACTCAGTATGTGTCTTCTAATGACAAGCGGATGGATTTATGGCGTTTGTAAGACCGCATATGCCAATAAACAAAAACTTTTTAGAAGACTTTGTCGATATAAACAAAACAAAAAACAGTGATACCATCCATTGAATGAAAAGGGTCTTGCTGATTTTGTCCTTGGGCTTTTCTTGGAACAAGCTGAAAGCTTTCTCGGCGTCATCTTTGCCAAGAAACCGCTGAAGATCCTTCAAATAAAAACCAGTTTTTTTTTTTTTTTACATTTTTTTCTTACAAATGAAATTAATGTTTTTTCTGGTATGTTTGGTTTTCTCATTCACATAAGCTTTGGAAGAATGGTATGGAACCAAAAAACAGATCACTAAACCCTTTTGCAAAAAAATGAAAAAGATGTTGTTTGTAGAAAAATCTTTACAAACTTATGTTTTAAACAATATAGCGGTATATTGGCTTACACTCTCCTCCGTAATTATGGTTGATTTGCTATCTTGACATAGCTCTTTTGATGAGATACTTTTCCCTCTCTTGATATCAAACAAACCTAAAATTTTCTAATCAAAAAATCCACCTTACCGATTTACTTTGATGACAGAACTTGATAATCAATGAGTCATGTAAGTCTAAATGGGATGGATATTTGACACACATTCTTAATTGTCAACGTCTCAGTACATATATATTCATTTTTTTGGGGCAGAAATAGTACACAAATATTCATCTAGATAATAAAAGAGAAGAGGGGTCAGCTGACCCCCACCCCACCAAATTTTAGAAAATATATATTTTTTTTACTAAAATTATTATGACCTCATAAAAATAAAACTTTAGTTTAGTTAACTACTAAATGGATTTATGTTTTTGTTTTATTAAAACTTGGATTTAAAAACTCATATGGAGGTTTCTGACCCCAAAAAAAAAAAAAAAAAAAAAAACTCATATGGAGGCAACTGCAACATAGAGCAACATCTTCTTCAGGAACTACAATGGCCTGATATGTAAATCCAGTCCGTCAAACAAAGCAAAGTATCCGGCTGCTATAGAACACGCTATCAGGAACCTCTTCATGTTGCATCTGATACCGTACATAACATACAGCAAGCGATAGAAAGAAGGGAACATCTTCTCGAGCAAGACGAGCATCAGCTTAACGACGAGCTAGCTAGCTAGAGGAGAGCCCGTAAACACCAGTGCGAATACTGCCAGTTTGGAGAACTCATGTAGATGATCTATGAAGATCTTTGGCAACAGAAAGGCTATAGAAGCCATGATGAGGGAGATCTCAGCAATGATCCATGTCGAGAACCGCTTCTTTGCTCCCGAAGGTAGATCTCGGCAAGTATCTAGAAGGCTATGCTCTTCAGTAGCACAGCTTTTGGACTTCGGACTTCAATCAAACGGGATACGTGGTGGCTCTTCAACCAGGATCTCAGTCTCGTCTGCTTGAAAACGAATTTTAAAATGTATAACTACTAAGAGTTTTAATTTCGTGAGACTCGTTTTGACAAATTATTGAGTTACCCCCATCGGCTTAATCCACGAACAAAAACAATTTTTTTCATAGTCCCTATAAGTAGTGAGTAGCACGATTTTTTACTGTTGATTAATTCAAACCAAAAATAACACTTTTGTTTTAGTTGATTACAAAACCACCCCACTAACAAAATGGATAGACATCCCAATGTTCAAACGGTGGTTCGCAGACGGTAGCGTTTCACAACAAAAACAATGTAAATAATAAGAAAAAATATTATAAATAACAAGCAAAAAATAAGTAAATAATAAGCAAAAATGTTATAAATATCCCCTTTATATCTCTCCCCTATTGTCCCTCTTTCTCTCTCTCTCAAAGAGCCGAGCTAATGTAGGAAATGATGAGAGAAATAAAGGTTTTAATAGCAATGTTGATTGTTCAAATTAGTTACGCGCGCAAGACAAGATATTATGTTCAAACTTGTGATTGAACTCAAAGATGGCGTGAACGTCAGAATTGTGGTGGCTTATCGTCATCTCATCTCCACCATCTCGTTAGAGCATCTCCAATCTACCTCTATTTTAGAAGAAAAAATAGAGTCTATAAAAAATTTTTCTTAACTCACCTTTATATTTACCTCTAAAATAAAGGAAACTATTTTTTCCTCTATATTTTTGAAACTCTATTTTTTTTTCTATAATAGAGATAAACTTTTTTATTTGTAAATTGTTCCCTCAACTCGCACTCAATTTTTGTATCTTTTTTTATTTTTCCATATATTAATGAACAACAAGAGGTTGTCTTTCTCGCCGGTTAAAACAACATGCAGTGTCCTGAACAATTCTTATAAACGGCAGGCGTTCAGCATCCGCAAGGGAAAACTTGTTCTTGCTTCAGGACCATACCTCATTAAGACCAAAAGCAATGGAACTCCATCGTTTAAACTTCACATCTTTCAAAACAAGTATACGTATCTTATTTAAGTACAACCATTCTTGGTATTGCAATATAAAAAAAAAAAAAAAAAAAACTTGATTCTGTCACCTCAAAAACCTCTGCTTCAAAATATTTGACTCAAGACTACAAATTCACATATATACAAAATCCAAGATTCCCGAACCTAAGAAAGTTCTCTTGTTAGATTTCATCCGTTAAAAATGTTGATGGTCTAGTGAGTGACAAAATGGTAGAGACCATTAGCTTTCTGTCAATAGGCTTAGTGAGATAAGCATCCATTCCTACCTCCAAGCACTTGGCTTCATCAGAAGACATTGCGTGAGCCGTCAATGCAACGATTGGGATGTGCAACTCAGTGCCAATCTCTGCTCTTCTTATAGCCTTTGTTGCCTCATATCCAGTCCATGAGGATCAAGTCATAAGGTGAGGAATTTCGTAAATCACTCTGCGGATTTGTAATGGTGGTTTCTTCTTCTGATGATTTGTGTTCTTGAGTTGGATCTTGTGCACTGATAGACTTGTAGTTGAGGGCATCAACAGCTTGTTGTCCATCCGAAACCGCAGTTACAGTCGCTCCCATTTGTTTATATGCTAAGAGAACAAGAGTTTTAGAATTTTAGTTTTAGACTTGTTTGTAAGATCTATTCGTTGGATGTCGTAGCAATTAGAATTGACTCTGTTTCGAAACTTTTTGCTTGCCTTAACAAACAAGTCTCCTTTTAAATATAATTATTGTGTGTTTCCTATTAGATATTGAAGACATGATGTGGCGGGAGAAGTATGGCTTCTTTAGTTCCAGTCGTTGCTGATTCTCAAGGTATATAACTATATGTATCCATTCTTTGATGATTCTCTATTTAGCAATCTTCTTGTGTGATTGCTAATAAATATGGTCATTATTTCAGTTTTTTTTTTACTTGTTATGAGGATTTGTGGAGCTTGTATCTTACTCAATCTTTTGAATTTTCGTGGAACATGATTATCTCTAGTGAAGGCTTAAGAAGAAGAAACACATGGGGCTAAAAGATGGTTCAGCGTTCGTTGCGATAAGCTCTTTCTTAATCTTTAAAAAAAAAAAACGATTACTTCTTCTGTTTTACTGATATTAGGAGTATTTTGTTGGTTTAGTAAGTGACAAAATGGTAGAGACAGACCATAAGTTTTTCTTTCAATAGGCTTAGTGAGATAAGCATCCATACCTCCATGCACTTGTAGGTAAAAATCATTCTGCGGATTTCTAATGTTGTTGTTGGTGTGGTTTCTTCTTCTGACAATTTGTGTTCTTGAGCTGGATCTTGTGCATTGATACACCAACAAGTTTAGTACTCTTGTCTTCTTTTAGACTGCTTTCAAATTCGTTTACAACGTAAGGCCTATTAGCTCAGTTGGTTAGAGCGTCGTGCTAATAACGCGAAGGTCACAGGTTCGAAACCTGTATAGGCCATTTTATGATTTTACTGAATTTTTATATCCTTTTTTATTTTCCCCATATGTACTTGTTTGTTGTCTTTCTCGCCGGTTAAAACAACATGCAGCGTCTGATCAATTCTTATAAACGGCAGAGCGTTAAACATCCGCAAGAGAAAACTTCACATCTTTCAAAACAAGTATACGTATCTTATTTAAGTACAACCATTCTTGGTATTGCAATATAAAAAAAAAAAAAAAAAAAACTTGATTCTGTCACCTCAAAAACCTCTGCTTCAAAATATTTGACTCAAGACTACAAATTCACATATATACAAAATCCAAGATTCCCGAACCTAAGAAAGTTCTCTTGTTAGATTTCATCCGTTAAAAATGTTGATGGTCTAGTGAGTGACAAAATGGTAGAGACCATTAGCTTTCTGTCAATAGGCTTAGTGAGATAAGCATCCATTCCTACCTCCAAGCACTTGGCTTCATCAGAAGACATTGCGTGAGCCGTCAATGCAACGATTGGGATGTGCAACTCAGTGCCAATCTCTGCTCTTCTTATAGCCTTTGTTGCCTCATATCCAGTCCATGAGGATCAAGTCATAAGGTGAGGAATTTCGTAAATCACTCTGCGGATTTGTAATGGTGGTTTCTTCTTCTGATGATTTGTGTTCTTGAGTTGGATCTTGTGCACTGATAGACTTGTAGTTGAGGGCATCAACAGCTTGTTGTCCATCCGAAACCGCAGTTACAGTCGCTCCCATTTGTTTATATGCTAAGAGAACAAGAGTTTTAGAATTTTAGTTTTAGACTTGTTTGTAAGATCTATTCGTTGGATGTCGTAGCAATTAGAATTGACTCTGTTTCGAAACTTTTTGCTTGCCTTAACAAACAAGTCTCCTTTTAAATATAATTATTGTGTGTTTCCTATTAGATATTGAAGACATGATGTGGCGGGAGAAGTATGGCTTCTTTAGTTCCAGTCGTTGCTGATTCTCAAGGTATATAACTATATGTATCCATTCTTTGATGATTCTCTATTTAGCAATCTTCTTGTGTGATTGCTAATAAATATGGTCATTATTTCAGTTTTTTTTTTACTTGTTATGAGGATTTGTGGAGCTTGTATCTTACTCAATCTTTTGAATTTTCGTGGAACATGATTATCTCTAGTGAAGGCTTAAGAAGAAGAAACACATGGGGCTAAAAGATGGTTCAGCGTTCGTTGCGATAAGCTCTTTCTTAATCTTTAAAAAAAAAAAACGATTACTTCTTCTGTTTTACTGATATTAGGAGTATTTTGTTGGTTTAGTAAGTGACAAAATGGTAGAGACAGACCATAAGTTTTTCTTTCAATAGGCTTAGTGAGATAAGCATCCATACCTCCATGCACTTGTAGGTAAAAATCATTCTGCGGATTTCTAATGTTGTTGTTGGTGTGGTTTCTTCTTCTGACAATTTGTGTTCTTGAGCTGGATCTTGTGCATTGATACACCAACAAGTTTAGTACTCTTGTCTTCTTTTAGACTGCTTTCAAATTCGTTTACAACGTAAGGCCTATTAGCTCAGTTGGTTAGAGCGTCGTGCTAATAACGCGAAGGTCACAGGTTCGAAACCTGTATAGGCCATTTTATGATTTTACTGAATTTTTATATCCTTTTTTATTTTCCCCATATGTACTTGTTTGTTGTCTTTCTCGCCGGTTAAAACAACATGCAGCGTCTGATCAATTCTTATAAACGGCAGAGCGTTAAACATCCGCAAGAGAAAACTTCACATCTTTCAAAACAAGTATACGTATCTTATTTAAGTACAACCATTCTTGGTATTGCAATATACAAAAAAAAAAAAAAACTTGATTTTGTCACCTCAAAAACCTCTGCTTCAAAATATTTGACTCGAGACTACAAATTCATATATATACAAAATCCAAGATTCCCGAACCTAAGAAAGTTCTTTTGTTAGATTTCATCCGTTAAAAATGTTGATGGTCTAGTGAGTGACAAAATGGTAGAGACCATTAGCTTTCTGTCAATAGGCTTAGTGAGATAAGCATCCATTCCTACCTCCAAGCACTTGGCTTCATCAGAAGACATTGCGTGAGCCGTCAATGCAACGATTGGAACGTGCAGCTCTGTGCCAATCTCTGCTCTTCTTATAGCCTTTGTTGCCTCATATCCATCCATTTTTGGCATCTGCAAATGAGAAAATGTTGAATAAAATGTGATGTATTGAGATTAGGATTGAAATAAAAAAGTTGAGGTAATTGTGCCTGGCAGTCCATTAGGATCAGATCATAAGGTGAGGAATTTCGTAAATCACTCTGCGGATTTGTAATGGTGGTTTCTTCTTCTGATGATTTGTGTTCTTGAGTTGGATCTTGTGCATTGATAGACCTGTAGTTGAGGGCATCAACTGCTTGTTGTCCATCCCAAACCGAAGTTACAGTTGCTCCCATTTTCTCAAGCATTATGGTGGCTACTCGTTGAAGAACAGGTGTGTCTTCCGCTAGCAAGATCCTTACACCTTCAAGAGATTTCTGATTCTTTCCATCCAACGCAACTCCTGAATACAGCCGGTTACTCTTGAAATCTTCTTCTTGTTTCTTCTGAGTCACACTTGCAGATGTTGAGTCATCATTGCTTTTGGTGATTTCAAGGAGGTAGTTCTTAAGCACTGGAGAATGCAATGCGCTTGGTTTCACAGATTTATCTCCAGATGTCTCAGAAGAATCATCGGAACTACAAGTGTCGAACTGCGTTGGATCGATCTCTAAGCAGTCGTGGGATTCATCGCTTCCGTTTCCTCTGCTGCTTATGGCATTACAAAAACCTCTCTTCCTGTTTTTGATCACAGCCTCAAGAATCTGGATCATTTTGGCCTTGTACAGCGGTTTGTTAACCATCATCACATGCCCTTTTCGTCTGAGCTCTGTTTTAACTGTATTGGAGGTGTCATGCTTCAGCAGCCAAGCGAACTTTGCTTTGCCTGAGAACCTGTCGAGGTAGTTAAGCTGTTCCTTCCATATATCTGTAGTGAGATCAAGAACTCCGATATCCACCACTATGACAAACACAGGGTTCTTGATCTCTTGTATATTCGAGAGCTCTGCTCTCAGCGATTCAGCGACGTTGTGCTGCGAATCAAAGCTGTTCTGACGGCTTCCCGTCTCGAAGAGGTCTCTAATGACCTGAGTCAGCTCGTTCCAGTCCGATGCTTCGACGGTCGCAATGCCGTGTTTACGCAGCAACTTTGATTGGATCGATCTTGCTGTACTTCCTGACATTGAAAGCAATACCTGTTGCATTCAACACCAATAACACATGTTCACAAACAAAGAAGGTTTAAATCCATGATCCATACGTCATAATCCATGGCTTTACGTACCACGAGACCGTACTTGGAGAAATCTGGCTGGCAGATTTGATCCGCATTGTCAGGAATACTCAGAATCAAGTATAGTCTCATTATAGTCCCTGAGCCATTCTTCTGTACTACTTTGATATCTCCACCCATTTTGTTTACCTGTAAATTACAAAGCAAAGGTTTCAGATGATTTGATTGCTTCTATGACACATCATGACTTGACTAACCAAGTTTCGCACGATACACAGCCCAAGACCAGTTCCTCCGTGCCTGTACAAGACCAGTGAGGTTTAAGATTCAAAATAACAACAGAGTTTTGCTTATGCATTCACTGTTTGCACTTAATCATGATCACTTACGTCCGAGTGGTAGAAGGGTCAGCTTGCTCAAAGCTCTCAAAAACAGAGTCCCATTTGCTTGGATCTATTCCTGCAGACAAGATTTATACAATAAAGTATATTCAGAACCTGGGAGATAGCGAATGAAGTGGATATATAATTAAGGAACTCAAGTGTCATACCACATCCAGTGTCATCAACCTCAAACCAAAGAACCATTTTGTTCTCGTTCTTACAAGTCTTCTTCAAATGATTTCTGTGATGCACCAGTTTTGTCTTCATTGGAGCCCATGGTTTCTTTCTGTCAACAGTTCTGTCTTCATGTAGAGAAATCACGTTCTCGCTCCATCCACGAAGAATGATGTGGCCCGCTGCAAAGTAACAATCGTTTTTAGATTAGCAATGCATCTCTGTCATGAAAAAACAGGAGAAGATAGAACTTACTTGTTGTAAACTTTATAGAATTGCTTATAAGATTTGCAAAGATCTGAACAAGTCTTGCCGAATCCCCTCGGACTAA
Source organism: Alliaria petiolata (assembly GCA_020283515.1). Taxonomy (NCBI): domain Eukaryota; kingdom Viridiplantae; phylum Streptophyta; class Magnoliopsida; order Brassicales; family Brassicaceae; genus Alliaria; species Alliaria petiolata. The sequence goes on along the minus strand of JAHZTW010000001.1, from coordinate 452,351,121 downwards.
TGTTGGCATATCATCTGCGGAAAAATAAATCATAACCCTGAGGTTTCGTTTTAATGAGCATTCAATCATTAGCTGTCTAAAATATAATACCGAGACATACCAGAGAGGTCTAGAACTGTCTCTACATTGTGGTTAATACACTGCACTGAGAACATGTCAACAAGTCCTTCAAGTTCTCGTCCCAAATCGAACTCAGCTTCTTCCAGAACAAGTTTTCCCGACTCAACCTATGGCGCGGAAACGGAAGAAATCAGAGGACAGTTTGTAGCTGCTAGTGACATGAATAGTTTCAGGCAAACCACAGCTGAAACAGATAAATGTTTTACTCACTGCCTAAACATCAAAACGAACATAAGATTTTGTCTTCTAACCTTGCTCAAATCCAGTATGTTGTTGAGAAGCCGGAGGAGAGCTGTAGAGCACTTCCTGATCTGAGTGACTGTTGCATATTGCTCATTTGAAAGACAATCATCCGATATTAGAATATCTAGCAATCCAATCACAGCAGCCATAGGTGTCCTCAACTCATGGCTAGAATGCAAAAAAAAAACTCATTTCAGTATTTAGCATTAAGAAGGTTAAACAATAGACAGACATTCTTTGGCAGGAAAAAATATCAGATGCAGTGATGGACCAACCTCATATTAGCCAAAAACTGGCTTTTGTAGTTGCTTGAAGCTTCAGCTCTTCTTCTTGCATCCAGTTGCCTTATCAGCTCTGCTCTTAGTTTCATCTCCTTTGAAACCCCATTGGTGAGGATTAAAATGCAGACACATCCAATAAAGAATATGCAGACAGAAGCAGAGATCAGTATAACCAAAGTCTTGAAGGCTCTCTCATCCACTTTCCCCATTATGAACTTCCTGGGAATAATGACAACACCTATCTGCAAAATCGCGTAAACCGATGATTAAACAACTCAGACTCTGGTAATTTAAAATCTATACTTAATCTTTTGGTAGGGAAGAAAACTTACAATTGGAAGTCTCTTGAGATTAAGATAGAATGAATCAACGTAATACTGTTGGTCACCAAGCTTTGCATTCTCAGCATGAACAACGTGAGGGCGGTTACTCCCATAAGTTTTCTCTAACCACTGAGCTCCTGTCTTTATAGCCCACTCCTCTGAATCAACGGCTTTCATTAGCTTAGGCCCCTTTGATGTATTCGTTAGAAGAGGACCATTCGTGGAAGTAGCAAGCAAGTATCCTTCTTGAGATGTCAAATAGATATGACCACCATGGACTTCCACAAGATCTCTCATCAGCTGCCCTACGCTATAAAGTGCAGTTGTCACACCCACAACAGCCACAATGCTCTTGTTCGAAGCATCAAAGACCGGCAAAGCCGCTGAGAGAAGCGGAGAGTCCATGTATTTGCTCACTGTCACATGCCAAGAAGCTTCACCATCGGTCACTTGTGAGATCCCTGCGATGTTGATGAGATCATCCGGTGGGATCTGAAGAGGCTTCCCTATCTTTGCACCTGTTATTGGATCAAGCTGTTGCTGGTACCAAATGGCAGACATGTTCCCATGTATCGTCTGGTTGTTCCACCCATGCCCCAGTGACATTTTCACATCTTCAAGGCCCGTTCCACTGATGGAATAGTTCTTTAGATCGGAGAAGATGTAGAATGTGTTGCTACTTGCTGGATCTCTGTGAAAAGCTTGGACAAATCCGTTCCTGTAGTTTATGGTTATGGCATTTAGAGCTTTGGCACTAGCAAACAGAGCCCATGTCACATCCTTCATTGCTTGATACATCTGATTAAAGATAAAAAAAATAATAATAATTAAAGCATCTCAAAGTCAAAAACAGAACCACAAAGAAAAGAATGGGAAGTTAGAAATGAAACCTCAACAAGTTCTTCTTGAGTTGTTGGCTTGTCATATTTTTTGATGACATATTCAGAGAGCTTGACTTGAGCTGTTGTTAGCTCTGATGTGGTGTTTAAAACGCTCCACATCCGTAAGATTGGACGCTGGAGAAGCTCGTATCGAAGACCATACGCTAAAGTTTGAAGAGATTGCTTTGTATAAACCCTTGTGAAATGCCATGTTAGAATCGTCAAAAGCCCAATCAGAATTGCTAGCATCACCTGCACAAACACACACACACACACACACACAGCTCTCAACTAACTTCACAAAAAGCTTCCACCTTTACTCAATGGATTGGTTTTCAAATTCGTAAACCAAAACAGAGAAACTTGATGGAGAGTTTGAAGATGGATTAGATGAATTCAAACGAAACTGAAACCGAGAGAGAAGAATCTAACCATTATAGCAAGGCGAACGACAAAGACACTGTAGTAAGATGACAAACAGTGACTACTTGCGTACTGAAACTGTTCTTGCTCGACATCTCCACGCAAGATCCTCCTCTCTCTCGGCATCTGATCTGACTTGCTTCTCCAAGGGGTAACCCATTCAGTCATTTTGTCGAACATCTTGCTCATCTTCTTCTTCCTCGAGCCCATTGGAGAATCAGGAAGACTCTCAATACTCAGTGAGAAGCTATCCCCTCTCATGTTGCTCAGAAACGAAGACACATGTTGAGACTTTGTTCCTTATTGTTGTTGGTGTGGTGACTTTGGGTGCTTTGTTTAGTGGAAACTAATGACTATACTGCTTCTTGTGTCACTCCCCACTTTTTAATTAATACCCAACCGAAAAAAGAAATGTTATTTTAGTTGAAAAATCAGATACACCCATGAAGCAAAAAATTGCAAAGCTTCAAACTTTTGTTGAAACAGAGTACAGAGAAACTGGGAGAATGGAGAAGGAAGCGATGTTTCAGTTTATATAGAGAGAATAAACAGAAAAGATGAAATCTTTTGTTCTTTTCAACGAAATCAAATAAACGAAAAAGCAAAGATTTGGGAAAAGTGGTTGCGATTGATCTTCGAATTTGGCCAGTGGGAATGTGTAGAAGGTAAAATGGCCAATAGAGAGATCATTTGGCTTCAGGTCCACAGAAAATACAGAGGCTGCTACTGTACGGAGTGAAGGAATTTTCCGAATTTTAAACTTTTTCATAATTTAAAGAAGAAATAAATAAATCAAATTATTTAAGGGACCTTAACTTTGATTGAGTTGTCTCTCTCTCAGAAGGTTTCAAAGATGTGTGCTCTCTGTGATTTGCTGTTTACGGGTTTGTCTTTTATTTGTAGGATAACAAAAAGTATTTTCTTATTAAGTGTATTTGGCCGACATTTTGTACGGCTGTATAAAAATTCATTACTAAAATAAATATACATAAAATTGATTTAAGTGTTATTTGATTCCTAGATTTCAGTTTTATACAAAAAATTGTTTTAAAAACGAAATGAATAATGATATTGGAATAATAATTGTTACCACACTATAAGGTGAAATGGCCAATATAGAGTTATATAATTATACAAAAAATCTTCCTATATATATGTGTGTGTGTGATAACACTATATTTTTTTGTTGGTATTATTTTCAAATTTTAAGATTTAATTTTAAGTTTAATGTTTTATGTTGTAATGAAATAAGTGTAAAAAAGTTAGTAATTAAATATTAGCTGTAAATTTTTATTTCGGAAATCCAAAATAAAAATCACAAACCACTTTGCGATAATAGGTTTGCCAAATTTTTTTTTTTTGGATTTTGTTTGTTTGCTCACATGCATATGACTGTGACTGCGGCTCTGTTCAGATATTATGTGGTTGTTTGTTTGACAGTCGCGTGGCTGGTCGCGGCGTCTAATCGCAATAGTTTCAATTGCAATACTAAAATTTTTTTTGCGGCCAGAAAATTGATCACAATGTTTAGTCGCAAGATGCTGCATCAAATAAATGAATACCATCTGACCGCGATCGGCCGTATATTGCAGCTGCAGCTTCCTGCGATAAACTAACAAGACCTTGTTTATAATTTTTAAAAGTTTGTATCTCTAATTTCTCAAATAATATAGTTAGGATATTAATTGGAAATATATTCTCTACTAACTTACTGCCATTAGAGGTGGTCATTTCGTTTCTTTAATATTTTTATTAGTTTGGTTATGTTCAGTTTATTCGGTTTTACTAAAATTCTAGCTAAACTCAAACTAGAGTTATTTCAGTTCAATTTAATTCGATTTAGTTTTAGGTGTTAGGTTCAATTGTTCATGATTTTAATTAACAAAATATATTTCTATAAATTAAAAATTATATATAATAGATTTAATGTTTAAGGTTAAGGTGTAATTAATCGGTTAACGAGAAGAAAAAAACGGTTAAACTGTCATTGTTGGGGGAGGGGGAGGGTGAGGGGTTGGGGGGAAAAATATTTGTCATCATATCACACGGTAATAATTAATTTTGACTAAGTAGTAAGAATCATTTGGAGCTTCATGATCAAGTAACAAATCTATAAAGCATATAGTGGTAACCCCTTTGGTAAAAAAGTAACAAATTTATTGATAGCTCCCTGCTCCCTTTAATAATTAAAGATAATTCAAGATGTTTTTTTTAAAAGGTATTATCATTCGCGATGTTTGATTTTCTTTGTGTTGGACTGAAATTAATCTGTTTATTACTCTTATCTAAATTGGCTAGCTCTTCTCAATATCTCAAATTCAAAATTGCAAGGCATTGAAGGATTTCTCTTAAATCCAATGGAATATATATATATATATATTAGTTATACAAAAAAAATTGATGGACAAGATAGTAACTTTGATACCGATGTAACCATCTTTGATCAATTTGTCTTGGAATTTAACGTGCACTGTGGAAACCTAAATTTTAAATTTGATAGTAAATTTCATGTTATAACAAAAGAATGTACATTGTAGTTGTCTGTATTTGGAAAATATATATCTCCTCATTTCAAGTATAAAAACATACTTTGAATTCGAATTTTGATCATATAATATATAATTCAGTTAGATGATGACAACAACAAAAAAAAAAGAGTATGGGTTTTAGACGTAAATATGATATTAGAATGTCGTGTGTTATTTGTGTTTAAAGTAAGATTCAAATCTAGCTTTTAGCATCATATCAATAACAAATGAGATCACAATCCAAAAAAAAAAGATTTGAAAATCTAGAGAAAATCTCAAAAGGGGCTATTTAGAAGACTTAAGGTGAATGGTAATGATGTGTGCTTAAAAAAGAAATGTGCATGCATTGTTAGTGAAACTTGTAAGCCTCTGAGTCTTCAAAGTTTCACACGCATTCCATTTAATTTTTTATATACAGTATACGGATATGTATAGATATGATTTTATATAGTTTTTTTATTAACATTGTGTGCTCTTTGGTCATTAGTGGTTGTGGAGACAAAGCCACAAAGGGGAAGTTGATCATAAATAATGAACCTGTGGGATATATACAGCTTTTGAATTGTAATGCGCATATTAACTAGTTAGGTATTAGAATGATTTATGTGCTAAACAATCTACTAAAGTTGATAATACAAATGATAAAGATCTTTGCTGCATAAGAGTTATTATCCATATTAACAGGTGAATGGACACTACGAATTACTAAAATGAGCATATATTTCATAGTTGTCTTATACTATTCCATAGACTATAGACTTTTTGTTAGATTTTTGACGGCCCATCTCATGATGTTAACACATTTTACATAATTCTCTAAGATATTGGGATGTAATTAAGCTTAGACATATCTTGAACGAAGCAAACTCGTCCAAGCAAATCAGATTCCAAAAGAATAGACTATTCGCTGAAAACGTCTTATTGGCAATAATACTAGTGGTAGGATCCAACAATAGGACCAATGGAACGTAAAATGTTTTAACATTGACTTTTCTAAATTTTTTTTTTTTTTACAGTTTTAACTTGAATATTTTTTGCATCTCCTCCGGGTTTATACCTCATTCTCAATCTTCTTTAGTGAAGAATTTTACGTGTTACTTTCAGGGTAAAAAAATGTTTGAATTGATAATTAACCTTGTGAGTTGTGACCAGGTTTTCTACACAAACTAAATTGCCTAATATTTATTTAACATTGTATATTACGTAATTATTCAAAAAATTTAAATTTATCGACCATCTCAGCTGCAATCGTCTTTAATAATTTTATTGCATGATTTATGTAAGAAAAATATACTTTTAGAATATATGTATACCGAGAATAAAGAGTAGCCCACAGAAAATTAGTTTTCCAAAAATTTCACAATTTCATTATACGAAGTTTTTCTATATTTTAGTAAGCTTTCTTGTCATGATTTATGAAGGCTTCCTAAAAGTCTAGAAAGTTTTCCACAGTATATATTGAATTTTTTTTGAAAAAAAAAGGTGTGGTACTTAATTTAAAATACCTCATAAATAAATCTTTCAAATCTCATTTTATTGAAATAATTAATAAACTGTATTTTTTTTAAAGTGTATATTATTACGTCTATTTAGTAATTTTATGTTCAAATGCTATTACGTTTAAAGCAGTCGAGCCTTAACTCTTCCTTAAGCTTTATATAGTATAACACAAAAGCTAGCTAGTAAGACATTAACCTAAAGATAGTTGGAATGAGTATAAAGTTTTCTTTGAGAATAGTCGTATTAATCATTTACCATCATACTTTGTATTGTAATGTGTCTGTTTAATTGAGTCCACGTAAATAAACACCAACATTTAATTTACTCATTATTTTTCCTTTATAATAATTGTTGTTGTTTTTTGGTTAATGCTTCTTAGTTCTTACTGCTATACCAAATCCTTCCTTAAATAACTTATCTTCTACTTAATTGCTTGCATCACTACATTATTTATATTGTACGAAGCAAATAGTTATTAATTATTAAATGTTCGAAAAAAATTATTATTATTATTAAATTTAGATAAACTTATAGGTCAAAAACTTGACACAGATTTATATTTATTACTACAAAGAATTGATATATAAACATGTTAAAGCAGTAGCTCGATGATTACGACTTGTTTTATATAAAAAAAAATTCCCACGAGAGAATCGGACAAGAAAATAAAGTGAAGATGCTGTAAGCATATGTACATCTCTTTTATACACCTAGTTTTAAGAATTAAATTTTATATCATATAATATATATAATAAGAGGATAAGATTAAGTGGTACAAAGTAGCTAGTAACCATTGGTGGTTTTGACACTCATATGGCATTTGATTCGATCTTTCATGACCCTTTTGGTACATTTTTATTTCATTATTCATTATACATTTTTATTCTCTCAGTATACGTACAAGTGTATCTATATAATCATTCTTTCATATATATTTTTTTCTTAATTTCGTAACAGATTCTATATAGAAATAGACCGGTACAGTCAAACTCTTGGGTTTCTTGAATCAGATACGAATATATTAAAGATTTTCTGAATATATAATAGTTTGATTTTTAATTATAATGTTACGCTTTTTCGTAGTTTCCATATTTGGACGAGAGATGTATATCAAATAATCAATGTTGAAATAAAATTGTTGTACTTACGGACCTAACATCTAGTAGATTCTGGAAACCAAAAACATGTAACAGCATCTATGCGATTCTATGGACTAGTTGTTAGATAAATGGTATCTATAAAAGATTTTAAAACCAAACTCAATACAATTGATTTATAGATTCTGAAGCCCACGATTGGCCCAGTGGGTTTCTATGAGTATTCTAAAATACGTATACGGCATATACGCTATACGGTGAATATACGGCGTATATGCGGCCGTATTGACCGTATTTTAGAACACCCGGCTAAACGTATTCAAATCAGGGGAAAAGAAATCAAGCTTCACCTAAGATTCAACAATGGCGACAATGTCAGATCTTCCACGAATATAAGATTACATTGCATCACATGATTCTCAGAGAAACCACACAAGCACTTCACAACAACTATTCCAAAAACCATTTTTATCAGTTTCGCCTCTGTGAATCGAAAGACAATAGACAAATACAAACAAAACAGCATCAATGGTGGCCTGTTTCGTTTCATCAGGAAACCTTTAAAACTAGGCTTTCTTCTGCGAAGCTGCAGATTTAATGGCGGATTTCGCAAGCGTCGAAGGCTTGAGAACGCTCTTTGGGTTAATAGCCTTTCTGATTTTGAAAGCAGCCCATGCTGTCCCAAAGACATGTCCCACTGCCTCGAGCGATTCGTTTGTCGCCTCAGCAGCTTTACCACCATGCCTGCATATTCATCAAGACACCAAAGTATAAATTATTATTACTCTTCAACACTACCATCTCTGTTTCAGATTCCGAACACTCTCGGTTAAACTTACCTGTGATCAACAAGTTCGGTTGCAACAGTGGACGTGGTTGACATCACGTTCCTTCCAGCTACTTCAGCAGCGTCGCAGACCTTATCTATCAAAACAAGAATCAAACAGTTTCAATGATTACGAAATCTAAAGGTTCGTGATAAGTGTATTATAGATAATGCAAGATAGTGGACTTACTGAATCCGTCAAGAGTTGCGAGGACGATTTCTCCAGGAAGAAGGCTAAAGAATTTCTTTCCTACTTTGGTGTTTGCCACTGAACTTGTGAAGAATCCTGAAACTTTGATGACTCCAGACAGGATTCCGTTTGCCACACTCTCTGTCATTTTGGTCATCTTCTTCACTCTACACAAGCAAAAACACAATCCAGGGAATCAAAATCCATTTTGAAACTCAAGCATATAAATTTGAACCCAGCAAAAAGGGATTCAATCATCAACAGTACAAGTCCATGACTCATGTTCCATGATCTAAGGCAAGATACACATGATGTTGTCCAAACACACTATCTAAGGCAAGATTACCAACATTTTGTCCAAACATTTTCCTAACATAGAAAGTCACATTCCACCTATTTAGCACAAACATTCCATCACATAGTTACAAGCTAAACACACACATAACTAACCTCTCAAGCAAACTCAATTGAATCAGACACAAGTTACTTCAAAACAGAAACCATGCATACATACATACCTCTTGATCCGTTTCAAGGTGTCAGGGTGAACATCCCTCTCCTTCTCGGCCTTACTCAGCCTCCGTTTCATGAAATCGTTTCCCCACTTGAGCCGATCCATTGTCACATCTCCACACCAGAGAATCCCTTTGATCAGATGCCCAGAGCCGGTTGCAATCAGCTTCGCCGTCTTCCCACTGTAATCCTCAACATTCGGAGCTAAAGTCGTCCAATACGCAGCACATTGCTTCTCCACGATCTCTTTCCTCTCCCCTGTAAGCTCCACGGGAGATGTCTCTCTGGCCACCGTCACATCCAAAACCTTCTCACCTGTTTCCTTGGCTTCCTCAGACACTTGCTGCACCGTGAAACAGCTGTAATCCGCCAAGATCTGCTCAAGCTCCTCCAGCAAATGCTCTTGACCTTTCGAAGCGATTGTGAGTCCGTAGTTCAACATATCGTTCTCTTCTTCCTTCCGCTTGGTTTTTTTCGCTCCTTCCTCGTCTTCGTCGCTCGAATTAGTTCCGAAATCCTTGGTGGGACGGAGCGTGAAGAAGTAATGAGACTCGTCGACCTTGACGGAGTTCTCGTCCTTGGTCAACGGCCATTGGATCTCGTCGGCGACGCGAGCGAGAACGGCGACGACATTCCCGTCCTGGACGATACGGATGATCTCGAGATCTCCGCAGGCGAGCTCGACGCTGTAAGATTGGTCGATTAGGTGGAGAATCGCGCCGGAGATTTTCAAAATCACCTCCTCCGTCGCTGTGGGAGGAGCCGATACCGGTACAGAATTCGTCTCCGGTTGCTCAGGGAAGAGATTACTGGCGAGATCATTCATATCGAGCGAAGGATAGAGATTACTGTTAGAAGAGGAGGAACTAGGATTCAGAGGAGCTTCGGGATTCGACATGTCAACAGTTGGGTAAAGAGACGAAGATTTCTTGTCGCTGGGGTTACCGTAAGACTCCATTATCGCCGGAGATTCAAATCGGAGAAGATAAAACGAAGAATGATGAAGAAAAGAATGAAGACTTGGTTTCTGAATAATAAAGATATTTATTTGAAGTAGAAAGTGACCAAGCTAAGTATCTGTCAGAGATATGTGAAGACGTGGAGGTTGCGCGTAAGTAACGCGTGTACCGGTCTAAACCATTTCGGGTAAATCTGTAAAAGTAACCTTACCGACATCTTTCCCGCGCTGTTACACGGTTTATTGATTTAATTTAAAACCGGCAAGTTTCTCTCATGTCGGTCCATTTTTTGGTCTTGTGAATTGCATTGACGCAAAAAAAAAAAAAAAAAAAAAAAAATCTAATATTTTTGAAAGGTTTTGAATATTTGTGGAATTAACGATTTTAGATGGAATTTTTTTTTTCCGGCGATTTAATTTTTCGTTAAAGCCCAATGGGCAGTGCAAATTTCTGAACCCATCAGTTCAAATTACAACATTTTAACGTAAAAGCCCAATTATCCCACCCATACACAACAGGTTTGATGAAGATAAGGCACACATATAATGGACACGTGTCCGACAGTGGAGCAAAGAACCTAATGAGATAAGGAGTCGCCGCCTCGGTTCGGTACATCGTGGCCGCGCAACTCCGTCGGGTCACGACGAATTATTCCATGCTCCATCTATGAATCTCGGCCTGCTTTATCGGAAATTTGTTTCATGCTCCTTTCTCAACGATATCCGAAACTACTTGAATCGCCTGACACGCCGGAGAAGAAACTCAGGATAAAACACAACAAAACAAGTTCCGATTAAACGGAAAGATGAGAAATCCGATGAACGGAAGTATAAATAACACAAAGATCCGGAATTTATTATCCGAATCAAACGGAAAAACAAAAACAAACAGATCTGATCGTTCTCTCTCTCTGAAAGATGGAATTAACGAAATTAATTTAACTGGATAATCTGAATCAGAGCTCATCGTACTTGAGTTCCTTTTGTTCCACTTTAACTGGGAAACTCTTCTCGATCCAAGCAATATAACCACCGTCCATGTTTCTTACACTCTTGAATCCCTGTTATATGGTCAAAAATCCCACTAAATCTCAATAAGAAACTCAGATAAACTCAAAGAAAAAGCATTTACAGAGAGACCAAGATCCTCTGTTTTTTCATATTCACGCTTGAGGAAAAAAAAACAGAGACTTTTGGGGTTTTAGATCTTTTAAAACTTACAGAAGAAACAAGATCTTTGGTGGCAAATAAAGATCTAACTCCAGCTTTACATCCCTGAAAAGAAGAATAAAACAACAGATTCTAGATTCAGATCCAGCGAATTAAGTAAAAAAAAAGGGAGATTACTCTGTTAAGACTCTGTTATTACCACAACGAGATTATCGGTTTGGTTACAGAGAGACGAAACATGTTTCAAGAAATTTGGGTTGTTTTCTTGACCTTGTGGAGTATATAACCAGTAGGGGACATTCAAGACTTTCTCTGAATCAACATGGCCTTTCTCGAATTCTTCAACAGTTCTGTGTTTCACAGTACTTGTCAAATTTCAAAAATCACCGACAAAAATCGAACAATAATAAAAGAAATGTCTGAATCTCAAAAAAAAGGTTTTAAGATTTACCTGACGTCGAGAAAAGTGTAGCCATAGTGAAGAAGTTTCAGTGCTTGGCTCACATCGATAGTGATAACTTCTGGTTCTGAGCTTGATGAATTCGTGCGTGGAAAATGAAGAAGAATGGTGAACAGAAGAAGAAAGGATCTTATAAAGTGGTAAAAACTCATTTTGTTGCTGAATTGTTTTTTTTTGCAGAGACGGAACAAGAATCAGTTTAAATTGTATATTTTAGTAATTCGTGTTAAATCCGATGCTATGCGCCGCCGTTGGATTCGAGTACTCTGTTTTCTTTTTGGCGGCAGAGGTGTGTATGCGTGGCGGCATATTCGCCGTTGGATTCACACTACCTGTTGTATTAGTCTAATTGACTTTTTTTTACTTTATGAATGATCACCATTTTTTACTCAGAAACAACTATTATAAGTAAAACTACATTCTTTGCAAAATAGTCCGTGTTTGAGATCAGGGGGCGGAGGCAGCAAAGGGAGAGTGGGGTCCACTTAATAAAAAAAATTAAGTATATTTTTTTAGTTAAAATTGTTTATGATCTCATAAAATTTTTTTGTTGACCCCATAAAAAATATCAAAAACATGAAAAACAAAAATATATTTAAATTGAGTAGTTGATTTTATTTTGGTTTTGACCTCAGTTTTAGTTTAAGCGCACTCTATATACAAAAATGAATAATTCATCACTTAAACTAGTTTCAATTAATTATTAGCTGATAAAAAATAAAATTCTTTAATAATCTATGGCTTTTTTTCTATTATTCACCAAAAAATTAAAACAAGTAAAACATCTCACAGGTTTACCTTAAATTTCATTATATTTTTTAATTTATTTTAATCTTTTTAGATTATATTTTACGTTTTTAATAAATTAGATATGACATGATTTCAACTCATAGAAAAATATAAGCTTTATATTTATAATCTATGAATTCGAATATCTTTAATTTTTATTTTGTTATTTTCACTAGATAACTAATGAATCGATTAATGAAAAAATCTCTATTATCGAATGATACAAAATCGTATTGTTAATCAGTTTTTTAATTGATTGTCTTGTTTTTTTTATCAAAAAAAAATATTTAAAGATGTAACAAATGAAACCGTGATAGAAAGATTTCAAACTATTTGTGAACGTATAGTATATTTGTAACCATTTTTTGGTAATTTTTTTTATAATTTTCTTTTGCCTCCGGTAGAAAAAAGTTCTGGCTCCGCCACTGTTTGAGATCATTTTCATTAGCTACTTTTAATTAGTTATAAATTCGGTTATGAACATTGCCCATATAAAAACCAGTGTTATAAATTCTAGTATTATTTTATGAAAGAAAACAAAAAAAAACTATTTTTTTCATGTTTCTTCTTCTAAATCTAAGAGTCGAAACAATAAACAATTCACATTAAGTGAAAAAAACTAGAATGAACTAAAAGTCGTCGTCACCAATAATACAAAAAAGCTAAAACGCCTAAATAGAACGCGGTCGGAGAAGCTTCGTCGGAAACGTTAACCTCCTCCGGTTGGGGACTCTCCATACTGAAACAAACAATTTAATAGCAAAAAAGTTATTAACAGAAAATACATATATATATATATATATTTTTTTTTTTTGCTGAATATATATATATTACAAGTGCCGTTACAAAATCTATAAAGATTATTCAGAAACGACCAAATTTTTTTTTTGAACTTTTGAACTGAATGCTAATCAAAACTCTTTCCTTTTCTGTTACGACGCGGAAAATTTTCTCAATATTAACAACTTTAAAATATTAATTTCCTTGTTTTGTAAAATTAAATAAGGAAAATATACCTTGGAGAAGGAGGAGGACAGAAAGTGATGATGTAATCGGCGCCGGAGCAAGTGAAGGTGCTTGTGCCGTCGTCGTAAGCGTAACTATAAGCCGTGGGGCAAGCTTTTTTGAAGAAACCAGAGTACTCACTCGGCTTACACGTGTCCGGCGTTCCAAACGCCCCGCTACAGCAACACTCCGGCGTTCCAAACGCCTCGCAAGCGCTCATGCACGCCACAGCCACTCCAGCCGCGGCTTCAACCGTTACTTTCAGCTGATCAGGACAAACACCGTTGAGATCCGCCGCGCAGCCCGTGGCGTTACAGTTACCGACTCCGGTTGCTCCGCCGCGAGGGATGATCGTCATTGGGATGTTGTAGCCGTCGACGAGGCTGACGTCGTAGAAATCGAGATTTCCGTTGCCGTTGAGTGTGAACTCGGCGAGTGTAGCCGGAGGAGTGGCTCCTGCGCCGGAGCATTCGATTTGGGATGAGCCGCAATCGCCGGTGACGCAGGTGAATTTCCCGGTGGTGGGGTTTTGGTTGCAGAGCGTTCGAGCCCATATGCGGCCGGACCAAGAGGCGGGTATGGAGATGAGTCGTGACTCTGACGAGTTGAGGGAGAAACCGGTCGTGGGTAACTGAGCTGTACCGGCGCCGGAGAGAAGTCCCGGCCAGACGGTGTAGTTGCATTGGTTAACGACGGTGAAAGTAGTGGAGGAACCGCCATTGATGAAATATAGAATTATAAGAAGAAAGAAAGAGACTTTAGCCAAACCCATATTTGAGCAGAGAGAGTCACCGGAGGTTTGATGATAGTTTCGGTGAGAGTTGAATGAATGATTAATGAGAAGTTAGAGAGTGTTATATAGATTTGGATATTATTAAATAGATTCGTGTAATGGAAAGTTTCATAAAATCAATTTCGTCCTATATGAGAAAAAAAAAACTTCTGAAATAGAAACTACGAATTAGGTTTGTTTTTTCTGTTTTTGTTATTTTGTAGATTTTCCATTTTCTTTTATTTACATTTTGATTTCTATGATATTTGTCGAGGATCTTCCCAATTCAAAAAATTAGAAATTTACAAGCGAGGGAAAAGCTCTTTTATCTTGTTAAAAGGAAATAGTTTTGTCTTTTTGCATCTTGTTTCGAGACTTTGATAGGAAAGAGACTGACACAATACACGTTCTTACAAGCTTCTGAATCCCTCAAGAAACTTTGTACAAAACGCAGGAACACTTGTATGCAAAGATAAATTTTTCTTTGAAACAAATAAACTTTGATTAATTCTTGAATATTCTGAATATGAAAGTACAAATGAAAGAGCTTATATAATGCTCATAAATGTGTAAATAAAACGGTAACAAGTATTAAAAATAAAGCAAAGATCAAGCTTATGAGATAGAACTAATGTAACTAGCCGTTGGTGGAAAGAGGGGAAAATAACTTGATTGGTGGTGGTGAGATAATTTGGGTGGAACGAATCTTGGGTCTTCAGATGGGTTTGAATGACCAGGATTTCCTTCAATATGGCCAAGATTAGATGTTGAGAATGAGCTTTCCTTAGTCCTTTTCGTTGCAGCAAAGAGAATAAGTTCCAAAAAGGAAAGTTCTTTCAATGTTGATTCTTCTTTGACTTCTGATGAAAGGGATCGAATGTTAACTTGTTCTGGTGTGCTATGGCTCTTGTTAGCTTCTGTGGATATGAGGAGGGGCGAATATAATGTCATAGCATGACATATATTCGAGTTTCTTTTGTATGGAGGCATTGATGCTCCAACGGCTCCATTTATGGAAAGTGGTGGTTCTTCTTTGGTTTGCTCCATATAACTCCGGTTATTGGCTTGTAGTTTGGATTGCATATCTTCTGAATACGCCAGGGTATAAGGCAAAGTCGTGGTTTCCTTATATAGCTTGCCAAATACACATGTAGGTCCATTTAGTGGTCTTGGCGGTTTAGATGAATCGTCCTGCTCTTTGAGATGAACCGCCTCGCTTTTTGAATGATTAATCTGGTCCTCTTGATGGTTAACATGAATCAGCTGGTCCTTTTTCTGCTTAAAACGTGGGTGTTTCAAGGCACAATCTCCATTGCATTCAGCTTCAAGTTCTCCAATTCTCATGGCTACAAAATTGGCATCTTCTTTACTCTTTTCCTTGTCAAGTACTGATGTATTAGCATTGATGCTTACATCAGAGACATGGAATGTAGGTTAAATAGTATGGGAAATTTTAGGAATGTGTATAAAAGGAAATAAAGGAGGTGTTGGGGTTAGGTCAACGACATTAGAAGTTTGTCATTGGATCAATTCGGCTGGTTCGTTCTTTGTTACAACTTACAAGTCTGTCATTCTATTGCAACTTGATTGTTTTGTATATAGTCCCGTACTTGGATCAATTATAGCAGCAGACGTGGGAATCCAGTGAGCCGGGAAGATTCAACACAATTACTGGATTGTGCAATCACAAGTGTAGTAAAGTTACAATGGGTTTAAACAAAAAAGATCAAATACCTAAACGTTGTTACTGTCGTAGTAGTAGTGAGAGAGAAACAGAGAACCAGTATAAGCACTACAAGATCTCACCATGTCTCTCCTCTGTTAAGGAGATTCTACTAAAACAAGAAACAAGAAGAAACCAAGAACAAGCTCTCTAACAAAGAAGGAACCAAGCAAAAATTGGGACTGGTCTTTAGTAAGATTGTGGAAATGCATAACCAGTTAATGGCAAGTCTCAAATCTTTGTATACGGAAATGACCATAAAACTTATGGTCACATCACTACCCATTGCAAAGAAAGAAGAAAGCAATCACACACACATATCATTTAAGTGTCAAACTTATGGGCACGAACCACGGAACGAGTCACAAGAGCAATATAAAGATGATAAACTCCCAAGAAACATTCCAAAACACCATTCTAAACGACACTAAAGGTACTCCTTTTTGCATAGTAAACATAAAAAAAAAACAAAAAGGATCAAGAAATTTAATAGAAAACAAAGAAGTTTATGAACATTACTTTTCATCTTTCTGTTAAACAAGCGAAGAGCATTCCCTTGCAAAGTGACCTTCCTTGCCACAGGTGAAGCACTTGCCACTGCCGCCGCCCCCGCTTCCTCCTCCACTTCCTCTCCGATCACAATCACGAGCCAAATGGTCAATTTCGCCACATTCGTAGCATGCACCTGCACCAGCACCAGCACCAGACGGTCTCTTGCTTGTGCAAACTCTCGACATGTGGCCAATTGGCCCAATTCCGCCACAGGTCTAGCAAGTGTTTCCACCGCCACGTCCGACGTTTTCACCGGCGTTTTGCCTGCAATCCCTAGCGAAATGCCCCACATCGCCACACATGTAGCATCCCTCACTGCCAGAACCACGACCACCGCCTCCGTATCTTTTTCCACCGGAAACACCACGATAATCCTTTACCATATGACCAACCTCTCCGCAAGTGTAACACGCGCCACCGCCGCCTCCACTGTTTTCACCGGCTTTCTGCCTGCAATCCCTATTGAAGTGTCCCACACCGCCACACATGTAGCAGGAACTTTCTCCGCGACCTCCGCCACCGAAGGTTTTTCCGCCGGCACTCAAATCGATAAAACACAAACACAAAAGTATAAAGAACTTCTCTTCTTTATTAGATTTAGAAACTTGTCGAAACTAAACCTCTCTTTTATGTCTTAAGGAACATCTCTCCATAAGACTTCTATTTATAGAATCAAACAACTCATTGTTCTATTAGGAATGGAAAACTCATCTTTTCCATTCTTAAGATTTCTTATTCCTAATCTCTTTACGCTACACCTTAAGAGATAACTTATTCTAGAAGATATTGGAATTTATCCAACATTCTCCCCCTTAATTCCAACTCGAATCTTGGGTTCTTCGTTTGCTTCCACTCCGATCAAGCTCCGCATTTCTTTGAACTTAATTCTTGCCAATGGTTTGGTGAGAATGTCCACCTTCTGTTCCGTGCATGGAACATGTTCGACTTCGATCTGATCATTCTCCACACACTCACGAATAAAATGATACTTCGAGAGTATGTGTTTGCTTCTTCCGTGAAAGACAGGATTCTTGGTGAGCGCTATAGCTGATTTGTTGTCTATCCTCAACACGACCTTCATGTCAATGTCTTGAATCTCCTTTAACAACTCCTTGAGCCATATCGCTTGTTTTGCAGCTTCCGTAGCCGCCATGAATTCCGTTTCGCATGAAGATAGCGCCACCGTTGGCTGCTTCTGAGATGTCCAGCTGATGGGTGATGATCCGTAGTAGAACACATGTCCTGAGGTACTCTTCCCATCATCCACATCGATGTTGTGGCTACTATCACTGTATCCCACGATCTTCTTCGAACCATCTTTCTTGAAAAACAAACCCATGTTTGTTGTTCCCTTGATGTATCGTAGAATATGCTTTATAGCTTGGCCATGAGACTCCCTCGGACTCTGCATATAACGACTTAAAACACCCACGGCAAAGGCTAGATCAGGTCTTGTATGCAGCAAGTATCTCAGACATCCAATCGCGCGCCTGTACTCTGTTGCATCAATCTCTGTTTCGTGTTCTGCCTTTGATAACTTCAGACTTGAATCCATCGGCACATGAGCTGAGTTACATGCGTCCATCTTGTTATCGACAAGGATCCCTTGAGCGTAGCTTTCTTGCTTGATCCTGATCCCGTCTTTTCTTTGTGTTACCTGGATTCCAAGATAGTAAGTTAATAATCCCAAGTCCGACATGTCAAAACGTCTCGACATATCTTCCTTAAACGTCTCGATTATTTTCCGTGAGGTTCCTGTTACAAACAGATCATCAACATATATTGCAACTATAAGATTCTCTTTCTCTTTTCTTTTGAGATAAACTGTAATTTTTTTCTGGCATCTCTTAAAGCCCATCTCCTTCAAGGCTTGATCGAGTTTAATATCCCAAGCTCTTGGAGCTTGTCGCAAGCCGTATAACGCCTTATGCAGCTTGTACACTCGGTGTTCTTGTCCTTTCTTTTCGAACCCTTCCGGTTGACTAACATAGACAAGTTCATGTAGATCCCCATTCAAGAAAGCAGTCTTGACGTCTAGGTGGTGAATTTCCCAACCATGTGTTGCAGCAATGGCTATTAGCAGTCTTATTGTTTCGATTCGTGCCACAGGTGCGAACACTTCATCGAAATCAATACCTTGTTGTTGAACATAGCCCTTTGCGACCAGCCTAGCTTTATACTTGTGAATGGTGCCATCTGCGTTTCTCTTCACTTTGTAAATCCACTTTAAACCAATAGGTTTAACTCCATCAGGCTTGTCTACGAGTTCCCAGGTTCTGTTGCGTATGATAGATTCCAGCTCGTCTACCATCGCATCGATCCACTCCTGAAGCTTTGCCGCTTCATAGTAGTTTTCGGGTTCTCCATCTATTGTGAGCAACAACCTTTCGCTCTCAATATCACACAGCATCACGTAGTCACTTAGATATGTCGGAAGATTGACTTTCCGACCATATCTCGTTAGCGTTGGTGCTGGTTCTGGTTCTTCTCCTTGGTTCTGTTCATTAACAGCATTCTCCTCTTGCTCTTCGTTATGGTCAATGTGAGGTTGCAGGTCATCCTCTTCAGCTTCCGTCGGACCATAACGAGGTAGTGTGAACGTTCCAGGTTCACCATCTGAATCGCTTGTTAATGATGACCAATCCCATGCTCTGTTTTCTTCGAAGATTACGTCTCTGCTCACCGTTATCTTCTTTGCTATTGGATCGTAGAGTCTATAAGCTTTGGAGCCCTTCTCAGTTCCAAGGTTAATTACTCTCTTCGATCTTTCATCTAGCTTCTTCAGATACGGTCCCGTAATTTTCGCGTGTGCAACGCATCCAAACACTCGCAGATGTTCGACACTTGGTTTCTTCTTCATGAAACACTCGTACGGGGTCTCGTCTTTCAGCGCTTTAGAAGGAACTCGATTGATGATGTATGTTGAATGTCTTACGGCTTCTCCCCACAAGAAATTCGGTAATTTCATTGCTTTAAGAACACTTCTTGTCATCTCCATCAATGTTCGGTTCCTTCTTTCAACTACGCCGTTCTGCTGCGGTGTGTATGGTGCTGTTAGATGTCGCTGTACACCATTCTCTTCACAGAATTTGTTGAATTCGAGTGAGGTAAACTCTCCTCCTCTATCGGTTCGAAAGGTTTTGATCGCAAGACCTGTTTGCTTTTCCACGCCTTCTTTAAATCCTTTGAACCGATCGAAAGCCTCACTCTTTTCCTTCAATAACAGAGCCCACATGAACCGAGAGTAGTCATCGATAAGTACAAATACATATCGATTGTTGGCTGGTGTTGGTGGAGAAATAGGTCCGCACAAGTCACCGTGGATCAGCTCTAGTGATTGTGTTGCGCGGAAGGTAGTTTTAATCGGGAATGAGGTTCTTGTTTGTTTTCCCGAGAGACATGCCTCGCATACTCCTGTCTCAAGTAGTCTTTCTGGCATTCCCACTACCATCGTCTTCCTTACCATATTCGCCATTACACCAAAACTTATATGCCCAAGTCTTGTATGCCACGTTTTTGAGATATCATCGTTTTGAATCTGAAAACATTTAGGGTATCTTATATCCATCCGTGTCTTGTAGAGGCGGTTCGCTGATCTCTGTACTTGCACAAGTAATCTTCCCTTCGGATCTATGAGCTTCAGTTTGTCGCCTTTCATATTTACCTCGCAACCATTCTCGGTTGTTTGCCCAAGACTGATGATATTATGTTTCAAATCAGGAATGTAATAGATGTCTTTTAGCGCTCTTCTATCTTCATTCTTCCCTATGAAAACGATAGTACCTTTCCCCATAATTTCGACAGTGGACCCATCACCGAACTTTACCCTTCCTTTGATCTTCTCATCTAAGGTTGAGAAATACTCTCTATTTCCCGTCATGTGATTGCTGGCGCCATTGTCTAAGTACCAGATGCTTTCCTTGTCTTCGATGATATCATACTTTTCTGGAAATACCTTATCTTCATTCAAGAATACCAGCTCGTGCATATATAGACCTTCGGGTTCCTCCGTTTCATTCAGATTGGATTCTTGATTTTTCGGCAACTCAGGGCTGTGTGACACATAATGTCCGGGTTTGTCGCACCTATAGCAGATTACTTTGCTCATATCTTTCTTTCGATTTTGAGCGTTGTCTTTGTTTTCTCCTCCTGAGTTCTGATTAGTGCGACCACGGCCTCTGCCTCTGCCTCTCGATCCCCCCCGTGAGCCTCCATGTCCGCCGCGGGTGCTCTGTTCTTGGCGATTGTTGTGGTCTTTTTTAGACCACAGCAATTTGTTTTGTTCCTCTCCTTGCGAATCCTCCCCAACTCGTTCTTCATACGCTTTTAGTCTTCCGACTATATCTTCAAATACGGTGTTGTTTAGGTCTAGAACTTGCTCAAGTGAAGCAACGATTTGGATGTACTTGTTTCACGGGAGTCCCTTGAGAAACTTTTTCACAAGTTTCGGTTCCTCTATGACGTCTCCGAGCGAGGCTGCCTTTGAAGCTAACCCCGAGATTTTTCCGGCGAAGTCATCCACGGAGTCCGTACTTGTCATGCTTAGTTTGTCGAATTCTGACATAAGGGTTTGCAATCTTGCTTCTCTCACACGGTCTGCTCCGAGATGACGAGACTTGATGGCTTCCCAAACTCCTTTCGACGTCTCTTGTTCTCCCACTTGAAGAATAAGAGATTCCGGGATAGCTTGGAAGAGGAGAGCTATCGCTGCATAGTTCTTCTTCGGATCGGCTAATCCCGGATCAATTGTCTCCCATACTTCATTGACGCGAAGTATGACTTTCATCCTCATCGACCAAACCGTGTAGTTTGTCGATGTGAGCATAGGGCATTAGATTGATGGTGTTCCTCCTTCCCTAGCTCGCGGCTGCGGATTAATTACTTCCGCCATGGCTGGTTTACCAGCTTGTCAGGTTCCGAGATAGCCACCTTGAGGCTCTGATACCAATTCAAATCGATAAAACACAAACACAAAAGTATAAAGAACTTTTCTTCTTTATTAGATTTAGAAACTTCTCAAAACTAAACCTCTTTTTTATGTCTTAAGGAACATCTCTCCATAAGACCTCTATTTATAGAATCAAACAACTCCTTGTTCTATTAGGAATGGAAAACTCATCTTTTCCATTCTTAAGATTTCCTATTCCTAATCTCTTTAAGCTACATCTTAAGAGATAACTTATTCTAGAAGATATTGGAATTTATCCAACATTCTCCCCCTTAATTCCAACTCGAATCTTGGGTTCTTCGTTTGCTTCCACTCCGATCAAGCTCCGCATTTCTTTGAACTTAATTCTTGCCAATGGTTTGGTGAGAATGTCCGTCTTCTGTTCCGTGCCGGGAACATGTTCGACTTCGATCTGATCATTCTCCACACACTCACGAATAAAATGATACTTCGAGAGTATGTGTTTGCTTCTTCCGTGAAATACAGGATTCTTGGTGAGCGCTATAGCTGATTTGTTGTCTATCCTCAACACGACCTTCATGTCAATGTCTTGAATCTCCTTTAACAACTTCTTGAGCCATATCGCTTGTTTTGCAGCTTCCGTAGCTGCCATGAATTCCGCTTTGCATGAAGATAGCGCCACCGTTGGCTGCTTCTGAGATGTCCAGCTGATGGGTGATGATCCGTAGTAGAACACATGTCCTGAGGTACTCTTCCCATCATCCACATCGATGTTGTGGCTACTATCACTGTATCCCACGATCTTCTTCGAACCATCTTTCTTGAAAAACAAACCCATGTTTGTTGTTCCCTTGATGTATCGTAGAATATGCTTTATAGCTTGGCCATGAGACTCCCTCGGACTCTGCATATAACGACTTAAAACACCCACGGCAAAGGCTAGATCAGGTCTTGTATGCAGCAAGTATCTCAGACATCCAATCGCGCGCCTGTACTCTGTTGCATTTATCTCTGTTTCGTGTTCTGCCTTTGATAACTTCAGACTTGAATCCATCGGCACATGAGCTGAGTTACATGCGTCCATCTTGTTATCGACAAGGATCCCTTGAGCGTAGCTTTCTTGCTTGATCCTGATCCCGTCTTTTCTTTGTGTTACCTGGATTCCAAGATAGTAAGTTAATAATCCCAAGTCCGACATGTCAAAACGTCTCGACATATCTTCCTTAAACGTCTCGATTATTTTCCGTGAGGTTCCTGTTACAAACAGATCATCAACATATATTGCAACTATAAGATTCTCTTTCTCTTTTCTTTTGAGATAAACTGTAGTTTCTTTCTGGCATCTCTTAAAGCCCATCTCCTTCAAGGCTTGATCGAGTTTAATATCCCAAGCTCTTGGAGCTTGTCGCAAGCCGTATAACGCCTTATGCAGCTTGTACACTCGGTGTTCTTGTCCTTTCTTTTCGAACCCTTCCGGTTGACTAACATAGACAAGTTCATGTAGATCCCCATTCAAGAAAGCAGTCTTGACGTCTAGGTGGTGAATTTCCCAACCATGTGTTG
>JAHZTW010000001.1:452305227-452328013 GCA_020283515.1 Alliaria petiolata | reverse complement strand
CGGGTTCCTCCGTTTCATTCAGATTGGATTCTTGATTCTTCGGCAACTCAGGGCAGTGTGACACATAATGTCCGGGTTTGTCGCACCTATAGCAGATTACTTTGCTCATATCTTTCTTTCGATTTTGAGCGTTGTCTTTGTTTTCTCCTCCTGAGTTCCGATTAGTGCGACCACGGCCTCTGCCTCTGCCTCTCGATCCCCCCCGTGAGCCTCCATGTCCGCCGCGGGTGCTCTGTTCTTGGCGATTGTTGTGGTCTTTGTTAGACCACAGCAATTTGTTTTGTTCCTCTCCTTGCGAATCCTCCCCAACTCGTTCTTCATATGCTTTTAGTCTTTCGACTATATCTTCAAATCCGGTGTTGTTTAGGTCCAGGACTTGCTCAAGTAAAGCAACGATTTTGATGTACTTGTTTCGCGGGAGTCTCTTGAGGAACTTTTTCACAAGTTTCGGTTCCTCTATGACGTCTCCGAGCGAGGCTGCCTTTGAAGCTAACCCCGAGATTTTTCCGGCGAAGTCATCCACGGAGTCCGTACTTGTCATGCTTAGTTTGTCGAATTCTGACATAAGGGTTTGCAATCTTGCTTCTCTCACACGGTCTGCTCCGAGATGACGAGACTTGATGGCTTCCCAAACTCCTTTCGACGTCTCTTGTTCTCCCACTTGAAGAATAAGAGATTCCGGGATAGCTTGGAAGAGGAGAGTTATCGCTGCATAGTTATTCTTCGGATCGGCTAATCCCGGATCAATTGTCTCCCATACTTCATTGACGCGAAGTATGACTCTCATCCTCATCGACCAAACCGTGTAGTTTGTCGATGTGAGCATAGGGCATTGGATTGATGGTGTTCCTCCTTCCCTAGCTCGCGGCTGCGGATTAATTACTTCCGCCATGGCTGGTTTACCAACTTGTCAGGTTCCGAGACTTCCTCCTTGAGGCTCTGATACCAATTCAAATCGATAAAACACAAACACAAAAGTATAAAGAACTTTTCTTCTTTATTAGATTTAGAAACTTCTCAAAACTAAACCTCTTTTTTATGTCTTAAGGAACATCTCTCCATAAGACCTCTATTTATAGAATCAAACAACTCCTTGTTCTATTAGGAATGGAAAACTCATCTTTTCCATTTTTAAGATTTCCTATTCCTAATCTCTTTAAGCTACATCTTAAGAGATAACTTATTCTAGAAGATATTGGAATTTATCCAACAGGCACCACCAACGCAGTCCTTCGCCATATTTTTTATCAATTTGTTTGAATCATGAGGTCTTCTATTTTGCTAATGTTTTTTTGTATTCTCATGTTACTCGCTGTAAATCATGTTAAAGGTAATGTATCATATTCTTTTTATCTTGCTTCATATAATCTAAAAAAACTGTTAAATTTTTACGAATTTTCATCTCAACACTAATTATCAATGAATGTAATTGGTTTGTATCTTTTATATACACACGCACATTGTTCTTATTCTAAGTCTCGTGTAATTATCGATGTAGAATCTTAACATATACATTGATCATTGTTATTAGTCAAATAATGATTTTATGATAGATTTTATTTATTTATTTGATCTTGAGGCATTATTTATTCTTTTTGTTAAACCTTGGTGTATTATTTCAATTGTTGTTTATCTAACAATAAGTAATATCTACAACTTAAAAAAACTAGTGGAAGCAAGGGAGTGCTGTCTTTGTGCTGTCTTTGTTCCAGATTAGAGGAAACTCGAGATCATTTGCTACTCACCTGTGATTATAGTTTGGAGGTTTGGAAGCTGGTAATCACGAGACTAGGTCCACCGCAACATATGTTGCGAACATGGGCTGAGTTATTATCTTGGATAAAGGTATCTTCTGCTACGGCCCCTTCACTTCTCCGGAAGCTAGCGGTCCAGGCGACGATCTTTCACCTTTGGAAACAGAGGAACAATGTGTTGCATAACCAGAATTCAATCCCCACCCTCACGATTTACAGAGGCATCGACAGAGAAATCTGCAACACTATAACTGCAAGAAGACATAGGAAGCTTTTTCGAAGCTTAATGGCTCTTTGGCTTAGATGATCACATTATTGTTTTATCCAAATTTTCCCAATTTGTACTGCCTTGTTTTTATTTCTTTTTTTGCCAAGGGAGTACAGATCATAGATTTGTTGTTTGTAAAATCTACCTTTCATTTTTAATGATATTTACAGTTGTAGCAAAAAAAAAAAAAAAAAAAAAGGGGAGTGTAACCAAGATGGAGGGTTATTCATTGGGACATGTGGCCTGACGGGAAGAAGGCATGCATAAACGACTTCAAGAACTATAAACGAATAAACTTTCCTCACTGCAACTGTAGTGATTTCAAAACTAGACGTGACACCAGACGTTTATGTAAATGTCATTTTATTTGCTAAAGTTTTACCAAGATTTGTTTATTAATAAGCAAGAGGGAAGCTATTGACAGGTTTTGGTCTTTAATTTGACAAATAAAAATTCATGCCAGTCCAATGTTTATTTTGAAATTAATTTATTTTTAAAATAATTAACACAGGGTCCAAAACATGGAATAAGAAAATACAACGCACGAATTTGTTGGATTGCAATTTTCTTTTCTTTTCAATGTAGCACCAAAAAAGGTTGATGTTGTTTTGTTTTTTTAATAAGATGAAAAAGTAGAGAGACCAACACTGCATCTCTAAAGCTTCTAGAAGCTCCCGACATTGATCTGACATGTTATGACAAATAATGTATAACGACAAGATCCGAAGTCTCGCAACGTGAGTTTACTTTGGATCAACACAAAGGTCCGACCATAAGTCTAGATAGCCTCGCATGACGTGGAATGTTATTTTAGGAGCTGTTATTTTAAATTCAAGTTTTCGATTGAATCTAGACTTGATTCTAACGTATTTTGAGTCTATGGCTCAGTATTGATGTTACTATTTCGCTAGGCTTAAATTTATAAAATGTCAATTAAACAAAAAAATAGAAATGATATTACATACTCCAATAGTCCATCTCTTAAACCATATCTTTTATTAAACAATTTTTCTGGCATTATTTTACTAACCCGTGTTTTTTTTTTTTGTAACTGATTAACCCGTTTTTTATGGGGTTGGATATTATTATTTCATTTTTATATGAAAAATTAAATTTTTGAATAATACTAGATTTTAATAAAATATTTGAAATCTTAATTAAATAACATCAAACTTAAAAATCTTGTAACCATGCATGATTTACATATATAAGATCCAATAACCTCAAAATTTTAAAATATAATTTAAAATCATTAATTGAATAACAATATATATATATATGGTTGGATTTAAATTCTATGAAAATCCATCATTGAATAAATCAATTAAGTTAATTTGATATTATTAGCCGCTGATTAGTTTTTACTTTTTGTGTGGTTACCATCTCAACTTATTGAGTGGATTAACATCTTTCTCTTGTGAAAACAACCTCCATAATCTGCGTGGATTTTTCAAAGCTGGTAAGCAATATTTGTAAGTAAACACTAATATGAATTACAAACGTTAAATAATGTGTATATGAAATTAATTAGTTTTAAAGACAAAATATTACAACCATACGTACTGCTCAGTTAAGTCAAGACTTAACTTACACAACCACTTTTTTTTTTCGAAAAGGGACATAATTACTTACACAACCACTTTTATTGTAATTTTATTTATCATATGTTGTTAGCTAGATCTATTTATCGTAAGAATATTTAATCATCTCTTAGTAAGGTGTAAAAATCATCAAATAATAAATATATCTTGTGGGGGTATATGTATATCGTATATGGCAGAAAAAATGAAAGAGCAAAGAGGGAAGAAAAGGCAAAATGCTAGACCCCATTATCCATCATCATTCAGTAACTGTTTACAATTCACTATTCTTACGTGTATGTCGATGTTGGATAATTCCAAAAGAAAAAAAGAAATAAGGATTCAATAGATAGAAAAAAAAATCTTCTATTGTTGTTAAAAGAAAAGGAAAGAGTAGTTTTCTATCTCTATTGTCATTAGAAAAAGGAAAGAGTAGTTTCCTATTTCTAAAAGAAATAAGGGGTAGCTTAGTTCTATAAATATAGAGCATATGTAGAGATGTTCCATAAGATTTAAGAGAGAGATTTAGTTTTGAGAGAGTTTTTAAATCAATAAAGAAGAGTTGTTCTTTATACTTTCTTGTTTCTAAAGTCTATACGACTTGAATTGGTATCAGAGCTTCAGGTTGAAAGACTCGATCCGAGCCTTGGGAAGAAGACTCGATCCGAGCCTTGGGAAGAAGACTCGATCCGAGCTTTGGGAAGAAGACTCGATCAACACGGCAAGAGAATATTCACGTAACCAAGTATGGGAGACGCGATAGCTCCGCTGCCGAGAACAAAAGACTTTGGATCCACATCGATCCAATGTCCGATGTTGACATCGACAAACTACACAGTTTGGGCGATGCGAATGAAGGTTCTATTGCGTGTGCATGAAGTTTGGGAAACAATAGAGCCTGGATCATTTGACCGAAAGAAAAACGATGTGGCGACAACACTTCTTTTTCAATCGATTCCCGAAAACCTAATCCTACAAGTATGAGATCAAACCACATCAAAATCTCTCTGGGAGGCCCTCAAAGCACGACACTTTGGAGCGGATCGTGTACGAGAGGCGAGACTTCAGACATTAATGGCGGAATTCGATAGGTTAAAGATGGAGGATAACGACACAGTTGATGACTTCGCGGGAAAGATATCGGGTATATCTTCAAAATCAGCCTCATTGGGAGAAACCATAGAAGAGTCCAAGATGGTGAAAAAGTTCTTAAAGGGTCTCCCAAGACACAAGTATATTCAAATTGTACCCTCGCTGGAACAAGTTCTAGACCTCAATACAACGGGGTTTGAGGACATAGTTGGGAGGTTAAAGGCATATGAAGAACGTGTAGGGGAAGAAAGCCAGAGAGAGGACCAAGGAAATCTTATGTTTTCCAATAATGAGCAGAGTGGTCATGGGAACTATGGAGATTCTCGAGGAAGAGAAAGAGGAAGAGGTCGCGGTGGTAGAGGCATGGGTCGAGGAGGATCTACTAGTCAAACCACAGGAGGAGAAGCAGGAGGATGTGATCAAAGGCAGAAGAAAGATAAAGATCGGTCTCATATAACATGCTGGAGATGTGACAAGCCGGGTCACTATGTATCAGCTTGTCCAGAAAGACCAAAAGAGCATCAAGAGGCAAACCTAAACGATGTTGAAGAAGAAGACGCTCTTTATGTTCATGAGGTGGTGTTCTTGAATGAAAACAAAGTGTTTCCAAGAAACTATGATATCAACAACGACGATACAAGCGTTTGGTATCTAGACAATGGAGCAAGCAATCACATGACAGGGAATAAGGATTACTTCTCAAGATTAGATGCTAACATCAAAGGGAAAGTCAAGTTTGGTGATGGATCGTATGTTGATATTGTTGGGAAGGGTACGATTGTTTTTGTAGGCAAGACTGGAGAAAGAAGAGCACTCAAAGACATCTACTACATACCAGAACTGAAGCACAACATAATAAGTCTTGGACAAGCAACCGAGAATGGGTGTGAAGTACACATGAAGGGAGATACTTTAACACTCATAGACCCTCGCGGAAGGCTGCTTGTACAAGTCATAAGATCATCAAACCGACTCTACAAGACACCGATGGAAATCAGCTTTCCTAAGTGTTTTCAGATACAACGTGAAGATCCTACATGGACTTGGCACGCTCGACTAGGACATGTAAGCTTCGGTGTGATGAATAACATGGTAGAAAGAAGAATCAGAACCTTGATGGAGGTTACAAGAAGGATAATCGTTAGTAGAGACGTAGTCTTTAATGAGAAGAAAGCATGGGACTGGACGTCTACAACGAGAGAAGCCGATGGAGAACCAGAGAGTTACTATGAAGCTGCAAGCTCAAAAGAATGGATTGACGCGATGGAAAGTGAGATAGGCTCTATCGTAAGAAACAAGACTTGGGAGCATGTAGGCACAGAACAGAAGACAGACATCCTCACCAAGCCGTTAGCAAGGATCAAGTTCAAAGAAATGAGAAGTCTAATTGGAGTTGAAGAGATCAAGCTTCCCGGAATTCAAATTGGAATTAAGGGGGAGAATGTTAGATAATTCCAAAAGAAAAAAAAGGAAATAAGGATTCAATAGATAGAAAAGAAAATATTCTATTGTTGTTAAGAGAAAAGGAAAGAGTAGTTTCCTATCTCTATTGTCATTAGAAAAAGGAAAGAACAGTTTCCTATTTCTAAAAAGAATAAGGGGTAGCTTAGTTCTATAAATATAGAGCATATGGAGAGATGTTCCATAAGATTCAAAAGAGAGATTTAGTTTTGAGAGAGTTTATAAATCAATAAAGAAGAGTTGTTCTTTATATTTTCTTGTTTTTAAAATCTATACGACTTGAATATCGTAATGATTCGATCTAATTTTCTTCTAGAAGGCAGGACAAAGGCATCTTAATTACTTTATAAATAAGAAATTAGAGTTCATTGCTTTTTCATTTTATCAAATATGATGTAGGGTCTCAGTCTCACATGGCACCAATATCTTAATTCCCAAATTTTGGCGGAGGGCATAATTTCATCATTTGAGCGATGATATTCTAACGAAATTATATATTAGTTTAGACTAGGTTAGTCAACGCACTTATTTTGTTTTTGAGTTTCTAACATTTTTTTCCTTCTTGAAACTGTTTTCTAAAATTATAAAATAATTAAATTATGTTTAAATTGCGTACCGGCGAATTCCCAACACACAACTAACATAAATTAAATAGTAAATTTACAACAAATATTCGAAATAAATATTGATGAGGTGACACATAATATGGAGAAAACTCAATTTGATATTATTTTCAACATAGAATATTATATTATTTTTCCCTGATGATGTTTTTCTTTCATTTTCCAAATATATTTTTGAAAGAAATAAGATATATAATTCAATACAAAAGTTGAATTAACAATGAATAATTGTTTCATCTAATTTTTTTTTGTGTGAAAAGAATATGATTTTTTGTTAAATAAGAAAAATTGATGCAAATATTCCGGGACATGGCATCTTGAAACAAGAGTGATTCATACATTATCATGACGAGAAGAAAAGAATCTTGTCTGTCGTATTTGCTTAGCAATTTTTGTGGCCCTTGTGAGACCAAGTAAATTAAATTGACTGATATTTTAAAGCCAAAAACGCAGTTGGCATCTTTTACCAGCAGTATATTACACATATAATAGCTAAATACCGAATATTAAATCAAATATAATTACATAAAATCAAATAATTAAATATTTTTTTAAAAAAATGCATAAAATGAAGTTTTTTAATAAAAAATAGTACCTTAAGCTCATTTTGATCATAAATAGTTTTTATTAAAGTTATAAAAGCTTTCATAAATTTAAGTTAGGAAAGTCTTTTTAAATGTATCTAAAGCTTTCTAGCGGTTTCATTGAGCTGTTTTAAACAATTTTATTATATATAAAATAATATTATACAAAAATGGCTGTGAAAAAAAAATCGTGCATATATATGAGTATTTATTTACTTAGTTGTCATAATAAACGTTATTTTTCGTTAAGAAGAATTTGTTATAGTTTATGATTAATCCATCCTTTTAATTTCATATCTTATCATTTTATATATACTCAAAAACAAATTAATCCATCCTTTTAATTTCAATTATTTTAAACATGAATATGTTTTTTTTTTGTCAAACAAACATGAATATGTTAGTTTCGAGTTTATATTGGTACAAAATGGTAAATTCTTTAGAGAACCTTTTCAAAAAAAATCTTTAGAGAAAACATAATATGGTTTTACTTTGATCAACCGTAAACGTAAATTATAAATACACACATCATTATTCTTTGGAGTTACATTTATAATTTGAAAATGATATAATTTTCAATACGAGTGGTGGTGTCATGTTGATTACTGTAACGTTAACCTTGATTGATACGTGTATTTGTTCTACATGAAAATCTTGTTTTTTTTTGGGCATTCAAATATATTTGTTTATTTATATATTACGGAGTTAGGCCAATGTATTATACAAAATCACCGTTTTTAGTTTTTTTTTTTTTTTTTTCTAATTTTAGGATTTAGTGATTCACAAGGGATAAAAACGCGTTGATCACACGTGGCACGATGAACGATCCTGATCGGGGAATATTATTAGCACGCTGATTATCGCCATGTTAAGCAGCTAATTATACAACGTCAAGGTAATGACCCATACATCATTTACAAATCGATTAATCTCTCGGTAATCTCTGGATTTTGCACTAATTACAAGGAAAAAGTAATGCACTGGTTTGATCACCAGCACTGATCGGTTTCCCAATTCCGTCCGCCGTAACTGCCGAATCCAGAAACACCGACGGTTAACGGCCGGCCTCGACGAAGGATCCTCCGATCATAAACGGCGCGTTTCTCGGGA
Organism: Alliaria petiolata; assembly: GCA_020283515.1. Taxonomy (NCBI): domain Eukaryota; kingdom Viridiplantae; phylum Streptophyta; class Magnoliopsida; order Brassicales; family Brassicaceae; genus Alliaria; species Alliaria petiolata. The sequence continues at coordinate 452,319,541 of JAHZTW010000001.1, read as the reverse complement.
TCCGAAAGCGTGCAATACGCCGCGTGGACCTTCATAAAATCGTCCGCCGACGAGCGATTCCGATCGTTTCCAGCCACGTCGGGATGGCAGATCCTGGCTAGTCGCCGGTAAGCCGATTTGATATCCTGGCTCGTCGAGCCGACGGGAATTTCAAGGATCTCGTAGAGTGACACGGTGGCCGAAAATCGCTGCGGGATCTGGCGCAATCTATGTGGTTCATCGGCGCAGGTGTAAGATGCGGTGGTCGCAGAGAGAGACGGCGAGATCTGGGAAGCGCGAGACGGTGGTGATACGGGGGAAAACGACGGAGAAGAAGAGGAGAGAAATGGAGGAGCGAAGAAGGTTGTGGAAGAAGAAAACATAGTGAAACGACGGCGTTTGAGGTTTTTGTTTGTTTGTTTGTTTCAGTTCCGATTTGGTGTGATGTGTGATAGACGGAGGAAGTTAAGAAACTAGAGAGGTTTATTTATAGTAGGCGAAGAGGTGATTATTCGTTTAATGATTACTTAAAATTAATTAATTGCAAATTATCCATTCGAAAGTGCGACTAAAGAAACATTGAACCGGGTCGGGTCGGGTCAAATCGGATCCTTGAAGCTGAGTCGGACGAAAAGCTTATCCAGTTGGAAATTTTATTGGAGAAGGGATAATAAATTAAGGGGGTTATTGGGAGAAGGATTTTAAAGAATTTTTAAAATTTTGAGATTCTATCATTATTGGTTTATAAATTCTTAAAATTTTAATAGAATCCATTGTTATTGGTTTAAAGATTTTAAAATTCTATTCAAAATCCTTTGTTATTCAAAAAGTTTTGTTTTTAAAGATTTTATGATTCTATTAAAATCTTATGTTATTGGGACAAAGATTTTAAATATTTTAACTCATAAAACAAGATTTAACAAGACTTTCAAAATACTACCTATATGGCTTCGATTTTCAAAGTCATTCTAATAAAAATATTTTGATAGATTTTCTAAATATACAAACTCTTTACAAATCTAACAAAATTTCTTACAAATTTAACAAATCTCTCAACTCTTAAAATCAATCAAACTTTTAAAAATCATTCTCCCAATAACCTCCCTACGAATGAGGAACGAACTTTTGTGCATAGTGGGCAAAACTGTAATCCAACAAATTTTCGTTTTCGGTTTCATCTAACAAAGTTTGATAATACAGTAATTTTTTAATAAATTAATGACGTTGAAACTTTAATAATTAATTATGGTGTTTTTGTTAATTTAAAACTGACAAAAAAAATTATTTTGTCATGTTTATATATCTTTCTCTTTTCATTTTTTTTTTTGTTTTGTTTTTGGTTATTTTTGAAATTTCAAAACATCGATCTATGTTTTCTCTAAACGACTCATAAAACGAATATCTACAAAAAATCAGTATTTTGTGTGTTTATTATGTTTCTATGGATTATAATATACAAATCTAAACAACATATCAAGACATTCTAAAATCGATATTTATTTTACTATTTTGCTTACTTTCTTTTTTTGGGATCATTTTGAATATTATCATGATTTTCGAATCAAAACAAACATCAAATGAAAACGGATCTTAATAGATACATGAACCTTATAATTATTGTTTTCACCGATTTAAATTGAAATGATTATAAGGTTCATGTATCTAATAAAAATCGTTTTCATTCGATGTTTGTTTCGAATCAAAAATCAATGATGATATTCATAATGATCCAAAAAAAGAAATAGCAAAATAGTAAGATAAGTATCGATTTTAGAATGTCTTGATATTTTGTTTAGATTTGTAAATATCAAGACATTTTGAAATGAGTTGTTCTCTCTCTATTTTAATAGTCCACATCAACCTAATTGATCATTATAATTTCTAAACACCAAAAAAGTGTATAAACATGGTTTGGCCATTTTAAAAAGGAAGTAGCCAAAAAAAAAGATAAGTATCGATTTTAGAATGTCTTGATATTTTGTTTAGACTTGCAAATATCAAGACATTGTGAAATGAGTCGTTCTCTCTCTCTTTTAATAGCCCACATCAACCTAATTGATCATTATAATTTCTAAACACCAAAAAAGTGTACAAACATAGTTTGGCTATTTCAAAAAGGAATTAGCAAAATAGTAAGATAAGTATGGATTTTACAATGTCTTGATATTTTGTTTAGATTTGTAAATATCAAGATATTATGAAATGAGCTGTTCTCTCTCTCTCTCTCTTTTAATAGAGCCCATTTCAACCTAATTAATCATTATAATTTCTAAACACCAAAAAAAAAGTGTATAAACATGGTTTGGCCTTTGCGTGTGCCGTCTCCCTCACACTACTAATACCTAAAAAGCTCTCTATAATAAAACAAGCCAAATACAATGCACTTTTCTTTTCAACAAGTAACGAATTGATTATGTCTGCTTCTGAGCTAAATACAATGCATTTTTATACCGAATTTATTATGTCTGCTTCGGAGCTCTTTTATTTCGCGATCGTAATAAAAAAGATAAGAACAAGTAAAACACTCTTGGCCCAATGCCTAATAACTCGATTTTAATTCACAAGCTTGTGTTTTCACGCTAATTATTGGCTGTATGAATATCGATTTTCTTTGCCATTAATTATAAAATTTATGAAATACATGTTACGACAACACATGAATCAGGCAACTTAGGATATTAGAACATGTAAAACAGGATAAGTTCTCGCTTAGGATATTAGATATATAGTATCAAAATGTATCAAGATTCGGATCAGGCAACTCCAACACAAGCTAATCTGATTGATCATAAGGTATACACAATCAATAACCTCACATATCATTATCATTACATTGCACTAACTGGCTGTATGAATATCGATTTCTTTGTCATTGGTTATAAAAATTATGAATATATATGTTACAACAACACATGATAACACTGCAATTAATCCCCATTTTCTTCCCTCTTTTTTTTTTTTTTCTACAAAAGGGATACAAAAATTACAAAAAAAAAAACTTTCTTGATTTTGACTCTCCAACACTGCAAACTTCTTTGATTAGACCTTTCGAGAAATAAGATAACCAGGAGGGTTTCTAACGTTTCTTGATTTGATACTTGCGGTTCTCAAAAGTCTACGAAACTCATGGAGACTGATTTTACCATCATTGTCAATGTCTGCTTCTTCAAGAAGTGGCTCAATGGAGCCTTTCAAGCCAGTATGCTGCAAAAGGAAACAATCCCTTTGATTACGTGACGTTAATTACTTAAATAAGACGCAGATAATATAGTTAGTATATAAACGCAACCATTCGAAGTTCCTCTGCTGTTATATATCCATCTCCGTCTATGTCGAATTTCTCAAATGCTGCTCTTGATCTCTGTTGCCACTTCTCAGAATCATGCTCCTCTAGTTGATTCACGTGTAACGCAGCAGCAACAAACTCTTCGAAATCCACAAATCCATCTGTGTTGCTATCAATCTGCATGCAGCAAACACAACTCTTAGCTAGTTTAGATTTCAAGAATCTCATCATAGTTTAACTAACTTAAATTTTTACATTATACTTACCGCTTGAAGAATCTCTGCAACTCGTGCATCCTTAAGCTTCCAAGGATGATCTTTCGCAAGAGCCTATAGAAACATGAATTTGATGTCAAGTATAGTATTTGGTAAATCACATTTTGCTAGTGATGATTGAGAAGTTTTGTTTTTTCAATTTTACCTGCCTCATCTCTTCAAGGCTAATGGCGCCATTCTTATCAACATCAATCGCAACAAACTGGTCTCTAAGATCAGCCAACTCTTCTTCATCAAGCGTCGTTGCAAGAGCCTTCAACCAAAAGAAGCAACTCAGGTTATAAAAAACACACATCAAAACCCTCAAAATGAAATTAACACAAATCTCTCTTCTTGATTTTACCCTCAAGGCGAATTGCTTGAGGCGGCTGAATTTCACAAACTGACGCATGTTGTTGAGAACAGATATGTCTATGGGAATCTCAGTTGCATCTCCTCCTTCTCTAACCCATGGATGTGCTTCAACAACAAACAAAAACCACAAATTAACCTCAGAAGAAGATCAGAAAATGAAAACAAAATGATTGATGAAACATCAGAATGCTTACATAGAGCCTGAGCAGCTGTTAGTCTAGCCCTCGGGTCTTTTACTAACAGCTTCTTAACGAAATCTTTGGCGCTGTTGCTAATGGTTGGCCACGGTTTTCTCCTGAAATCAGGTTTGTTCTTCAATACCTATATGTGTAAACACTTCTCCATGCTTAGAAAAAAAAAAAAAAAGATTGATGATAAGTTATGTTTCCTCAGGGAAGCTACACAAACCTCTTTGAAGATACCATCTTCAGTCTTATCCCAGAAAGGTCGTCTCCCGCAGAGAAGAATGTAACTGATTACACCGATACTCCACACATCTGATTCGGGTCCTGACCTGCGTTTCAACACTTCAGGTGCTACGTAATACGCACTCCCTACTATATCATGAAACTTTTTCCCTGCATTTGTTTTACATAACACAACAGTACTTAGATCAAAGAAGTGGGGGAAAAAAGAGATAATATACATGAATCACTTAGCAACCAAAACCTGGTTTGATGAAGTCTGATAAACCGAAATCTGTAGCTTTAAGAGGCGAATCTTCTTCGGTTGATTTGAACAGAAAATTCTGTTTGAGAAGAAAATGATTGGGTAAGCAAAACCAACTACACACATTTAGGAACTAGTTGAAAGTATATACCTCTGGTTTCATGTCGCGGTGAACCAAACCGCGCAAATGACACTCAGCCGCAACTTTCAGCATTTGTCTCACTACCACAGCCGCGTCTCTTTCGCTATAACGGCTCTCTTTCCTGTAAACAAGCAAACAAACAAATAGCTCAATTAGTCTATAAAAGTTAAGTAATACACACAAAAAATGTACTTTACTCGGATAGGATTAAGGCCTTACTTGGCTAATATCCGATCAAGCAATTCGCCACCCTCGCATAACCTAAAAGAACAATATCATAAACGGACAAACTAAATTAGCAACAGCAAGAGACAACAAGATTTACCCCTTTTTTTGTCTTTCTTGCATCACAAGAAATCTAAACTTACTCCATGACTATATAAACAGAGTTCTTGTCCTCAAAGGCATTGTAAAACCGAACCACGTTTTCATGACCGGTTAACGCTTGGAGTATCTTCACCTCTCTCTTTACATCTTCCACAGCTATCGGAATCGTCATCTGCTCAAGAACAATCTTGGTGAATTTTGTGACAAAAAAAAAAATTCCCAAAAAGCTGAATTTTTTTAAATCAAATTAAGAAAAAGCTGGAATTTTTAAGGCTAAAACCCCATAAAACGATAGAAATTCCAGAAAAAAAAAAACCAAAAGTCTCTGATTAAAAAAAAAAAAGAAAAAAGAGAGAATCTTTGATCAATGATTAACCTTAGCCTTGTCGATTTTCTTGACGGCGACACGATCTCCGGTTTTCTTGTCGGTAGCGACATATGTATAACCGAATTGGCCATGTCCGAGCAATTTCCCGATGACGTAACGGTTATCGAAATCTTTAGCGTACCCAAAATCGACGCGTTTGCCGTAGGGGATCGCTTCTCCTTGTCTCCTCCCGTTATTATTATTGTTGTTATTATTGCCAACCTTCTCTCTCGCTCTCCCGTGCGGTGGCGTCTGACGCGTTTGCGTTTGCGTTTGCGTTTTTTTAGCCGCGGGGCGTCGCGGTTGGGTCCTGTGTTCTTTTTGGATCGTAACGGCCATGAATGAGCACGGCGATTGAGGCGGTCTGTGTTTAGCCACGGTGAGAGGAGGATGTGGGATGTGTTTCCGTGGGCTGCGGCTGGGGCGGCCGGGGATTTTGGCGGAGGAGAAACAGAGACCCATGATTCTGTGGTTTCTTCGTTTCTCGACCCTACGCGAGGAGGATGTTTTCTCTGGTGATTTTGTTGGCATTAATGAATGGAGGATGAGGTCGCCATTGAAACAGCATTGCCAGACAGAAAATTGTGGGAAAATGTAGAGAGAGAGAGAGAGAGATGGAGATTGGAGAAGGGAAGAAGGAGAAGAAGGTTTCTTTCTCATATGCGTTGGTAAAGAAATAGTCTTTTATGTAAATAATTTGTTTGTTTTTTTTCTGTTGAATGAGAGTTTAACAATTCCAACGAAAAGGAACGATTTTTTTTAAAAAAATTCTCCATTTAGCAACATATGCTTTTTGGGGGAAACTGTAGAAGAAATGACAATTTTAAATGATAATAAAATAAATGAAACTAATGTAATGAAAATTATCTAAACTTTGAATAAAGAATAAAAAAAAACTAAGACTTTCTTTTGACAAATGCAATTACTTTTTTTTGTTTTTGCCAGCTACAATTACATTACATAACTAAATTTGCAAGAGAGTAAAGAAAGTGGTTCACGAGGAGAAGAGTAACTTGCTAGTAGTTGTCATCTTTTGATGGAAGCAGCTTTATAAGAAGCTTCTGCACGAGCTTCATCCAGCTTTGCCGAGAGCTCTTTCATGAAAGGTGTGCTTGTTCCGTGGCTGACCCTCAGAATGTCAAATGCCTTAACCAGTGAACTCACCGCCTCTTCGGTTTCCCCTAGCAACCTGCAACGTAACAATAAGTGCTCTTCATCAACAGAACATGATAGAAACCATCGCCAAGTTATTGCGCTCGAGATGGTAAGTTCCGAGTTCCTCTCACCACTAAGGCAACCTCTCTTGGTAAATATAGAATGTAGCATTTAGGCTTTAACCCAAATTAGTCTGAGATCCTAACTGAAAGTTACAGTGGAATAAGAGTCTAAAGCAGCTGGAAAAACATGAAGTGTCAAGGGAAAACGCTTATTTGGTCCTATGAATCCATCTTCAAACTCTTTGTTAGATTTAAAAGCTTCGAATCTAATACAGTAAACTAGAGAAAGGATGAAAGAAGTTTTGATACCATTCGAGTTTCCCCTGGGTATAGAACTGCAGTCCAATCAAAGGATGGGTTGCTGGATATACTCCTGCAATTTTGTTAACAAAGTAAGCATTTGAATGAATTTACATTTATCTATTATATGTAGCTGTTTCTGCTAAAGGTAATTAATTAGTAGCCACTAGTACCAATAACTTGGCGTATATAGTTTGTATAGTAATTCTAGGAAAATGTACATGGACCAAACTCTATAAAGAGCTTTGAACTCAATATACTAGAAGTCTGGCTATTGCCTTTTAAGGTGTCCAAAAAAGAAAAAAAGCTATTAATCGAACTTCCTAATCAAGATGTAGCAGAGACATACTTTGGTAAACAGGGACTATTAGTCTGCAGTAATTCAAAGCTTCTCTCCAGCTTTCTACTTCCATTAGCATCTGCAAGAGAACGCGTAATAGCAAAGCTAAAAGACACCACATTTGTTTCTTTTTAAAAAATATGTACAACTTCCAAAAGTACAAAACCTTCTTTCCAAAGGAAACGTACCTTGAGAAGTTTTTCACGGGTTCTCATTAAAGCGATGGAGAAAGAATGATAAAGCTTATCTTGTAGTTTCTCCATTGTCTTATATCTGTCTCTTATACACATCTAGATGTGTATAAGAGACAGGGAAACGTACCTTGAGAAGTTTTTCACGGGTTCTCATTAAAGCGATGGAGAAAGAATGATAAAGCTTATCTTGTAGTTTCTCCATTGTCTTATATAGTGCAATAGCGTCTTGCCTATCTGAAAATGGCCAAAGATTCTCTCAGACAACTTGCAACACAGCTCAGTGTAACCAAGATCAGTTAAGTTTGTTCGGACATATAAATGCAGGCATCGAGGAAGCAAAGTAGGCAACAAATACTTTCTGAGGAAGGAGATGCAGGAGCCTTCTCTGAAACTGTTTTCACAAAACCCGCCAACTTTTTAACCTCTTCCTTGCTCCTAAGACGCGTGCATTTCTGGCAAAGAAAGCCTTTTTCATCTACAAAAGCCAAACAAAAGGGGATGGTGGGGATCAATAACGTTCTTGGACACATAAACTACGTAGTCAGATCTTGACATACCAGGATCACGGAGTAAGAAACCAGTGCAGGTCTCATTGGCACACCGATAGCCTTCCAATATTGCACTTTCTTCAATATCATGAGGTTTGCCCTTAGGTATGAAAAGTATTGGTACAAGTTGTAAGAAATCTAGAATATTGAGTGGTCAATTGCAAACTCCATTCGCTGATAAGTGGACGAATTAGTGCCTACTTACAATGTTACTGCAAGAGATATTGTTCTCTCAGAGACTTCTGCCGAGTCAGAGTGCTTCCAGCGGTTTCAATATAGCTGATAGTTACCTGATTAAAGACAAAGGATCTAACAGCTATATGTCAGTGTGCTACTAGCATATACGAAAGACTCAGGATGAAACAAAGCAGAAACTACCTCTGAATCCTTCGATATGTTCTCCATAGCTCGAACAACAGCCTTCTGTTCTTCGAACACTAAAATTGCATTGGAAGAGCAGCTACAGAGGAAAAGAGTTAGGCAGGATATAAACTGATTAAAGACCACAAACAAAACAGAGTAACGAAGCAATTACCTGTGGTTAATGATAAAAACCAAGGGAAACAATCCTATCCCCTGAGGTCTCAATTCGCTATCACAAATGCTATGAGCATTGCATGAGAACTGCGTTCGATAGATATGAAAGTGGCTTAAATAATCATCGCTAAAAACATTCCAGGTTGAAGATTAACACAATAGGTGATGTTTGCTAAAAACAGTAAATCAATAGTAAATCAAGACGATAAAATTTCCTAATACAAAAAAGGAAAACTATTCAACGGCAGCTTGCAGCAAGACAATTCAGTTTGTGTCAAGCTAACACCAGAAGAAGAGACAAAAGTGCTGGTGAACAAACCTTTGAAAAGTTCTCGGCAATCTCTTTGAGATCAATGCTGGGAAACTGAAGAATCAAGTTCACAAGATTAGCCATCTGCGCATACAACATCAGCTGCTTTTCATCAAGCTCAGACATGTCTACCAAATAAAGGTTAAAGAAGACAAAAAAGAATAAGCAAATTCTGGGAAAAAAGGCGAGATTATCAATTTCACAAAACTAAACCCCAAATAGAAAGGATACGGGACACCAAAGCTTCCACCAAACTGTAATTGTCTGTTGTCGTGATCGGTATGACCTGGACCAGATAAACACATTATGAACTTAGGATACATAGACTAGTGTAAAAACGACACTAGGCAGCTCAAAACAAAATCCGGATACATCGTTGCTATCTTTACACTATACTACACTTCTTCTCCACATTTCAACACAGTGAAGCAAAGCACCAAACACGTTTAAAACGATGAGCTACAAAAGGTGAATGCAAGAAACTGGCAAAATCACTCATAGCGAGAGAGAGAAAAAAACAGATGATGATAACCTTTTCATTTTGTAAGTTCCTCTTGAGGTAAAGTTTCACCATAAGACGTATCGTAGGCGTCACTAACTTCCGTTTTAACTTATCAAGCCTAGAGAGAGCTTTGCATTCGTGGCGATGCAATTTCCACTCTGACTTCTGAAAAAATAATCAAAATCAAACGAAAAACCGGTTACAATACGAGACAATCATCAATCGAATTTCTCCAGAAAGAACTCCATTATACCTGGCACGAGCTCCCACAGTACCAAACCACTTGACAGCCAGAACATTTCTTAAGGCTATTGGTCTTGAAACATCCATCACATCTTGATTCCGAGGAGTTATTGTTCGGGACAGAAACATACGGCTCTTGGCTTAGAATCACTTCTCCTGAAAAAAAAAACCCAGCCGAAATTTCAAACGACGAACAAAAGCAATTTTCAAAGAGATTTCATACGAAACCCTAAAAACTTCCACGAGAGAGATAAGAGAACCTGGACGAAAATCTCTGGCAGTGAACAGAGAGCGGCCTTTCTCTGGGAGATTGAAAACGCTTAAGCAGCGATCTCGTAGAAACCTCTGCAAATCCGCCATTACTGGAGCTTCCTTCGCCTTCTCGAGTGAGAGAGCTCTAGAACATATTCAAACTTACTTGCAATCAATTAGGGTCAGCTTCGTCGGTTTAGCTCCAACCGGGTTTGATAATGAAAAATTTCGGTCTGATTGAATTTTCTAACAATCTATACAATTTTTACCCAATTCATGCATGATTGAAGCAAATATGATTGAATTCAAACTAAAATTTTTATCCAATGATTTCGTAAAAGAAAAAATTGTTCTTGATCGTTGCTTCTTTATCTTCTTTTATAACTCTCAAGACATTTTCGAGAACAGTTTAAAAGAACAAAAAACTTGCAAAAGTACATTTTATATAAGTACAGAAAATGTTACTAAACATCAACTAAAGGAGTGATGATAAATAAATACATACACACGGTTAAATAAATATTTACAAACCTAATGAACGAGCAAACGTGACCTTCTTAAATTGAAAACACTGAAACACACAAATTTTCTAAAAAGTAGTAATTATTGAAGTTAGAACCAAGGATGCCATGTTGGATCCATCATACACAAGTTGCGAGGCGACAAGGCTGCCTCCACCAACTCGTTCACTCCTCTTTGCACCGACTGTGGCGGCTCCACAATGTTCTCATCCTACAAAACAAAACCCATCAGAATGTTTTGTTTTGTCAAGATTATGATGATACACGATTGATGATGATGGTGATGATAAAGTGATGGTGATGGTGCACGTACCTCTTCGGAAAAGTACTGTGGGGCTATTCCTCTGATCCGGTCAATGACCTCTTTCACGTTGGAGTTAACTTTGTCCTTCAGCTCGGCCGAGTTCAGTGTAGCAATTCCTCCGACAGGCGGAATCGGCATGCCAAGTGGTCTTCTTCCAAACCAAGACAGCAATTCATCACGGAAGAACATAGCCAGTTGATACCGAAGATGATCGTTTTGCTGTAAATTTTCAGAAGAGAAGAAGAGAAGAGAGATCAGAGATCAATCAATGGCGCTTGTTGCACCCATCAGGCTTTTGTATATATTTCATATTCATTCTTCCCTGTTTTTTTCGTTTTTTTGGGGGGGATTATGACTTTACCTTGGAGGAGATAACTGCTTGCGCTGCTGAACACATGGATGACATGAGTAGACCTTCGACTCCAAACTGAGAGAAGAATGCTTGCATGTTCCTTGTGAGGCGGAAAGGCACGGGTTCGTTTAACTCGATCATCCCGTTGGCGTCATAGGCAGGGTGAAAATCTGTCTGGAACATTTTCTCGGTGTTTTTCGCAAACAAGACCTTGTTCGGGGACCTCCCGCCGATTTGTAGCATGAAGGACATGAAGCTGGAGACCGCTAGCTGGACCGCAAACTGCTTCTTGAAAGCCCACATATGGCTTCCGCTCATCAGTGTTTTGTACATGTACTGAGAGAATATACTGTCGTTGACCAAGGTCTTTGTGATCTCAATGTAAGCCTGCAAACGAAGATCTCCTATTGCCTCTGCTGTGACTTGCCCTGATATAGCTTGATTGAGTTGCTCCTTGAAGTGGTTAATTGGAAGATCTGCCTCTCGGTCATTCCGTGCGCAGTGATTCTCATACACCTCANAATTAATATTTTAAAATTGTAGAACATAATTTGAGTAAATTAAATCCATAAAATACAATTTATAGAAGTTAACTCTCATTGTATATTTCAGTTATTTACTTGAATTTTGCAATATAAAAAAATTAACAAATATAGCTAAAGCTTTTTGATATTTTGTTTATTTTACTCTAAAATTAACTAATATATTTGATTTATAATTATAATTTTGAATATTTTAGTTATTCGAGTTTAACTAGAAGTAATATTTGTATGTATATAATTGTATTTTTGGTATTTCAGATACTCATTCGGTTCTCGGTTCGATCCAGGTTCTGGTTCGGTTCTTCGGATATAGAATAATAGAAATGTAAGACCCATTCGGACTATTACGTCGGTTTCAGTTTGATTCGATATCTTTTAGTTCGATTCAGTTTGGTTCTGTTTTTTAGTCCGGTTAAAATGCTCAAGGCTAATAACATTCATGAACCGTGTCTGTATAAGACGACAAATAAAAATTGAATAAGAATTAGCAAGTGGAACCTTTCTTTAATTAAGTTCGCCTAACATGTGAGTAATTTACGAAAAATGCATAATTAATTATTATTGCCAGTGGAGAAACACAAAACACACATGGAAACGTTCTTTTGACAAACAATCATCAACGGTAAAGATTAACTAATTTCTGCAGAAGGCCCGTGTGATTGCTGCGGCAATGTAATTTAAAATTCCGGTGTAAGAGAATCAAACGTGCTGAAAACAAATTGAATAATTATGTTGAGACAAAACATTATTTTTATAAAGAGAGACATCCACTAAGCTGTTCACCGGAAAAAAAAAAATCTTTTTCCACCTGAACAAATTGTGCGATGCTTTTTTCTATCCAAACAAAAAGGTGCATTTTCCTATCTAAACACCTTAAAAATTCAAAAATCTAACCCATACTCCGACTTTTGTGCGTAAAACAAAGTTGACCATCATAAGGATTAGTCAACCGTTAAGTTTGGTGACTCAGCTCGCACGCGTGGCATTAATACAATGACGTGGCAATAAAAAATAAAAAAAACCATAAAAATCGAACAAGAAATTTAAAAATCAAAATAAATATATAAAAAAAAATATATAAAATCTGATTCCGTAAAACAAATAAATACTGATAGTTCTTAAAAAGATATGATCTATAAACATAAACCTTGAAAGTAACCAAATTTGAAACTACGGAATTAAAAAAACCAAACTAACCATAAACCTTCGAACTAACTATAGTTTATTTTAATTTTACATATAAATAAGTTTAAGAGAAGAAAACAAAGAGGGACTTTAGCCAAAAACAAATAAAATAAACTTCTGAAGTTGTAGAATAGTCAAACCATCAAACATGGCTTAAACATATCAAATATTTTTGGTACTGCTAATACAAAAATCCTCAACAGAAGACAAAGATGGCTCATTTAATATATCTAGATCTTGATTTTTTAGAACAATAATTCGAATAAATTCAAAAAAAAACTTACATTTTTGGAGAGAGAGCAATGCAACACAAACACCACGATCCGATCCACTTTGCTGCCCTATAAACACACATTACTAAACATTAGTCATCGACATATCTAAAGGTAATGAAATATCTAAACAATGAACAATGCAATTGAGAAACTATTTGGAGGGAAATCTCTCTTTTATTTATAGAGAAGGGAAGTGCGTTAAACAATCTAGGTTTAGCCGAAATTTTAGATTTCACAATTTTGGTATTAATTGTTTAATTCTTGATTATTAGGTTGGTTAAAGAAATTTGAAATGTTTAATAAATCTTTATATTAGTTTGGTAATGATATTGTCCGAGATTTGCGAATAGTTATTAACATATTTCTATATTTGTTTGCAAAAACATTCAACCATAAATGTTAGATTTCACGATTTTGGTATTAACTATGTAATTCTTGATTTGTATAGATATGAAATCTTGTTAGTTTGGTTAATTGTTAATGATATTGTCCGAGATTTGCGAATTGTTTTAATATATTTCTATATTTGTTAGCAAAAGTATTTAACCGAAATTTTAGATTGTATCCAAGATTTTCTAATAAGTGTTCGAGATTTATTGGATGAATTTTACTAATTTTTGTATTCCTTGACAGGTGAAGAAAGAAGTAAACCGATCAAATTTTTTCATCGGTTTGATTTAAGTGATTTGAGAAGATCTGCGTGTTTCTAAATGGGTGGTCGGGTATTTATAATATCCTGAGTTGACTCAGTTGACTCGTCCGATTTTAACCCTATTTATATTTGTTGCCAAACCTATTTTTCTTATTAACACAGTGGCATTTTACTTAAATAAAAGTTTTTTTTTTATCATTCTACTTCTAAAATAATATTGTAGAGATATTTAGTATGCATTTTTTAGCCATACCCTAATGTAAAAGTAGATTAATCTGTTTATTTAAAATGTTTTGTGACATATTAACATATTTTATTTGTTTTAGTTAATCCTGGTATTAACATTTTCATAATATTTAATATATTTTTTTATTTTTTGTTAGTAAGTTTGTAATGTTAATTTTCTAAAATTTTGCCTAGATATCAAGTTATTTTTCTTTTTTTGTTTGTTTAATTTAAGATCATATTTAACATTTTTATCTCTAATAATATGATGATTTGGACCAACAAAAGTTGTTAATCATATTTAACATTTTTGTGTTTAATGAAAACATTTATTTGGATTAATCGAATCTAGTTTCTTCGTCCAATGTGGACGCTCTCAATGGCATAATGCATCTATTTTTATATAGTATAGATTC
>JAHZTW010000001.1:452035874-452178121 GCA_020283515.1 Alliaria petiolata | reverse complement strand
TAATTACACTTATTGATATGTAATAAGACTATTTTGATCTGATTTTAATTAGAAGATTCATAAATAAAAATAAAAATCGAAAATTATAAATATTAAAAGATTTTAGTTGAATATAAAGATATATAATTATTTAATATTTAAAATTTTATATAATTTGACAAATCTTAGTATTTGAGAATTTATCTATACAAACAAAATATTAGTATTCTAAATTTTATTAATATTATATAAAGAGAACACGTACAAAAGTCGGAACATCATCGACATTAACTTAAAAAAAAATCAAAGTTTACTTCGAACTCATGTACCCTCTCTCTGATCTTTAATTTTTTTCTCAATTCAATTTTTTTTTTCATTTAGTTAGGCTTTTAATCGATGTTAATGTTCAATGAATTATTGTTCAGTAAAATTTTGATTTTTAGTAATACATGAATATGTTCTTAAGTCAAAAATATATAAAACTTAATAGTAATATATGTATATGATTGTGTGATAGAGGAAATATAATTGGCTTTAGAAGATTTTATTGAAAAAGAGGAATTGTAGGGATTAAAAAGAATGAATCAGTATTTACTTTGAAACATTGCAATTGCTGTGAAACTAAAAAGAAGGCGGTGAAAATGAGAGAAAATAATGGTTGAACTACAAGTAGAAGACGATATCGTAAGTTTTTGCGTTATGTCGGCCAAAAATATATGTTTTAGATATATTTAAAACTAAGATTTATTATTTACAAATAAAATAAAATCACAATAGATATCATTCGATTCTAAAAGATTTATTGACGAATATGAACCTCGCTTTCTTCTACAACCGTCTTCGATTTTTGAAGGTGACTTTTTATTTATGAATCTTCTAATTAAAATATGATCAAAATAGTCTTATTACATATCAATAAGTGTAATTAGCAAAAAATAAAAAAATCAAGTTCTTTTTCATATTTCAAATCTTAATTAAAGTATTTTGCCAATTTCCCTTTTATAAATTATATTATTACTTTTTTATTTATTTTATATATATTTTTTTTAAAAAGTTTTGTTCTATTTTTCGATTTTATGATTTTTTTTTATTTTTTAATGCCACATCATCGTATTAATGTCACGCGTGCGAGCTGAGTGACCAAACTTAACGGTTGACTAACCTTTGCGACGGTCAACTTTGTTTTACGCACAAAAGTCGGAGTATGAATTGGATTTTTGAATTTTTAAGGCGTTTAGGTAGGAAAAGACACCGAGTCTTTGTTTGTATAGAAAAAGGCACCGCGCAATTTGTTCAGGTGGAAAAAGACCATTTTCCCAGCAAAGAAAAAACTATGATAGGCTCCTACTACTCATCACTGAGATTCTTTCTTCATACCATTGCCCTTCTCTTCTCCATTTTTAATATGTTCAACACTTTTGATTCTCTTACACCGGACCTGTGTCATCCGGATCAAAGAGATGCACTTTTTGAGTTCAAGAATGAGTTCAAGATTCGTAAGCATGATGATTTTCTTGATTTTGATGGTTTTTGGATAAACGTCTCTTCTTATCCGAAGATGGAATCATGGGCAAACAGCAGCAGCGATTGTTGTAACTGGGACGGTGTCACGTGCGATACCAATTCAGGCAAGGTGATCGGTCTAGACCTTAGTTGCAGCTGTCTTCACGGTCGGCTCGAACCCAATACTAGTCTTTTTAGACTGCAACATCTCAGAACTCTGAACCTTGCTTACAACAATTTCACTTTTTCTCCAATCCCAGCTAAGTTCGGTAAGTTCGTGTGGTTAGAGAGACTCAACCTCTCCGAGTCTTCATTGACAGGTCAAATTCCCACAAAACTTCTTCAACTTACCAATATGGTGTCTCTCGATCTTTCTTCTTATAATTCATTTTTTCCAAGCTTCTTGTTGTCCATTAAAAGCCCACCATTGTTTCTCCCTCTACTTGCTCAAAACTTGAGGAACCTTAGTGCTCTTCACATGAGCTCTATTAACATTTCTTCAGAAATCCCCCAAGAGTTTTCACACATGTGGTCTCTAAGATCACTACGTCTTGAAGGATGCAACCTTTTTGGAGAATTCCCAAGCAGTGTTTTTCTGATACCAAACTTACAGTCCATAAGATTGGATCGTAATCAAGAGCTTAGAGGCGAACTTCCTGTTTTCCGTTGTTGGTACTGGGCTTGAAGCCCATAACTTTGGTCCGACCCAAATTATTATTTCCGTCAAAAGCCTGAAAACGAGACCTGTGAGGCCCATTCCCGTCAAAAACCGTCAACAATATTTTTCTATAAATACGGCGCTAAGCTTATAAGAAGAGGATCCAGATTTTCCAGAGAGCACCCCCCTAAATTCCCGATTTCTGCACTTCTCACACGTTCGATAACTTGTGCGATTTTTCTTTTATTCTCGGCAACTCGAGAATCCTCATTTCGAGGACTTGTCATTTTTAACTAGGAGAATTTCTTCTCTTCCGATTGTATTTCACGATTTAAGTCTCTTCGACGATTTTCTTTGTAATCGTCGATTTCGATAATTCGTATAAGAAAGTTCTCGAACCAACATTTTCTCATATTTACGATAAACCAGATTTCGGTATCAACAATTTTAAGTCCCCCCCCAGTCCATTAAAATGTAGACGTTTATATGAATTTTGACGGATTTTTCGAATTTGTTGGTTTGGCATAAATCGGAGTTTCTTTATTGACGAATCTCGGACCGTTGCGGAGAGTCTCGAAATATCTTATGTCAACGTGAGTGATCCTCTTGATATCTTTTTGCCGATTCTCCCCATCTTTTTTTTTTTATAAATCTTTCTTCTTATTTTTATTTTTCCACAATCTTTTCTTTCTTCTTTTTATTTTTCCACGATTTTTTCTTCTTGTTTTTATTTTTTTACAATCTTTTCTTCTTCTTTTTATTTTTCGGGTGTGTTTCCATGAAAACCGTGTGGTTTGGCCGGAGGGATTTGCGTTTGACCAATGTTGCTTCTTCTTCGGATTGGTGGGGAAGGTTACGTGTTGGAGCTTGCCGAGTTGGGGGTTGGAGGCATCGCCGCTTTGGAAGACACGCCGGGTGGAGGCGTTGCCGGGTGGAAACTCTCGCCGGGTGGAAGCTACGCCAAATGGAGGCGTCTTAGAGGGCGTGAAATCTCGTTGGTGGAAGCTACGTCGGGTGGAGGCATCCCCGGGTTAAAGCTCTCGCCGGTTGGAAGCTACACTGGGTGGAAGCTCTCGCCGGGTGGAGGCGTCGCCGGGTGAAAGTTCTCGCCGGGTCCTCGGGGGAAGTCGTCGGGTGGAAGCTCTCGCCGGGTGGAAGCTCTCGCCGGGTGGAAGCTACGCCGGCGGAAGCTCTCGCCGGGTGGAAGCTATGCCGGGCGGAAGCTTTCGCCGGGTGGAAGCTCTCGCCGGGTGGAAGCTACACCGGGTGGAAACTCTCGTCGGGTGGAAGCTACGCCGGATCCTCGGGGGAAGTCGTCGGGTGAAGGCGTCGCCGTGCAGGAACTTCGCCGAGTTCGCGTCGTTGTGCGGAGCTTCGCCGGATCCTCACGTTATCATCGCCATGCGGGAGCTTCGCCGGGTCCTCGTGGAAGTCGTCGCCGTGCGGGAGCTTCGCCGGGTTCGTGTCGTCGTGCGGGAGCTTCGCCGGATCCTCACGTTATCATCGCCGTGCGGGAGCATCGCCAGGTCCTCGTGGAAGTCATCGCTGTGCGTGATCATCGCCGCGCGGGAGCTTTGCTGGGTTCGCGTCGTCGTGCGGGAGCTTCGTCGGGTCCTCGTGTGATCATCGCTGTGCGAGAGCTTCGCCGGGTCCTAGTGGAAGTCGTCGTCGTGCGTGATCATCGCCGTGCGGGAGCTTCCCCGGGTTCGCGTCGTCGTGCGGGAGCTTTGCCGGGTCTTCGCGTGATCATTGCCGTGCGGGAGCTTCGCCGGGTCCTCATGGAAGTCATCGCCGTGCGTGATCATCGCCGCGCGGGAGTTTCGCCAGGTTCGCGTCGTCGTGCGAGAGCTTCGCCGGGTCCTCGCTTAATCATCGCTGTGCGGGAGCTTCACCGGGTCCTAGTGGAAGTCGTCGCCATGCGTGATCATCGCCGTGCGTGATCATCGCCGTGCGTGATCATCGCCGTGCGTGATCATCGCCGTGCGGGAGCTTCGCCGGGTTCGCGTCGTCGTGCGGGAGCTTCGCCGGGTCTTCGCGTGATCATCGCCGTGCGGGAGCTTTGCCAGGGTTCGTGTCGTCAATTTAGATCTCACCGAGTTGCCGCGTGGAGAAATCAGCGGGTTGAGCTCTCCTCGGGTGGAGCTCGATTCTACGAGTCGAGATGCCGAATTGCGAGTCGCCGAGTCGAATCGTCGAGTCGAGCTGTCGAGTCGAATCTCGAGTCGTCGAGTCGAGATGCCGAATTGCGAGTTTCGTCGTTACTCATATTTGGATGGAGCGCTTGAAGCGTCCAGAGGAGGCGGCTCCCGTCAACGACGAGTATGGGTTGAATGCGACACAACTTACTTCTGCGGTTGTTGCCACTATCCGGGAGGACGATCCTTCAGAGTCTTAGTCGCTTTGGCCTTCTTTCCTTATTTATCATCTTATGTTCTGTTGGTTCATATGTGGACTTTTATCTTTCGGGCATCACTTTTCGGATATGTACTGAATCTTTTGGCGTTACTTTTGGATAATTCAACACTTTTCTTTTCCTTCATGCTTGATATTTTATTATAGGGTTTTATAGAAAACTGTGTTTTACTCGAATATCGTATTGTGCAAGGTGTTTGGCTTATTTGCTCGTTTCGATTTCTTCGTACGGACCGGAGTCCGGCTTTATTGATCCTGGGCGCGAGACTTGGCTTGGCTTATCCCGGTCAATTTGTGCGAGGCTTGGCTCGACGTATATATATATATATATTTTTTTTATTCCTAGGTCGAAATCGTAACGTGCAAGGTGTTCAGCTTATTCGTTCGTTTCGAACTCTTCATGCGGATCGGAGTCCGGCTTTGTCGATACTCGGCGCGAGCCTTAGCTCGGCTTATCCCGTTTAATTTGTGCGAGGCCTGGCTCGGCGTATATATATTTTTTTTATTCCTAGGTCAAAATCGTAACGTGCAAGGTGCTCAGCTTATTCGTTCGTTTCGACCTCTTCATGCGGACCGGAGTCCGACTTTGTCGATCCTGGGCGCCAGACTTGGCTCGTCTTATCCCATTTAATTTGTGCGAGACTGGGCTCGGCTTTTAAACCCGACGAGCTAATTTTTTAGGCTTATGCATCGAAGGGGTGAATTATTTCACCACTGCATTCGTGCGGAACTCGTTTCGAAATTGATCACCTGGCCAGGGTGTCAATGTGTTTGGGCAGCCGGACTGTGTGTCGAATCGGGTGAATTGATAACCCTCTTTTTTTTTATTAAGTATGGCTGCGCCTTTAAAAAGGCTGCATACGTACCCCTAAACTGGGGATCAAGATGAACTTAGTTCATATTTTACAAGAGATTTTTTTTTTTTTGCCGTTTAAGGAGGGGGGAATCCCGTTCATGTCGTTAATCTTCCATGCGAATGTGGAAACGTTTCAGCTCGTCTCTTAGATCGTAGCTTAGTTCTCGTGCGATGTCGAGGCATTTTCCGAATCTTGTATGACAATGATGGTTATAACAACTTCTTCGCGCTGTTGATCATCCGGGGGTGGGAGTTCGCTTGGTCCTTAGGTTGCGATCAGACACGTTTGCCTCGCTTTTCGCAGTTTGTGCTCGGTGATGAAGCAGGTTCTTGCCATTCGCTGGTTTCCTCTAACTGTGAAGATGCCGCTCGAGGTTGGTAATTTTATGCACTGGTGATAGATTGGAGGGACTGCTTTCATCGCATTTAGCCAGGGGGTGCCGAGGATTGCGTTGTAGATGGCCGGCTTATCGATGACCACGAACTTGACAACCTTAGTCGTTCGTCCGACATAGACCGGGAGTTTGATGGTACTGATTGTCATTGTGGTGTCCCCAGCAAATCCTGTGAGTGGCTTCGTGGTTGCCTTAAATTCGAAACCTTCGAGTTCCATTCTTTGGAGAGTTTTCTTAAAGATGAGATCCACTGTGCTCCCGGTGTCGATCAAAAAGCGGGTGACTTCGCAATCTCCGATTCGGAGCTCGATGACGAGAGGGTTGTTGTGAGGCGTATACACTCCCTCGAGGTCGTCTTCTGTGAAAGATATGTCATTGCCGATTTTAAGTTCGTCGTTGGCATTGCGCTTCCATGGTTTAGCTGCAATCATTCTTTGTTCGTAGCTTTTGATTGATCGGACCGAGTCGTTACACGTGGGAAGTCCTCCCATTATCATGTTGATTCTTCGTCGTGCCGGAGCCGGGGCATTGCCTTGTCCTTGGTCGTCGGGTTCGCGTTTTGGGGCGGCATATTTCTTTGCCTTCTCGACTATCTCTTCCTCCATCTCGATAAAAATCGTTGCCATGTGGAGTGCGTCCTCCAAAGTATGGGGTTTGTTTTTCTTTATTTCCTCGTAAAAATTCGATTAGTACCATAGTCTGTTACGCAATGCCGGGATAGATGCGCTGTCTGATACCGACCCTTTAGAGACGATGTTCTTGAATTTGCTAATGTACGACCGCAGAGATTCCTTTGGGCCTTGTTTCAAAGTGTATAGGTCGGCCTCGCACGCTCCCGGTTCTATGTACATGAAATAGTGTTTGACGAAAGCTATTGTGAGGTCTTCATAGCTATCGATTGAATTCGCTTCGAGCTTTGAAAACCAACTCAGAGCCGCGCCGGTCAGGTTTTCCACGAACAATTGACAGTACCCTGCGTCGCGTTATTCAGGAGGGAATTGGGTTCGGTACATCACAACGCTGAATGTCGCTATAAATATCATAGGATTTGTTGTTTCGTCGTAAGCCGCGATCTTGATTTTTCCCGGATGCCGAGCTGGTAAATTAGTTATCATGCTCGTGAATGGGGTGTTTTGCGCTTCGCTAAGTACTCGATCGATTTCGGGTGCCGAGCTTGTTGCTTGGTGGACTCAGGAAGTCATCAACCTAAGTTGCCTCTTTATGCCCTCCAGTTCGTTGTTTTGATTTTGATGATTAGGGGCATCGTTTTGCCGATCGGTGTGATCTTGGCGTTGGTGGTCGTTGTTCACCGGTCGTCTATGATCCCTTCGCTCTTGGTCGTCTATCGGGGGAGGTAGTTCGCCCTTGTCATTTAGGTCGGCGATCTGGTCCTCGAACATAACTCGTTCTAGGCTCGGGGTGTAGGTGGTTTGCCTTGGCATCTGGCCCCTGTCGTTAGCGTTGTGGAGGTCGTCAATTCGGCTATGACATACGTGCTGAGCCGTGGCCAATTCGTCCAATCGTTCGTTAGTCCTGCGTGTGTTATCGTTTATATGAGCGAAAAGCGTCTGGAGTAAAGCCGAGATGTTGGATTGTGCCGACGTGTTGTTTACGGGTGATTCCATGCATGTGGCGCTTATCGGATTTGCGGTCGTCGTGTCCATCATTATTGGATCGGAGAAGGATGTCCTCGTCGTAGTTAGGAAAGTCGGTCCCGTCGGCAGCGTGTAAGATCGACATGCCAAGGCCATCGAGGTCGGCCTAGCTGTCGTTGCTGGAGTCGGCGCTTCAGATGTGCCGTAAGTTGGCATCGCCGATAATGATGAGATCGGCATTTCTGACCCGGTGGGGGTTGGCCTTGCCGATGTTCCAAAGATCGTCGTTCCCGAGGCAGTGGCGGTTGTCGCGGCCAAAGTTGAAGAGGTTGGTTTCGTGGACGCGGGAGTCGTTCCTTTCGTCATTAATGATCGTATTTTTTTTTATAAGTGTAGAAAAGTCCCTATCCCCACAGACGGCGCCAATTGTTGATACCGAAATCCGGTTTATCGTAAATATGAGAAAATGTGGGTTCGAGAACTTTATTATATGAATTATCGAAATCGACGATTACAAAGAAAATCGTCAAAGAGACTTAAATCGTGAAATACAATCGGAAGAGAAGAAATTCTCTAAGTTAAAAATGACAAGTCCACGAAATGAGAATTCTCGAGTTGCCGAAAATAAAAGAAAAATCGCACGAGTTATCGAACGTGTGAGAAGTGCATAAATCGGGAATTTAGGGAGGTGCTCTCTGGAAAATCTGGATCCTCTTCTTATGAGCTTAGCGACGTATTTATAGAAAAATGTTGTTGACGGTTTTTGACGGGAATGGGCCTCACGGATCTCGTTTTCGGGGTTAACGGAAATAACGATTTGGGTCGGACCAAAGTTATGGGCTTCAAGCCCAGTACCAACATCCGTGGAAACAACTCTATGAAGATCTTAAGCCTCTTGGAAACGTCTTTCTCAGGTAACATACCTGACTCTATCAGAAACCTCAAACATTTAACTTCTTTGACACTTGAGGGATCCAATTTCTCTGGGAGGATCCCATCTTTACTTGGAGAGCTTTCTTGTCTCTCAAGCCTCCTTATTACTGAGAACCATTTCATTGGTGAGATCCCATCTTCAATTGGTAACTTAAAACAATTGACCGTCTTTAGTGTTGGGTATAACAAGCTTACCGGAAACTTTCCATCTGTACTACTCAACTTGACCAAGCTACGTTCTATCCACCTCAGTTCCAATCAGTTCATAGGCTTCCTTCCACCTAACATCAGCCAACTCTCCAAATTAGAGGCTTTTGTCACCGGTGAGAATTTTTTCACCGGAGCCATTCCTGCGTCCCTGTTCCAGATTTATTTATTGACCAACATCTATTTGGAGGATAACCAACTCAGCGATCTCGTTGGGATTGAGAATATCTATCTGTTACCTAATCTACAATATTTCTTTATCTACCGTAACAATTACAAAGTCAGTCCAGTTGACTTGAATGTCTTCTCTTCTCTCAAGAAGCTAGAAGGACTAGCTCTCTCGGGCATCCCTCTTTCGACAGCAAACATCACTCCTGATTCGGATTTTTCACCACATTTGAGATCTTTGTACTTGTCAGGCTGCAACATCACTGAGTTCCCTGAGTTCATAAGAGACCAAAGAAATCTAAATTCTCTAGACCTTTCCAGCAACGAAATCAAAGGTCGAGTACCAGACTGGTTGTGGAGACTACAAGAGCTACAAGTCGTGGATCTTTCTAGCAACTCCTTGAGCGGTTTCAATGGATCTTTAGAAGCTTTACCTGCAAGTCAGATCGTTGTGTTAGATCTAAGCTTAAATGATTTCCAGGGACCACTCTTCATCCCATATCACAACTATCAACTACTTGTTTGGCTCTAGAAATAACTTCACTAGAGAGATACCTTGTGGACTAACCTCTCCTACCATCATCGATCTGTCAAACAACAACTTCCACGGCACGATCCCTCGGTGTTTAGGGACTCGGATATGTTTATGAACGCCAAGAGGTTAAGGTCCATTGACGTCAGTCACAACAAATTTGAGGGAAAACTTCCTGAATCTCTTACCCGTTGTTCTGCTCTGGAAGTTCTAAACGTGGAAAGCAACGAAATGAAGGATACGTTTCCGTTCCAGTTGAGTTCTTTGCAGAAGCTGAAAGTTCTTGTCCTCCGCTCTAACAAGTTTCACGGCAAGTTACATCGCTCAGATGGGGTTTGGTTCGGATTCCCTGAGTTGAAAATCATTGATGTGTCACATAACGATTTCCTCGGTACCTTGCCGTCTGATTACTTCCTGAACTGGACTGCGATATCCTCCAAGAAAGATAATTATACAGAGCCGAGCTACACTGGGGATTTTCATGACTTCGGATACTACACTTCGGTTATCTTGTCGAATAAAGGAGTATCAATGGCGATGGAACGTATCCTCACAGTCTACACAGCCATTGATCTTTCAAGAAACAAAATCCATGGGAAAGTCCCTGAATCCATAGGTCTGTTGAAGGAGCTTCATGTTCTGAATTTGTCAAGAAACGCTTTCACGGGCCACATCCCATCATCTTTGTCAAACCTCACGGCGCTTGAATCACTGGACATATCCCAAAACATGATTTCAGGTGAGATACCTCCAAAGCTCGGGGACCTCTCTTCTCTTGGGTGGATAAACGTTTCACATAACCAGCTCACAGGTTCAATACCACAAAGTACACAGTTTCAGCGACAAAACTGCTCTTCCTACGAAGGAAAACCGGGGCTTTATGGATCTTCCCTTAAGGATATTTGTGGAGATATCTACAAATCTGATGAAGCTTCGGTATCAGAAGAAGAAGAAGAGGAAGAAGACGAAGAAAAGTTAAGCTGGATAGCAGCAGGGTTAGGCTTTGCACCTGGAATTGTATCTGGACTGACCATCGGATACATAGTGGCTTCATACAAGCATGAGTGGTTCTTGAAAGACTTTTAGCAGAAACAAACACCGAAGCGCTCGTTACCTCATCGATCTCCTCTCTCCCTTAAGCATCGTCGTTCTGTTCCATAAAGTCATTTTATTCAGTATCATGATACTTTGTTTGTATTGCAAGAAAGAACAAGTCATGTATCAAGTTCTATGTATAATATATCCAGATGAATAACCATAACAAGAACCTCTTCAAGGCCTCTTTATGACTTGAATATCAAACAGAACAAGAGATCATACAATATCAAGTTCATGAAAACATTATGAGTCACAGCCATAATTTTCCATAACGAAACAGCAGAACAAGAGTTCAAATTCACCGGTTTAGAAAACATAACCGGTGGTTTGATTTGGTTTAATTAGGTTTGGTCCAAGGAACCGATCTATTTAATTTGTTTAACCAAATTGAAATCCGATTTGACTGTGTGAACCAGTAAATAAACCAATTAATTGATTGTTCAAATGGAATGGGTTTAGTCCAATTGGTTATTAATTTGATTGTCATACTGTAGTTTGATGGACTAGATCGGTTAAGAGATCAAGGGTGAATCTCCGGTCTATAAATTGGTTCAATTTTCGGTTAAGCCTAAATCATCTAGTGGCTCACGGGACCAACACCACGACGTTTCAAGATCCGGAGAATGAATGTTAGAGGCATAAATAGGATTAGAACAAAAGATGAAGCTGCAATACGAGAATGATTAAGACTGGTTTATGACTGACGAAAGATGATGGTGATTAGTGTGCTTAATTATATGGTGGTGTAATTGTTCATTGTGTGATTGTTTTTTAATCATATTCTGTAAACACAGATCAAAAAGAAAAAAAAACTTAAACATCAAAAATATTTTATTTTTGAAACACGAAGCTCCGATCATATTTAGTGAAGCATAGACCACAACAAAACAAATTCAACATCAAAATATTTGCTTACTTTTCAAATTTGATAGCACCGTATTCTATTTCTTGTCTTCTTATACCTTTTGAAGCGTAATCCATACTATGCAAAATTGTCAAAGATAAACGGAAATTGTCTCAAGAACAATAAGTTTTACTTTGACTATCTGACTCTGTATCTCAAGTCCGTCAACAAAATCCAAAGTTTGTAGTAATTCTCGTTTTTGTTTTAACTAAAAAGTCGATTTATCATAAATCTGTCATTTCATCTTGATTTTCAATGTGATTTCTAAACACGATCAAACAAATTTAATGTTTTTTGGTAAAGCGGTTTAATTAATTTTCCCAATCCAAATATAGGCAAACCATTAAACCAACTAACACAAACACAAATCGCCATCCTTTATCTATAAATAACAACAAGTTATGAAACTAAAAATGGGTAGAATCTTAAATCTAACTACGCTAACTAATTTTACCGACTACGGATCATAATCATTTACAAATATAATGACGAAAAGTTGGTCCAACTACATATACTAATATCAAGCTCTAAATAATTTAATGACGTGTTGACGAAAAAAAAAATTATAGTAAATCAATGACATAGAAAAATATGTATTTTAACTTCAACGAAATTTATGGTGTCTTGTTTCTATCCAAACAAATGTACAATATTTTTTTCTACCTCAAACACTTAAAAAATTCAATAAATCTATCCAAACTCGAAAATTTGTTCATAAAACAGAGTTGATTTAAATAGATGTTAATCAACCGGTAATTTTGTTGATTTAACCGGTAAAGCAATTTAATTAATTTTCCCAATTCATATGTATGCAAACCATTAAACCAACTAATACCAACAAAATTTGCCCACCTTTGTCTAAACAAATGTACAATATTTTTTTTCTATCAACGCTTCAAAAAGTCAAAAAAATTATCCAAATAAAAGTTGATTTAAATAAGTGTTAGTCAACCGTTAATTTTGCTAATTCAGTGTCAACCGGTAATTTAATTAATTTTCCCAATCTATATGTAGGCAAACCATTAAACCAACCAACAAGTTATGAACTAAACATGGGTAGAATGTTAAATCTAACGATGCTAACTAATTTTACCGACCACGGATCATAAACATTTACAAATACTGAAAGCCCTTTTTATTTATAAAAAACAAAAAAAAAACATTTACAAATACATAATGACATTAAGAAAATGAAAATGACGAAAAAGTTGGTCCAACTACATATATACTAATAAAACAACTTTTTATAATTCAATGACGTGTTGACAAAAAAATACTAGTAATTCAATGGCGTAGCCATAATAATTCAGAAGCAAAATCGATTGTGGTCTTGTGTGGATTAAAAATGTACACATTTGTTAGAATATTCCACAGAAATGAGTTTGGGTCCCAGTTCGAGGACTTCCACGTTGACTTTGGCCGTTTTTGAGGTAGAGAAGGAAAGTTACCTGCCACCTTTTCACTATAATTAATCAAATAATGTTATCAAAATCTTGTTTTTTTATATTATTATTCGAGGAAAATAAATTGACTTCAAAGCTTTATTTTGGTAAAGAAATTGACTTCAACGCTCTCTCTCTCATATTTGTGCAAAGCGAAGATTTTGGAGCTTCTTGCTTCCTCCCACTTCTCTCTCAACTCTTCACGATCATTCTCGCCTAATTTCTCGGTTTCGTATCTAAATTCTCATCACTCCATAGCTAGAGAAGATTCTGACTGGTGTTTTGGATATCTCGGAAATTTCGGATTTTTTTTTCTCCAGAAAGTTTCCGAGATCTCGGCGGAGTTCTTTTTTCGACGACGAACCGCCATGGTTTGGTACTCGAGCATTAGAATTATGTTTGCGGGTCTGATTCTTCTGCTGATTTCGAGCTGGGTATTGGATAGATGCGAAGGAAATGGCGAATTCGGGTTTGAATTTCACCACCGTTTCTCGGATCAGGTCGTCGGGGTTTTGCCCGGAGATGGTTTGCCTAACCGGGACTCTTCTAAGTATTACAGAGTGATGGCTCATCGAGATCGTTTAATCAGAGGCCGAAGACTCGCATCAGCTGAAGATCAGTCACTCGTCACTTTCGCTGACGGCAACGAAACTGTTCGTGTGGACGCCCTTGGATTGTAAGGTTTTCTCTTTTCCTGAAAAAATTGCGTTTTCTTAGCTTCAACGTGGTCAAAGCCTGTGACTGTTATGAGATTTTGGAGATGTTTGTGTTGAAATTGTTGGTTCGATGTTTGTACAGTTTGCATTACGCGAACGTGACGGTTGGGACGCCGTCTGATTGGTTTCTGGTAGCTCTAGACACTGGGAGTGACTTGTTTTGGTTGTCCTGTGATTGTACCAATTGCGTCCGTGAGCTGAAAGCACCTGGAGGCTCGGTAATGTTTCTTTTTTGCTTGTATACATACTTGAATTTGAGTAGTGTTGCTTATGTATCTTCTCTTCTCTTAAGGTTTTGGTCTAGATTGTGAAGAATCTTATGGGTTTTGTTCTAATTGAGACTTTGGTTTAGTTGTTTTGAGATAAAGATCAATTTTAGGATAGGAATCTGACTTGCGCAGCTCTTTGTTGACCAAGTCTTCAACACTTGAAACACAGTGAGACTGACACTAGAGCTAGACTATGATCTCAAAGATTTCGTGGACGAAGAAGTTTAGATTTTGTGTGCTATCTCTTTAGAGTTGTTTTATTTCTGCAAGTTGTTGTGTTCCTTACATGAGTTTCATTTGTTGTTGTTGAACAGGGCATAGACCTCAATATTTATAGCCCTAATGCATCATCGACGAGTTCTAAAGTTCCTTGTAACAGCTCGTTGTGTACAAGAGGTGATCGATGCGCTTCCCCTGGTAGTAATTGCCCATACCAGATTCGGTATCTTTCAAATGGTACCTCATCGACTGGAGTCCTTGTTGAGGATGTGCTTCACTTAGTTTCAAATGAGAAAAATTCGAAAGCTATTCGCGCTCGGGTAACCTTGGGGTAAGTAATCTCTTCCTTGCAGGCAAACTTAAACCTTTTGTGTTTTCATCTCAACAATCTTTTTTGGGCCGGGGCAGATGTGGTCAAGTTCAGACCGGTGTATTCCATGATGGTGCAGCACCAAATGGTCTTTTCGGTCTTGGCTTAGAAGACATATCGGTTCCGAGAGTATTAGCTAAGGAAGGAATCGCAGCAAACTCATTCTCAATGTGTTTTGGGAACGATGGAGCTGGTAGGATCAGTTTTGGAGACAAAGGCAGCGTAGACCAACGGGAAACGCCATTGAACATAAGACAACCACAGTAAGCAAGCGATCAAATCATATCTTCGTAGTACTTAACCAAAATCTCCTTGTTTATACTTCTACTTACTATATTATTTCCCCGTTGAACAGTCCTACTTACAATATCACCGTCACTCAAATAAGCGTCGGAGGAAACACCGGTGATCTTGAATTTGATGCTGTTTTCGACTCTGGAACCTCGTTCACTTATCTGACCAATGAAGCTTACACACTTGTATCAGAAAGTGTAAGTCTTTATCTAAGTATAGTATCTAATATTGGTTTGGTGGTAGCACATGGCTTGATAAACCCGATATGACTTTTGCAGTTTAACTCTCTAGCTCTAGACAAACGTTATCAAACTGATTCAGAGCTGCCTTTTGAGTACTGCTATGCATTAAGGTTGCCTCTCTACTCTGTTCACCATCTCTCTGATTCTCGCTAAAACCTGACTAATTTTTGAATCTATATCTATATATATACACAGTCCAAACAAAGACAGATTCCAGTATCCAGCTGTGAATCTGACAATGAAAGGAGGGAGCTCTTATCCAGTTTATCACCCGTTAGTAGTTATCCCCATGAAGGTTAGTTAGGCCCTCTGTTACTACAGAAAACCTCTGTTCCATGTCTTGCGAATTACAACTTAAACTTTTGTCTCTCCTTGTGATATGTATACAGGACACAGATGTCTACTGTTTAGCCATCATGAAGATCGAAGACATTAGCATCATTGGACGTAAGTATCATCAATTTGAAAACAAACTAAAACCAAAAAAAATGTTAGTCTTACTTTAAAACTCACAATGATTTGCAGAGAACTTCATGACTGGCTATCGCGTTGTCTTTGATCGTGAGAAACTGGTTCTGGGCTGGAAAGAGTCTGATTGTGAGTTCCTTTGTCAAATGTTTTCTTCCTTATAGAACACTAAGATAAAGAGTTCTAATCTGAGTTTACTCTCATGGCTCATCAGGTTACACCGGTGAGACCTCAGCTCGGGCGCTTCCATCGAACCGTTCCTCTTCCTCGGCTAGACCGCCAGCTTCTTCGTTTGAGCCAGAAGCCACAAACATACCATCTCAAAGACCAAGCACGTCGTCTTCTTCTTATTATTCTCTCTCTCTCCCACTTTTAGTCTTCTTCTACTTCTTCTCAATTTTGGCCATCCTTTGATTGTTGTTACACATGTATTTAGCCATCTGGTATACGCAAATTTATATTCTTTAGAAGATTATATTTGGTTTAAAATCACCAAAATAATGCTGCACTACAGTTGTATTATTTTTTATATGTTGTATATGATAATTGATTTGATTACCCTGTTCCTGTTTGCGATGTATATATGATATAAATGCGTTTTCATACAACATTAGAATATTTTTATGAGTTTCACATGAATACTTTTTTTTTTGTATATTTTTGCTCTGGAAAAGGGTTTATGAAGCAAGTCTTCGATTTTTTTGCCTCTTAGACAAAGCAAAAATGTTCCATGATCAAGCAAACAAGGAACAACAATGAAAATCTTGATAATAAGATTGAAACGGTAATATGATCCCAAAAGTAAAAAAGTTTGAAACAGTAGATCTTAGATAGAAACTAACAAAAGACCACCCTAGATATATTTTCAGATGGACTGATTCAGTTAAAGTGTTTGGACACACACAAAAACAGATCACTACTACTGCAAAGAGGATATATATGGCGAAAGTAACTGCCTAGTCTATTTAAGAATTTGACACATAATTTCAAATCGAGATTATTACACATAATTTCTTACCTAGCTTACAATGTCTAATTTATTGGTTTAATTGTTGTCTCCAATCAAAAAGAAACTAGAACTTAAGCCCTGTTCGGCAATGTAGAGTGAAAGAGTCACGAGAGAGAGAGCGCGAGGAGTGATCTAGTTTTTTTTTTTTGTGGTAATTTCTTGTTTTAGTTAAGATCATTTTAATTATTTGTTATTTCGGACTGGATCATCTACTTCCAAATGATCCAAATCAGTTAAAAATTTATCGCCTGCAAATAAAAAACTTCAAAGACGTTTATCTCTTCACTTCTTCGATTCTCACTCTAATTTAGCAACGAGGCCGAATCAGTTGTATGTTGATCTAAGAGACTTTGTAACGACCCGGGCCCGGCCCATTTGAATAAGTTTAAATGGATTGATTTGGCTACCTATGTCATCAAAGTGCACTTACCTTTTCCGGTCACTTACCCTAAGAGAACTCCAGAGTTAAGCGTTCTTATGCTGGAGTAGCACTAGGATGGGTGACCTTCCGGGAAGTCCTCTGCGGAACCGTGTGAGTGAGGTCAAAACACGGGATAAGATCATGTGGTGATTGCAGGGACAAGTAAATCAGTCGGTCGGGCCCCGAAAAAAATAACGCACCGACCGTCGGACAGGGGCGGGGCCCACAAGTAAATCAGTCGGATGGGTGACTCGCCGGTAGGAGCGGTCGGGGTGTTACAGACTTGCTCGATTTTCAGAAGAGCAAAAATCATCTTGTAAACAGTATGAGCCATGTGTCCTGTTTGCTCAGATCTTTGTTCATCCTCAATTGGATGAATATGTTGATGAGGTAACCTTTTTAATTGTCTCTATTTCTAGTTTATGATGCTCTTGATATGCTTGGCATGTGTTGTTTGACTCGCCGGTAGGGGCGGTCGGGGTATTACAGACTTGCTCGATTTTCAGAAAAGCAAAAATCATCTTGTAAACAGTATGAGCCATGTGTCCTGTTTGCTCAGATCTTTGTTCATCCTCAATTGAATGAATATGTTGATGAGGTAACCTTTTTAATTGTCTCTATTTCTAGTTTATGATGCTTTTGATATGTTTGGCATGTGCTGTTTGATGAGCTTCTAGGGGTATTTATGCTGAAATCATTGTCCCATGTTATCGACTGTGTAGCGGTAAACTCTAATTGACTTTTTGATGTTAGACCTTGCTTTAAATGTAAAAGTCTCTATAATGGATCATTTTCTCGTAATTGAAAGGAAGAATCATAAAAAATCCATATTTTTGTAGAAATTCAGGAAAACCCGAACTTGTAACTGTAACAAAAAAAAATGAACTTTTGAGTCGTGACTCTTGAAAACAATGTTTTAGTTGAGATGTTCATGCTCTAATATTTTCAGCTCAGCTCTCTATCTTTTGGAAGTGGAGGTAACTGCCATAATATGATTTATTTTCAAATTGGTGTTTGTTGCTTTTCTCTTTCATTTTGTTCCTTTGATGGGTATGTGCTTAGTTTGGTTTTCTGCTACTGGTGCACGCAAACAACATTTGAGAATGGTTTTTATGAGCAATATTTGAGACATGGCATTTCATGTTCTAAGGCCAGATTAATTGGCTATTACAACTCAGATTCCGTTGGATGGAAATGTGACTTACATGAGTACACACTCCCTTTGATATGTGTATATGTGAAATTTGCTATACCAAATATTTGTCTTCTGATAATAAGGTGTATGAAAAAAATATAGAGGGTATAAATAACTAGTAGCATATGGCAATAAATGGTGTAAAATAACTAGTATTTCTTTCTTTTTACACATTATTTTTTTTTTTCTTCATCTTTATTAAAAATTGACTCATGCAAACAAAAAAAACACCAAATTAAGTAATTTTCTGATTAAACTTATATAAGAATTAAATAATTGAAGGTTTATGCTTACCAGTCCCAAAACGCCCACACATCCCTTGAAAACTTCTAAATTCAGGAGGTAACTTAGGCTTTTATGTTTTTGTTCATAATGAAAGTATTCACCAACTGATTCGAGTTTTAGGTCAGGAGTTCTTCCTCTAAAATTGTCTCTCAACCAGACAAGAGTATCTATCGTATATTTGGGCTGAGGAGGGACTTTGCCAATTTGGCCAAAGGCATGTGGCGTGTGATACCGTTTTTCTGATCGTTGAAGGCAGAGATGACTGAATAATCTAGTTTAATGAAGTTAGCCCAAAATCAATCACACCCAGCGTCTTAGCACTAACCATAATGGCATCAATCTCCACAATCTGATGATCCGCCCACAATGATACTAAAGAAAATACACAAAGGGGTGCAAAATAAAATACGCAAGTTAGAGAGTAGCCACTCACAAATTAGAAAAAAAATTCAACTGCACAAGTGAAGCACGAATAACTCCACTGAGATCATTTCTTGACATGTCCCTTTTTATAAAGAGAGTAAAAAAAATCAGTTTACTAGTTCAGAAAAATCCAAATGATATGTCCATTTGATCTGAGTGAAGCCCTATCATATTCGAGAGTTTTTCAAAAGCATTTTGCCAATTTGTTCAAAAGCAGCTATCAAACTTGGAACGAATTCGGTTATATTGTAGCCGATCCAAGTTATTTCTAGAGACAAACTAAAGTTTTAGGGGTTATATCAAGAGTGTGAAAGAAAGAGGGAGAGAGAGAGAGAAAAAAACTAATCATTGAAATTTTTGTAGATTTGGCGGTAGAAGTCTAGGAATGTATTTGCAGTCTCAAGCACCTGGCGTGTGATACATTTTTTCCGATCGTTGAAGGCAGAAATGACTGAATAATCAAGTTTAATGAAGTTAGCCCAAAATTCAATCACACCCAGCGTCTTAGCACTAACCCTAATGACATCAATCTTCACAATATGATGATCCGCCCACGCCAAATCAAAGAAAACAACCTTGTCGTCGCTCGTAACTTTAGATCTGAGAACAAATCAACAACAATAATATCAAAACATATCCAGTCAAAACGACAACAAGACCTAATATCATAGAAGAAAGTGACAATTTACACTACCTTCTTATCATAACATAACTGAAACTTAAATCACATTGGGGCATCAACTGTTTCAAGCAAGTTTAAGCGAAGTAAATCGAGAACAGAGCATGCTACTATAAGGAATGAGGCAGACAAGTGAATCCAGAGAACAGAAAACCAATGATCATTTCTAATTCAATTGATATCTGATGGATGATTACATATCAAATAAGCATATTTGAAAGGACGAATTTATATCTCGAGATAATATTTTTTCAAGCCATTAATCTCTTCAAACCATCAATTCCAGATTCAGGAACACCAATTTATCCATTGAATGTTTCTCTCCAAGACGCTTCAACACCATGTGAATCTCACTCGCTAAAATCTTGCCGTCACCATCAATATCATATAGATCAAAAACCTTTTTTCAAAACAGCTTTTTGGCAGTCTTTTTCTTTGTCGCCACTTTTAACTAAGCATCTAATAATTTGTTTGGCGTTGATTTAACTGTCACCGTTAATGTCAAGCTCTTTGAACATCTTATCAATTTTTTTTCTGAAGCTATTGAAAGAGAGAAGACACAAATATCCTTGACGAATTCGTCCTATGAGATTTTCCATCTTTTGTTTTTGTCGATTATTTCGAAGATTTTTACAATAAATATTGTTGTGTTGTTTTGAGTGATGATAGATTTTTTTTTGACATTTTTTTTTTCTACTGCCGAATGATGATAGATAATGTTAAAGTCTATAAAAAATTACGTGAGAAAATCAAAAACTATATCTCTTATTTATAGAAAATTGTTTTGGACTCCTACAAAGACTCGTAACTTTTATTTCCTTTTTATGATCCTTACTAAACCTTTATGATTTTGCAAACCTACCGAACCATAATATATAATCAAGTTCGTTACTATTTCAGGTAATCAATATATAACAACAATATGTGTAAAACTCACATTTATGATTACAAAATAAAACACATATTGTTGTTTTCGACAATTCTAAAACAACATGAAAGCATATTACTTCTTGAACAATTTGACGTAAATATATCATTGTGTGTTTTATTTTTTAGATTACCACAATAAGTTATATATTTAAGAAAAGTTACTAACAGTTTAGAAAAAAATATGAAATAAACTCAAGACCTATAAGAACCCAATTTGACATAAATATATCAAATTGGGTTCATTGAAAGTAAACTTGTTTGATGGGCTTTAGTCCAGGACGGCCTTGTTTATACAAAAGAAAGTAAACTTCACTTCAACATATTAAGTGATTAGTGTCATTTGTTTTTTTAATTTGGTTCTAATAGATACAAACGAATTTTAATCATTTAAAACAAAGTTGTTCAACTCTTGAACAAACACGATGTTGATGCTGTTTTTAACTCTTGAACCTCATACACTTATCTAAACTGATGCTACGAAATATAAAAATTTACTATAGTCAGATATTTAGTCAATACTCTCTCCGTTTTTTATTAAGTTCGTTTTAAATTTATTTTTCTGTTGCAAAATTATTGCCGTTTTTATTTTCCAATGCAGATTTGTGATAAAATTTCCGGTTTTATCATTAATTTTTCAGCTTATTAATTTTTCGTATCAAACAAAATAATATATTAATTAGGGATAAAACAGAAAATTTAATATTTTTTTAATCTGTTTGAAATCATGTAGAACGACAAGTAAATAAAAACAGAGGGAGTATATTATATTATAATATATAATTTTGTATAAAAATCGTAACAAAAATTCTATTTTCAGTTCTTTGGGTTTGTCTACCACACAACACAATAGTAGCTCAATCACACCTTTAATAATTTGATTATTATTTAGATAACTTTAAACTGAACGTAACAAAAGGTTCCATCGTAATATCTACCATATATGTTTTTTTTTATATAAATATCTACCAATTTCATTTGCGGCAATTTTACCAAAATCTATTCATTTCATTTTTTACAGTATATTGAATTTTATCATTTTTTATTATATTGAATTGGTATATTTCATTTTTTTTAATCGAAAACTAAAATTGCTCAATGGTCACCGACATGCTTTTGAGGATTGATCGGATCATCGGTAATCTTATCGCTTCCTTCAGAGATCAAAACACATGGCAATATCAAGCAATACAAAACTCTGATTGAGTTTGAACAATTTGACGTAAATATATCATTGTGTGTTTTATCATGGGTTTATTCAAATTACTAGTTCTACTGAGTTTTTGTTTATTAAAGATGAATTATTATATAAAAAAAAACTCTTGTTTCTTGGGTTCAAGCGGGGTTTATTATGAGTTTATTCAAATTATTAGTACTACGGAATTTTTTTTTACTAAAGATGATTTATTGTAAAATTTTGTTGTTTCCTTTAAATATTTGCAATGAATAAAAAAACATGGGTATTTAATTTAGAGTGAAAATTATTTCAGCTGAGAATATACAGCGATTCTCACAAATACCCAATAAGATCTCACCGTTTGGAAGCCAAACAATAAAGAAAACCATGTGTATATCTTTTAAGGGGAAAACTTGTAATTTCCCATTTTCGCGGTAGCCAAGAGCCAATAGAATTCTTCTCTCCATATTATATAAGAAAAAAAAGAAGAAATTAAAAAACTCTAAAGATGAAAAAGACTCCGTTTCCTTTTTCCTCTGTTTTTTCCTCTTTGCATTATACTTTCCTTTAACCCTAATTTCACAAGTTTTTTCCTGATTCTTTCTCTGCCTTTTTATTAGAGACTTTTGTGTTGGTTTTAGTTTTGGGATCATAGATGTTTATTAGGATACTGATCATCAGAGTCCCGTAGAGTCAGAGTTTCGTTGAAGAAACCCTAATTCTTTCTGCTCTGTTTCCTCGGATCATTCTCGGGAACGAACTCAATATCGTTCCTCGCCCGATGTCTGTATCTTTTGAAACAACGGCTCCAATAGAGCCGATTCCCTCAGTATCATCCTCTGCTTCACTGACGATCATGGAGAAGGAGAAACCAGAAAACTCTGGTATGGCTCAGGGTAATGCGGAGAAGAAACCGGCTTGGAACAGGCTCTCTAATGGCGATACTGTGATCAAGCCAGTCATGGGAGCTTCGTCGTGGCCGTCCCTTTCCGAGGCGACGAAAGCAGCTCCTTCTGCGAACAAGTCTTCATCAATGGATTCGTTAAAAAGTATGGGCGCTGGATCATCATCATCATCATCTGTCTCTCTTTTCCCTCAGGTTTGAATTGGTTTGGATTTTGTTTGATTACTGAATCTTTTTTTGCTTCTGCATCTGATTTTTATTGGGCGGATGTTGATGCAACTTCATGATATTTGATTTTGCCTGGAAAACTTAGTAGTTGAATTTTGATACGTATACGTGCTTTTGATTTCAGCAAAGTGGTTTTTTTGCTGCATTTGAAGAAGAAACAATCGACCAAATATCAACGGAACAGGTTGTTGCGTCCATCAACGGAACCCACACAAGAACCAAAATGGTAACAACCATCCTAATCAAGGTCATGGAGGCAGGCGCAACCCGGAACATGTGAGTCTTCACAGAACCTTTAACAGATCAAACAGATCTTCACAACCACCAAGAGGTACATCAAGATGTGTAAGACCACCACATGTGCAGCCATTCTATATTCAGTATATGCATGTTCATCAGAATTTTTATCATGTGATCTATCATGGTAAGTCAACCCAAACAGAAAGTATCGATTTTTTTTTTTTTTAACTTTCACGAGATTCATTCTAACGCATATGTTTCGTTTTACATTTAGCACCACCGATGATGATGTTGAATCCTCATTGCATGCCCATCATCGAGCCTCCTCCTATGTTGTCCCAAGTCCAAGAAGCTCCTCTTAAAATCAGAATACTGAATCAAGTTCATTTTTATTTTAGGTAATACATTCTTTTGGACTTCAACACCTTCTCTGCCTACCACCGCCCAAAATGTCTTTAAGAAAAACTTTAGTTTTTATTTGCTTTTGTTACAGTGAAGAGAAGAGAATTTAGCTCGCGACAAATTCCTCCACAAACACATGGATGATGAGGGCTTTGTTCATATACAATTTATTGCGGGTTTCAATATGGTTATGTTTTTCTTGCAAGTTGATTTCATTCAATTTTTTTTTTTGTTCGTATATAAACTTGATTGCTTATTTCCCTGTTGCTTCTCTTATAATTAATCTAACAGTTTTGTTGTTTTAGTTTTCTGTCTTCACTCGTACTTATGTTGTTTCCTTGTATCTTTTTCAGCTCAAAGCATTAACAACTAATATCCAGCTTATACTGGACTCTCTGCGAGGTTCAAATGTCGTTGAAGTGAAGGTATCTCTTTTCGATATCTACTTTTGACCGCTTAAATCATTTGTTTACCTTTGGTTTGGTGTAATGATGAAAACATATTTTATTGTTTACGTTGTGTCTTATCAAAATAGTCTTGTGTGCTTGTGTTGAAACTGAAAAGATCCTGAGAGAGAGACTTCTGTGTTTCATTGTTGTGTGATTTTATCATCTTGTATTTTGAACGACAAAAATTTGTTTGGTGTTTGTTTATAGGGTTATGAAATTAGGAATCGGCGAAACTGGAAGAAGTTCTTAATGCCTCGTGACTTGCGGGTTACTTTTAATCCGAGCCCTGAATACGAAATGGGTAGCAAACTCCAAAACATGTCGCTTGAGAAGAAAGCAGGTGAAAGCAGTTCAAGCAAACAAAAAGCTGATACACCACCTTCAAATCTAAGCTGATCAGTTTGGTGGTCTTATGTTAAGCTTCCACCATTGGTATTACTTGTTAGGTACGTTAACATTTCGTCCCTGAAAAGATGTCAAAAGACAAAAGAAAAAACCAAAAAAAGATAGTGTAGGAGAAAATCAAAGATTTATGACTCTAATTTTTATTTTTTTGGGGGGTTTTTTACTTGTTTCCGGATTAACAAGCTAAATTCAGTAGTAGACTTTTCTATTATTATTTCTATCTTTGACTTGTTTCCGGAATTGATCTGTTCCGCTTCTTATTTTTTATTCCTTCGGATTCTTGTTCCTTAATCCTGTTTGGCAATTAGATTAATGTCTAATGATCTTTACTATGGTAAGATGAACATTAATATTGTTCTTCTCTACTATTTCTACAAGATTCTACCAACCACAAAATATATTGTTGTTTAATATGAAAATGTCCAAATCAGTATAAAACGTCGAAAATATTGAAAACAAACTCAATTATACATCTCTTTTTCTCAAATTGAAAATTTTGTTCAATTATAAGATTTCTATATTTTTAATCTGCTTGTACATATATGATTTGTCTGATCAATGCCACAAACGTACATAAAAACTATTACCAGCATGTGGAAGGAAGACTGAAATAGCAACGACCAAAACAATAGCTTCACAGTCATAAGAAAAGAAAAAAAAAACATTAAAAAAGATACCTAAATGAAATTCAAAAAATACAAAAAGAAACGAAAATAGCAAGTTTCCCCAATGATTCATACCAATTGAAGTTGCAATGTACAAAAGACAAACCATCTTAACTATCCAACGGTTAGCATTCATTTGGAGCTTTAAACTCATGCTTCTTGTTTTTTGTATTTATTTTTGTCCGTAGTTTTAATAGTGATAATTATTACAACTACACTATGTTGCCATCGTACGAGCTAGAGACAACCTATTGATAGATATACATATCCCAAAGTGAAAGCATCAGAGACGGTCAAAGAAACTCATTGGGCATCTTCGTTGTCCGTCAGTTCATATCAAAGAAGATAAAAAGATAAAGCACCACAAAAAAATTATTTGTCATTTTGTATATTGACTGAGGAGGTTTCTATAACAATATATGGTTTTCTTGTTTTATGGCCATTTAAAAAATTAGATATTTTTACCATTTTATTTAAAACGTCTACATAACATAATAATGAACGAATTTAGAATTTTGTAGATGGTAAAATTCGATTTTTGGACCTGACCCACATGACGAGTATTCTACTCAGTCAAAGAG
Organism: Alliaria petiolata; assembly: GCA_020283515.1. Classification (NCBI taxonomy): domain Eukaryota; kingdom Viridiplantae; phylum Streptophyta; class Magnoliopsida; order Brassicales; family Brassicaceae; genus Alliaria; species Alliaria petiolata. The sequence goes on along the minus strand of JAHZTW010000001.1, from coordinate 452,152,871 downwards.
ACTACCTAGTAAATCAAATAATTTTTGATATAAGGTTTTTTTTTTAACATTTTTTTATGACCTAGCTATACGGTATTTTTACGGACCCGACTATATTCCGGAACAATCCTGCTAGATGCGGACGCATAACGGGTATTTCCTGGAGAACTGATGATCTCCTCATTTTAATCTACCCGTGGCCACCAAGCGTCAAACCCACATGAGAGAAGTCCACATAGACACTTTTTACCGACAGGTCACAAGTGCTTGGTTTTTTAAACACTTGAAACAAATAACCACAAATTTTAAGATTATATGCAATTATTAAGAACATTTTAAGCGCAATGAACTTCATCACCATTCAGAGACGCGTCTACTGAATCATTTTCTACTCATTATTATCTTATATTTTTGATTTTGATAATTATTGGTCTTATTCAAAGTTGGTCTAAATTAGACCAAAATATGAAGGGAAAAGAAAGAAAAGAAAACTCGATATTGGACAAAGTGTAATACAAAGAGAAGCAAAGTTTGGGAGGTTTGGGAAAGAACAACATAGACATTGACTGACACTTGTCCTATCCATAGGACCTTGCCACGTCATCTTCATTGTCTTTGGACTGGTGGACAGTCCGGTTATTAATTTCGGTTTAGAGATTTCAGAACAGGTTCTTTTTGTTCGGTTCAGGATCAGTTTGGTTTGGGTAAACAGTAACAAATTTAGTCTTGCGTTAAAATTAATAAAACATAAAATTATTACAATTCCAAAAGTTAATTTGCTTTTGTAATAATTCTTTTATTTGTTGTAGAAAAGGTTAAAACGACATTTAGTCATTGTGGAGCATAAAGAGAGAGTTTAACCGATATGTTGAAAAATCAGTGGAGATTTGGTTTATATTACGATGGGAAATGTTGAAAATCGTTTGGATAAAAAAGAACAATGATGAAGTGAGGAAACAGATAACACATCTTTTCGTCACAAGTGAATAGTTTTCTCAATAATCTGAAACACAAAATAAATTCATCAGAAAAAAAGAATATGATGGTGATGACACAATGCGAATATGATTTAGACCTTATTGTACATATTTTTTCTTCTTTTCAATAACCCTTTCGCAGTAAGCCTCTCGATTATGGGAAAAGATAAATCAATCAAATCAGGCTCAGTTATCTTTCACTCAACCATTATACATATATTCTTTCTTTCTTTTTTCATCATGTTGTGGATTGTGATATTGAAATGACGAATATGTACATTATTTTTGTTTCATTAACTCTCCAAATGAAGCCAAACCTAGATTATATGATAGGAGGTGCTTAGAACACTTCCAATGCTAAGAATTCTTCGTTATTTTAATTATAAATTTTAAAAATATTTAAGTTAAGAATTTTTTTAAGAGTAATTAAAATTGTAGGGCTCCGATGGTAAAACTTCATTCCAGGTTGTTAAGAATAAAAAATATTATTTGAAAATTATAATATTTTATGTAGAATTTATTTTGTTTAAATTATTAAATATTTTCTATTTTATAAAACTTAAAATTATTGTATTTCATAAATTTTATGAAGTTTTCATTTTGTGACGTTTTGTGAAGTTTTAATTTTTTAATTTTTATTAAAATGAACCGACCAATCACAAAATGACACGTATAAGGTTTTTAACAATTCTAAAAACTTTCTATTAAGAACCGGTTCTTAACATTTTATTTAGTTTTGAATTTTTTTTTTTAGTTTTTTTCTATAAAAACCATATGTTAACTCTTAGTGACAGATCTTGGGTAAAATATAATAAAATCATAGGATAAAGACTACAAATGAAAACAAAAGTGATTATCATTAGCTTTTTGTTTTGGTTTCCATTATACATATATTCTTTCTTTCTTTTTTCATCATGCTGTGAATTGTGATATTGAAATGACGAATATGTACATTGTTTTTGTTTCATTAACTCTCTAAATGAAGCCAAACCTAGATTATATGATATGAGGTGCTTAGAACATTATTTTAATTATAAATTTTGAAAATATTTAAGTTAAAAACCTTTTTAATAGTAATTAAAATTGTATAGCTGCAATAGTAGAACCCCACTTGAGTTTTTTAAGAATACAAAATATTATTTTAAAAATTATAATATTTTATATAGAATTTATTTTGTTTAAATTATTAAACATTTTATATTTTATAAAACTTAAAATTATTACATTTCATAAATTTTGTGAAGTTTTTATTTTTTATTTATTTTTTGTGACGTTTTGTGAAGTTTTTTAAAAATTTGTGAAGTTTTAATTTTTTTTTATTAAAATGAACCGATCAATCACAAAATGACACATATGAATTCTTAACAATTCTAAAAACTTTCTCTTAACATTTTATTTAGTTTTAAATTATTTTTTAAAGTTTTTTTTCTATAAAAACCTAATGTTAAAAACCTCCCATTGGAACTGTTTTTAGTGACGGATTTTGGGTAAAATATAATAAAATCATAGGATAAAAACTACAAATGAAAACAAAAGCGATTATCATTACCTTTTTGTTTTGTTTTGTTAGTGTAATGTGTATGTAATAAACTAACAAAGAGCTAATAATACTTAACCACTTTAGTCATATACGTAATTAAGTGGTTGCAGTGCATTGATTTTGTCTACTTGATCAACCAGTTCGCTGATTGATAGCACTAAAAAAGTCTTTAGAGATGTAGTAGTATTAAGGTAAGCAAAACTGTTAAATAAGTTTCAAATTACTAAAAAGTAAATAAAAAAACAAACGGAAAAGTTGGTAAAAATTAAAGCAAAGGTGTGACATTTGAAAGCGATCTAAAGGGTGTTTGAATTGTGATATTTAAAGTGAGACCAAAACCATCATAGCTTATTGTTATTGGTTACCTTTTTAAAACCACAAAGAATCTCTTACCCACCAACTCCAGATTTAAGGATCATGCTAACTGGTAAAAATAATCAACCTTGTAATTATAAAATGATATCTTACGAGCAAAAAGTTTGACGTCATTAACTATATAGGATTTATCACTATCATCACATTTTGGATTAAGCCAGAAAAGTCATTACATTATAACAATATTTTGAATTTTTTTCTTTCTTTTCTATAATTTCTAGAATAGTTGCATCTTTGTCTCTTCTGCTGGACCCAACCATCATAATACCAGAAATGACTATTGAGAAAGATTGAAAGAGAAGAATCTCTCTCCCCCTCTCTCTCTGCTGTGCTCTGCTCTCTCTCTCTCTCTCTTTCTCAAAGCTATAAGACATTTGAGACCCCAAAACCAAAAGACAAAAGCTTAAAAGCTCCATATGCTGTTCTGTTCTGTTGTCCAATGTTATCAGCAAAGCATAAGATCAACCATAGTGCTTTTTCAATTCCCTCATCATCATCCTCATTATCTCATTCACATTCACACAAGCCAAGAAAATGACCCAAGTCACCATGGAAGAAGTATGGAAAGAGATCAACCTTGCTTCGCTTCACCAACAACGCCAGCTAAACATCATTGATCATGAGCCAACGTTGAGGAACCAAAACCCTAATAACTCCATCTTCCAAAATTTCCTCAACATGCCTCTGAATCAACAACCACCACCTTCTACTTCATCTTTTTCACTTCCACCTCCTGCAACTGTTCTCAGCTTGAACCCTCACCCCATTAGTACCCACTTTGAGGAATCTGCGAGGTTTGGTTGCTTTGGGAAGAGAAGAAGCCAAGATTCTGAGGAAAGCAGAGGAGAAAGAAGGCATAAGCGTATGATCAAAAACAGAGAATCTGCTGCTCGTTCCAGGGCTAGGAAACAGGAATGTGTCTCTCTCTTTACTCTTCTTCCCCTTTTCAAAGTCCTATGAATCAAAGTGAAAGAAACAAAAATGAAAAATCTAATGTTGACTACATAATTTTCCTCTGTATTAAAAATGGTATATGGGTGTTTTTGTTTTCTGTTATCTTTCAGGCATATACAAACGAGCTGGAGCTTGAAATAGCTCACTTGCAGAAGGAAAATGCAAGACTCAAGAGACAAGAAGAGCAGGTAACTTACTATTTTCAGTAACTTACTTCTTTTTTTTTCCTGTCTTAAAGACATTGTGAGTGTGTAAGATTTCTGCTACTTAAGGTCGAGTTATGCTTAGTTTTGTTGTTGTTGTTTATGTGTCTGTTTTGGGAAAATGCAGTTGAAAATGGCGGAAGCAACTCAACACCAAGCAAAGAAAACACTTCAACGGTCTTGGACAGCTTCATTTTGAGAAAAAAATCTACAAGTCTTCTATATTTTTGTGGGAAATTAAAATGTTTCTCATGGAGAAGAGGAACAGGACAAAAAAAGTCTGTACATTTTTAGCTAAGGTAGTAAATTTGTGGATGTAGTAATTTAAGGGGGAGTGTAGAAAAGAAGAAGAAAAAAGAAACGAACTTTCTTCTTCTTCTTCTTCTGTCGTTTTCCTATCAACCTCTTTTGACTTGTGTACTATGCTCTACGTAAGCTGTATTCTAGTGCAAATCACAGTAAAATGTGAGTTTCAGTTTTCAGTTTTCACTGTTTAACCCATTACTGCACTGTATATAACTTTTGTTTAATACAACTGGTTCACTATGAATTACCTGATTAGGATAAAAGTCTTAATGGCAACCAAAAATAGTCATGATGTCCAAGAAGATTCTTACTTATCGTTGTTGTTGACTTCTTGTGTAATTCTATATTACCAACCAAAAATAGGGGTAGAGAGACAAATAAACACCTAAGAGCAAATATAGTGGCATCTAATGTTTACCGAAATAGTTGGAAACACTGTTACAATGAGCTTGCTTCATCATTAAAGAAAAAAGTTTCCTAAATAGAGTTTTATATACTCCAATGTTTCAGCCATGTTAACTAGGTCTGGCATTCGTGTATCTATTCGAGTTCGGTTTAGTTTTTTCGAATTTCGAGTTTTTCAGTTTAGATTCGGTTCGGTTCCATTCGGATATCCGAATCACTCAAAATTTATTTAAATATTTTTTTACAAAAATTCAAATATTTATATATATTAGTTATTTTATTGAATTTTGCAAAAAAAAATATATTTTAACAAATATCTAAAGACTTTTCGATATTTTAATTATTTTAATCTAAAATTAACTAATATATTTAATTTATAATTATAATTTTAAATATTTTAATTATTCGAATTTAACTATAAATAATATTTTGATATATAATTATATTTAGAATATTTTAAATACCCATTCGATTCTGGGTTCAAAATTCAAAAAAATCTGATTCTTCAAGTATAGAAATATCAGACCCGAATTATTACGTCAGTTTAGAAATATCAGACCCGAATTATTACGTCAGTTCCAATTTGATTCATACCCTTTTAATTCGGTTTGATTCTCCGGATCCGGTTAAAATGTTCAAACCTGCTTTAAACCATTCTCTTTTCATAACTTACAAATTCACCAATCACTGTTTTTTGTCTTTGCAATCAAATGTCTACATTGTTTACAATGCTTTGTCACCTACATAAACTACATATTTCATGTAACAGAAAAGTACAAGGAACGTTATGAAATCTCTCGATGGAGGCTAATTTACATCAAAATCTCAACTGTCAACAAAAGTCAATCCAAGATTAAATGTTTTCTGTTCCGTGTTAGAAAAGCCTCATTCTTCCATGAACTGAGGTGATGGTGGAGTCATGTTTTTCTTCTTCTTCTTCTCTGTACCTGCTTCAAATATTAGATCCAAGATTTTGAAAATCCATATGTTAATCTATCTGTAAAGGCACATATATACCGTAAGAAGCTCCACGAAACTCGACTTCTCTCATTTCTTGGACAAGAGCACAACAGCAACACATTAGATGAGACAAAAAGTCGTCGATGGACCCTCCCTGCCAAATCAAAAACATCTGTATTTTATTAATTGAAAACATTAGCATCAGGACATTAAAAGAAGTATTGATGATGGGTACCGTTATGTTCAATGTCTTTCGAAGCTTCTTCCTTATGCAGCAAGTGTAGCAGCAGCATGAGAGTATCAAAGAATACACCATTAGCTCATTACAAGCTTGAGCTGAAGCTGGAAAAGCCATAAAAACCGAAATTCTGTATCAGATTCTTGGAAGCTTATATCTTGAAAGATCACAAATTAGTCTTCACTCATATAAGACTTCTTACTTATGTGTCTGTCAGTGGCCACAGAGGAAATCTTTGACAATGTACCACACGGGAAAAAGAATGTCTTCAAACCTTAAATTATGCAAAAACTGTGAATCTTGAGAGTGTAACAATGTTTGGCTCTCACAAATAGAAACATAAAGAAACAGGCTTACATAGAGAAGGTTCTGAGCAACAGTCCAACAAGTCAGTGTGCCATTCTTCATGGTGTTGTGATGATGTTGATCTGTATTGAACAGTTGCAATGCTACCAAATATTAGTCTTCAATCATCAAAAGCCATCCCCCATATCATAATAAATTGAGATTCTAACCTCAAAGCTACTTTTTTGGGAGAATCCGCATCATAAGAACCATCTTTCTTAGAACTCTTCTTCTTAGACAAGTCCTTTACAGGATCATGACCAACATCAGCAGCAGTTTCTGTAACGTCGATCAAACGCTGTATGACTTCGCACTGATCCGTATCATAACGCGCCCGCGAATGTTGCAACTCAACTTGCAACTTCCCGTTCTCTGTTTTGAGCGCTTCGCAGAAACCCATCTCCGGGTAGGAACGAGAGAGCGTCTTCTTCAGAACCGACGCAGCGGCTTCTCTGGTGGATTCTTGCTTCAGGATAACATCTTGCACTTTCCTATCCTCTTCGTCAAGAGTGTACTCACGCTGATCACTGTCAATAACTTCAAGCCTCTCCTACCATATTCCCCAATATCCAAATTCAAATCTCCAACAATGTCAACATCAAGAACAAGAACAAGAACAAGAACAAGATAATCATTACTTACTCGAATCCGAACGTTGTCCACCAAAGTGATGAGTGGAATGATCTTGAGATAACGATCGATCTCGTTCTGAGCTTTCCGAAACTGGTAGACGATGTTCCATCCCATGGCTAACAAGTAGAGATAGCTCCGGTCTTGGCAGCTGTTGACAAGAATGTAAGATCTTCTAAGAGCATCCTCGAGCGCCTCGAGCGGCTCCTGAATCCCAGGACACGACTTCATCTCGGAGATTCTGAGCTGCTCGAGCAGATTCCCGATGAGCTTAAGGTGCTGAGCGAACTGGCGGCAGTTCTTCTTGTGCATCCGGGCTGTGTTCGCGGCGGACACAATCATTCCGATCAGTTTCACGGCGTCTACGCCTGTAAGCTGCGCCACCGAAGCGATCTCCCCTAATTGATCCCATGAATGAGCCATTTCCCTTCTCTTTCTCCTTCCTCAAAACCCTAACGATGCAGATTCCGACTTACGAATCAATCACAGTGAGATTTGAAGTTTGTTCGAGTAAATCGCGTTATGGTTCGAGATCTCCATGTGTGTGAGACTCAGTTTCTTAACACTGTGACAACAAAAAGAACAAAGAGAACAAAGTCAATTACGATTTTTGAATTTCCAGTCAAAAGGAGATTCTCCATGTCCGTTAAAAATCAGAGAACATCTTCAAATTTAAAATAATTTAAAGCCGAAAGTGACAATTTCTGTGAGAAACAGTTAAAGTTGACGAAAGCGAAAGAGAGAATCAAAGGGAACAACAATTAAGAAAAAACCAGGGAAAAATAAAACACAGAGAAGACGTGAAACTGTAAACTCATCGGAGTCAAATCAAACGGAACAGCCAAGAAAATCAGAGATTTTTTTTTAAAAAAAATTAAAGAGAGGAAACAGTGTTGAAATGCTCAACTCCATACATTGATTGAAGAAATCAAGATTTACGGAGAATGTTCATCTTCTTCGTCGTCTTTCGAATAAGGTCAGACCGTCAGAGAGATAATCCAAAAACAGAAGATAAGAAGAAGAAGAAGATGAAGAAGCTAAAGTGCTCATTGACTCATGAGCGTTTTTTCGGTGATGTTTTAAGTTTTTATTTCATTTTATTTTATATATCGATTATCCTCTTTCACAGCTTTCCCCACTTTCACTTGCCACGTAAGAATCCAAGTACCTTTGCACGAGTTTAGAATTACGGATTTAGCCATGTGTCACTCTCCGTAATTACAAATCTACCACGTATAGTTTCGCTTCCCAGAGACCGTGAAAGTTGAAGCGGTGTACAAAAAAACGTGCAGAAAATTATATATTTGACGTATGGGCCTACTTAACATTATCTGGGCCTGCTTTTGATTCTTATATCGACGCCGGTTTAGTGCTATTCCTGTTGCCAAACACGCCTTTTGTTCGTTATAAGGCAAAATCATTCTTCTATAAATAACGCAGCTATGAGGACATTGGATCAAAATTCTGGATCGGAGAGCTACGAAGCCTGGGAATTGTCGTGACCCCCCTCTTCGTTCTTTCTCTGATCTCGAATTCTTTTACCAAATCCTGTCTTTTCTCGATTTGTTTTTTCCAATTTCGTGGCTCGATAAGGAAAAAAGCCCCAACTAATCTAGATCTTCTGAAAACCCCACTCGCGATCTCTCGCAACTAATCTAGGGTTTCGCGAGATCTGAGAGATTTCCTCGTACCTTACACAGAGTTCGTGTCTGAGTTTTGTTCTCTGCTGGGATTGCCTGTGACCGTGTGAGAATGTCTCGGTGTTACCCGTTCCCGCCACCTGGATATGTTCGGGACGAGTCTATGATCGAATCGATCAAGGTTTGTTGAGCAATTATAAAGTCCATGGCTTTGGTTTTCTTATGTCCTGAGTTCATGTGATTTCTGAGTGCTCAGCTTCCTGGTCTAGGGTTTGTTCAATCAATCTTGTTAAATTTGAAAAATTTGGCCGGCAGAAAGTGAATTTTGTAATGATTGGACTCTCTGAACTGGTCCGTTTAAGATGAAAAATTCAACCTTGTAACAAAACATGTTCTTTAGAACCAATATGGAGGAATGTTTTGGTGTTCTACATATTTACACTAATTGATGTGGTTGAATAATACTCAGAACGAAAGAATTTTTTATTACCTCGTGAAATTTGTGGCATTAGAGTAGTAAGTCATTGTAGTAATCACTGTGACAGTTATACATTGTTTGTGTTTCTTTCTCTGCTTCTTTGTCCCTCCGAATGTTTTGGAGTTATACTGGATAAGCAAATTATGGACACTAACTGTTGTTCCATTGGTTTGAAAATCCAGGGGGCAAAGGAGGAAGTTAAGAGAGAAACGAAAGATAGAAAACACAACAAGGATAAAAAGAGGAAGGAGAGGGAAAATGATGCTGATCATCGAAGCAAAAAGCACCGTCATAAGAGAAGGCGCAGAGATGGCAGCGCTAATGCTAGTAAGAAGGTTGATGATGGTCGCGGATTAATAAACAATGAGGTTGAGCTCTTGGAGAAGAGCTGCCTTACAGTGGAACTTGAGAATCAAACGTCGTCTCAGAATTCTTGTGATAGCACTCTTCATAGCAATGAGAGACCGGAGCAGAGTCAGAGCCTGCTCCTCGATGGTAGGCATTACGACTCTGGTGAGTTTGTTTGCTTACTTGTTGTTGCGTCTGTTTGCTTCGATTGCAAGCGCGATGTTGACATTATTTCTTCGAATTGTTGCTATGGGTTTGAAGAAACCAGCATACGGATCTTGTTACATGACAAAGGGCAGAAATATCCCGAGGCCGCTGAGGTGATGATTATAAACAAGGATCAAAAGCAGTGCTCTTCCCTGGAAAGGTTAGATGCTTCTCAGGCTGCTCCTAGCGAGTCCGTTGGTCAACCTTATTCGGCTTGTGCAAATGAAGCTCCACGAGAGGCTTTAAGGGTCTGCCAAGAGAAGAGAAGAGATCCAAGTTTTGGCTCGTCGAGAGAAACCACTACAAAAGTCAGTAAAGAGAAGAAAACAATTCCTCTGAAAGATGTCAAATCCCTGGAAACAGATAGACAAACCAGTATGCAACTAGGCAAAGAGACGCCGTGCTCTAGTCATCAAGAAACCATTGATGATTCAAAGCTATGCAGCAAATGCCCTCCTTCCACGGCTGTGCGATTCTTGAATCTCATCGAGAACTGGGCTCCTGCTCCTGATCGGGTTGAGAGCAAGCTCACCGACTCTGAAGATCAGGAATGGTGGTTGTTCGTGAAGATTGGCGCCAAAAGACATCATCAAGTTAGCCATCAGACAACCAGCAAGGGAAGTAGTTCGATGTTGTGGCCAACTGCTCGATTTCTTCCAGAAGCCGGACTACACGCATTGCCATTCACCGTCCCGTTCTGATTTCCTCAAAGCTTGGTTTAGAGAGTTGTTGACATGACCAACAAATTGTTTTCCTATGTATTTTAGGTAGCCTTTAAATTCGGAAATATATGTGTGATTCTTTGTAGATGCACGGTATATATATATATATAGTAATATCAACATCAATTTTACATCAGAGATTCGAGTCTCTCTTGCTCTCGTTCAGTAATCTTAAAATGCCAACTTTACTTGAAATGTAAATAGCTTGTAACAAAGAGAGCTCACAAAGTCACAAAACGTACAATTTTTTTTATCTTTATTGGCTTTCATAGGTTTTACAAAATTAATACCAAATAAAACTATTTGTATTTGATTTGTTTGTAGTTTGATTTACGAAATTTTTCGTTTGGTTTGGTTTCGATAAGGTTTTTTTTTTATTATGATAAAACATATTCAAAAGTAAACAATAATTTAGTTCAAAATATGATTATATGTATTAATTTAATTTTTTGTTTGGATATACTAAAGTCAGTTTGGTTTAGATATATACTAAAATCGATTTTAGTTCGGATTTGGTGTTGGTTTTCGGTTTTCCAATGAATGAAACCAAAGGATTTATTAACAAATTTTCGCTCGATTTTGGTTTAGTTTGGTTTGGTGTTTTTGGTTACAGTTTTTTTTTTCTTTCCCAATTGTTGTTGATTCAACAAAAAAAACTTACGACCGTTAGATCGAAACCAAAGCAGAACATCGAACGGTGTATAGTGAGTAAAGCGTACACGTGTGAAGCATGACATAGTTTCCCAATTCCCATTCATAGACTTCATTAGATCGTTTTTGACAAATTGAAAGAAACCTGAAACCCAGAGATCGAGATTTAGAGCGAAGAAGAAGATGATCGCAGACGGAGCAGAAGATGAAGAGAAATGGCTCGCCGCCGGTGCTGCGGCTTTCAAGCAGAACGCATTCTACATGCAACGCGCTATTGTAATTCTGCTGCTCTCTACTCTCTTCCCGTTCGTTTCTCGGTGACTATCTCTTTTGTGTGAAATTGAGAAATTTCTAAATTCCTTTGGGACTGGTCACAGCATGAAATGGATGTGGTGGGATTAGAGGAAATCCCTAATTTTGATTTCGGAAAAAACTTGTGTGCTGTTTTCGTTGATTAGGACTCGAATAATCTGAAAGATGCTCTCAAGTATTCGGCTCAGATGCTTAGCGAGTTGCGGACTTCGAAGCTTTCACCTCACAAGTACTATGATCTATGTGAGTTGTTTCCCTACCCTGATCTGCCATGATCTCCGGCTCTTTTTGATGATCATATGTTTCGCTAAATCCCTAAATTCAACTTAATAGGGTTTTTTGTGTTCTGATTTGATGGTTCTAGATATGCGAGCTTTTGATGAGTTGAGGAAACTTGAAATTTTCTTCATGGAAGAAACTAGGCGTGGCTGCTCGGTCATTGAACTCTATGAGCTGGTTCAGCATGCTGGTAACATATTACCACGTTTGTAAGTGACGGATACAATCCCTTTCTTTTCTGTTCCTATGTTTTTGGAAAGTTCTTGGATCGTTCGTTTTAGAAAGACCATTTTAAGATCATTTTAGTCCTTCTTAGTCCAAATTCATCATATAATCTGAAAGTTGGTTTATTTGAATTTTTCATCTCTACCAATGTTGCTAGCATTTCTTTGGATATTTGTTTGTTCCCTTTTCTAGCTTACGTACTATCTGTTCATTTTTTTTCCCTTTTCCTAGATATCTCCTATGTACAGCAGGATCCGTTTATATCAAAACCAAGGAAGCTCCTGCCAAGGAAATTCTTAAAGATCTTGTTGAGATGTGCCGTGGGATTCAGCATCCTCTACGTGGTCTCTTCTTGAGAAGTTACCTTGCGCAAATTAGTCGAGATAAATTACCTGACATTGGTTCTGAGTATGAAGGGTAAGCGCTAAGACACTGTCTGCTTGTGCTTGATTATCTACTTAGACGAAGGTCCCTAGTTTCTTTTGACGTAATTTAGGATGTTGGTTGTCTTCTGGGTTACCCAATATCTATTAGTATTATGATCCATATCTATTACGGTCAAGAAACTTATCTTACTGCCATACTGAAATCTAAATTCATCTAGCTGGTAACTCGTTTGCTACTCTCTGCAGAGATGCTGATACAGTCACAGATGCTGTGGAGTTTGTACTACTGAACTTTACTGAGATGAATAAACTCTGGGTCAGAATGCAACACCAGGTGAGTCATGATTCGAGATTGTTATACACCCTTCTACTCATTTTGGAAACGAGCTTGCCAGAATGATGGCGCATAATGGTGATATAAATGTAGTATGAGGGCATGATTCTGATCATGCAGGTGTTGTATTGCTTGTGAATCATTACCCTTTGATGACCCTGAGTTGAGGCTTGCTGTCGGGCTTTCTGGTCTGCAGGGACCTGCTCGAGAAAAGGAGAGACGGGAGAAGGAGAGGAGCGAGCTTCGTGACCTTGTAATATGACTTTCTTACAGCTGGTACCAGTGTACTGAAAGTGCCTACCATTCGTTTTATACTGATGGAAGTGTGCGTTCCTCACGTATCAGGTTGGCAAGAATCTTCATGTGCTGAGTCAGTTAGAAGGTGTGGACCTTGATATGTACAGAGATACAGTTCTTCCTAGAGTCTTAGAGCAGGTAAAATATTATATTCTACACACACACATACATATAAAGACTTAACTTATTCTTAACCAGAAGCTAATTTTTTTCTGACTTCTCAGATAGTGAACTGCAGAGATGAGATTGCCCAATATTACCTAATGGACTGCATCATTCAAGTTTTTCCTGACGAGTATCACTTGCAGACTCTTGATGTACTTCTTGGGGCTTGTCCACAACTTCAGGTAGTCTGAGTAGCCCCCTCATAATTTATCTAATTTGGTTGTATTAGAGAAGAAGGTGTGGATGGTTCTTCACTATGGATTAGTATCAACTGCACTTTCGGATATTTTGGTGTTAGTATTCACTAATCTCCTGTTTCTCTCACTTCTCTCTGGTTTATTTCTCAGCCATCAGTTGACATCATGACAGTGCTTTCACGTTTAATGGAGAGGCTGTCAAGTTACGCTGCCTTAAATGCTGAAGTATTACCTTATTTCCTGCAAGTGGAAGCTTTCTCAAAGTTGAATAATGCAATTGGAAAGGTAACCTTTATGTGTACGCCATCAATTTGCTGGGTATATGAAGTTGCAAACTTGCAATTTGGTTTCTGCAAGATAGGAGGAAAGTAATGCTAGCTTAGAGTTCATGTTGCCTGGCTTGATAGCATCACGAAAGACATAAAAAAGGCGCTAGTATTTTGTTGCTTGACATTTCTTTCTTAAGTAAAACTCTTCACTTAGACGATTCCATCAGCGTGTAGAAACATGCAGCGTTCTTTATGTGGTGGATATATTCGCTGCAAAACATGACCCTTTCTGCATATTTGTTCTACTTCTTAAATTACGTGGTTTAATGTCTTTTTCCTTTGATGGAATACACTTCTTAGTGGAATTACTATGATGTTGTAGGTGATAGAAGCACAAGAAGACATGCCAATTCTGAGTGCAGTAACCCTATATTCCTCGCTTCTCAAGTTTACTCTCCATGTTCACCCTGATCGGCTTGATTATGCGGACCAAGTGTTGGTCAGTTTTCTTTTAGTGACTGTATACCTATTGTTCTCTTCTTAAGCCAAGTTTACATACTCCTTACTTTGTCAGTGGTGCTTAGGCTCTCTGGATTTCATTACTTAGATAAACTTGTTTTTGTATTCACATTGCTGAGATATTGATAAATTCATGATAGCTGTGTCGGAAGTTGCCATTCTGTTATATATAAAAAAAAAACTGGATTCAGGTTATCTTTGTTTTTTTTATTCTTCTAGCCGATTTTGGTTCAGCAGTTTTAGTAGTATTCTATTATATGTATCTTATACTTATGTTTTGCTGGAATAAGGTACATTGGATGAATGAGTGTGAATTTAATGTCCTCCACTTTCTCTGCCCAGGGATCATGTATTAAGCAACTGTCCGGAAAAGGAAAGATTGATGACACCCGTGCAACAAAGGAGATTGTCACCCTTTTAAGTGCTCCCCTTGAGAAGTATAATGATGTTGTCACCGCCCTTAAACTAACAAACTATCCCCTTGTAATGGAGTACCTTGATAATGAGACAAAGAGAGTAATGGCTACTGTTATAATTCGAAGCATTATGAAAAACAATACTCTTATTGCTACAGCAGATAAGGTAGGATACATTCGCTCCCTTGCCTTATGGGTTGAATCATTTGTGTGGTAAAATTAAATGTCTCTGTCTGGTTTCACTTTGGTAGGTTGAAGCACTGCTTGAACTGATCAGAGGACTTATCAACGATCTGGATGAGCCGCAAGGTGTTGAGGTTGTTATAATCATTTAGTGATACTTTCTATCTTGTGCTTCGAGACCTATATTCTCTTAATTACTCCTAAATTACAAAAAAGGAGCCGGAACCCCAAAATAAAGTTGATTTTTAATTTCGGTACATATCTTTCTACGCTTTTAGGTTGATGAAGATGATTTTGAGGAGGAGCAGAATTCTGTTGCGCGTCTCATTCACATGTTATATAATGATGACCCAGAAGAGATGTTTAAGGTGCATGAAGCTCTTGAACATTCATATTCATTATGTGTATCATCTCTTCATGTTGACATTAGGCTTTCTAGTTATTAGCTTGCATTTAGAGTTTTCATGTTTGAGGGCGTCAGTTCTATTGCATTTATTCCATGTTGCCTCTATTCTTTGTTTGTAATTTTCCTAGTCAATATACTGTACTTTATCAGCAGGAGTCATCATGCACTTCAACATTCTTATAAGGTTTTGGCTTTTAGTCTTTGAAGCTGTTTCATTGAATTTCAGATAATCAGTATCCTGAAGAAGCATTTCCTGACAGGAGGGCCAAAGCGCTTAAAGTTCACTGTTCCTCCCCTTGTAGTTTCTGCTCTAAAGGTTTGATTTCTTAAACGAAGTTATTCAAAATGCATAGAATGAAGTTTTGTGATGCCAATCATTATATCCCCGCATAGTTTTTATGGCATGGTTTTGTTGTTTCTTGTTATCAGTTACACTGCATAAAAGTGCATCTGGTAAAGTTTATGAAAAAATTTCTTCTTAAAAATATATAATTTTGTTATCTATTTTGTACTGAATTGTAGCTAATCAGGCGATTGCCAGTGGAAGGCGACAATCCTTTTGGAAAAGAGGCATCGGTGTCTGCCACTAAAATCTTCCAATTTCTAAATCAGGTAAGTTTTCATAATTTTTCACGTGCCTAGAGTGTTCATTTCTGTTTTTCTAGGTAGAACAGTGAGTGTTCAGAGCTACATTCCCTTGGTTAAACTTGGCCAAATTCAACTGGTATTACTCCGACTCCATTATCGTCTTCAATTCTTGTCTGTATCTAATGGAGCTTTTTGCTTGTTGCAGATTATCGAAGCACTACCTAATGTTCCATCACCTGACTTGGCATTCCGGCTGTACTTGCAATGTGCTGAGGTAAAGAAATTACCCTTTGTACGCAATATTATGCAACTCACATGACATCAGTAAAAAGTTCTCACAGATTTTTCGTATTTCATCAGGCTGCGAATAAGTGTGATGAAGAGCCAATTGCATACGAATTTTTCACCCAGGCATACATCTTATACGAAGAAGAAATTTCGGTTAGTTATATTTCCGTGGACGACAATGTGCTACCACCGTTTCCATGTTTGGTATCTAAATCAAAATAAGTGGGTAAGTTTAGTCTTTCTCATGCTTGGATAAACTTGTCTTTTTAATAGGACTCGAAGGCCCAAGTTACTGCTTTACAACTTATAGTTGGAACTCTGCAAAGGATGCACGTATTTGGTGTTGAGAATAGAGAAACTTTGACACACAAGGCTATGGGGGTATTTCCTCGTGATATACGTTAATTTGTTCTTTCATAGATTCAATTGGCTCTCTGTTTTAAGGCTGATAAGGGCAAACGTGTCCTTTTTGCAGTATTCATCGAAACTTCTAAAGAAACCTGACCAATGTCGAGCTGTGTATGGATGTTCTCATCTGTTCTGGCTCGAAGATCATGAGGCAATACAAGATGCAGAAAGGTATATATTTCAAGTGTGCAATAGACCACAGTGCGTGTTTTTTTTAAACTTTACCAGCTCATCATCGTATCTTTTGACTTGAAATTAGGGTTCTGCTTTGTCTCAAACGAGCGCTTAAAATTGCAAATTCGGCTCAACAAATGACCAGCACAGCTCGGGGTACTAGTACAGGATCAGCTACCCTCTTCATCGAGATGCTAAACAAGTAAACGACGTTTTATGTCATTTTCTCATCCTTAGTACTAAGCAACTTCATTGTGTATAAGGTTTAATGTAATGTGGGTTTCTCGCAGGTACCTCTATTTCTATGAGAAAGGGATTCCACAGATAACAGTTGAATCAGTCGAGAGCTTGATCAAACTGATCAAGAAGGAAGAATCGACGGCGTCTGATCCATCTGCTGAATCGTTCTTTGCAAGTACGCTTCGGTTCATGGAGTTCCAAAAGCAGAAAGGCGGTGCCATTGGTGACAGATACGAGGAGATCAAAGTATAGAAAAACAAATAAAAAAAAAAAAAAAAAAAAAAGAAAAAAATTAATAAAAAAATTAGATAGGAAAATTAAGAAAAAAAAAAAGAGAGACTTGTGTGTTTAGATTGCTGGTCGGATTGTATAACCCGGTTTAGGTCTCTGGTTTATTCCTCGGATTTTCAAAGCGGTTCACGGTTTGTAACTTGTGGAGTTTGCTGTGTTTATACGAATCTTACTTGATCTCTCACTGGTGAGTAATCTGAGTTTTACCTTTGGATATTATTAGAATGAGGTTCCTTATAAAATACATAGTTGTATTCTGTTAAAAGTGTTTTTTTTCTATTATAACTGTTTGCGTAATGAGTTATTAACTGATCATATGATTGTTTAATTATGTTCATAACCAAAATTAAGAACCTTGACGAATCACGACCTCTGTGACGCTTCATTTTATTTTAGTCAAGATACTCGTAAGACACGATATGTGTGTGAACTGTGAATTGTGAATTGTGAATTGTGAATTGTGAACTGTGAACTGTGAAGGCATGATAAATGAATGTTGTTGTTGCAGAGAGTGTGACATTCAAAATTTACTGTATCAATATATAATAATCACAAATGTAAAAAAAACAAGAATGCTTAATATTTTATCATCAAAGGAAATTCGATTATAGAATTGTGGTGGAACAAAAAAAACAAACCGTAGGTTAAAAAACTTAAAAAAAAAAAAAAAAACAAACAAATTAAACAGAAAGGTGAAACGAGAAAAATAAATAAAGCAAAACAATCGGGAAGTTGATGGAGGAGATTGTTCCTTTTGTGAACGCTTCAATGGCATAAATTTCCGGCCATCACTTTTCTACTTCCTCTCTCTCTCTCTCTCTCTCTCTCTCTCTCTCTCTCTCTCTGTCCCAATAGTTCTCGATACGATTCATCTTCTTCAAGCTCATTCTTCTTCTTTGATCACCTTCTTCTCATCTCTCACATTCCCGATTTCGCTTTAGGGTTTCCCGTTTTAACATTTTCTAGGGTTTTTCTTGTTTGTTTCGTACCGGAGATGGCGAATTGAAGCGGAGGAATTTTGTTTCTATTTTAGGGGATTTTTTTTTTTTTTGTTTCTCTGTTGTTTCCTCAGGTGTAGATCTGAGGTTTGAATTCTTCGGGGGGATTATACTTATCCTTTGTGTGATCACGTAGCTCCAATTCTGGTGAAGAATCTGGAGAAGAGGAGGAAATGAGCGCTTCGAGGTTCATAAAGTGTGTGACCGTTGGTGACGGAGCTGTCGGTAAAACCTGTTTGCTGATTTCTTACACCAGCAACACTTTTCCTACGGTATATAATCTTCCTTCTCCTTCACCTTCTCAATCGATTGCTAAATGTTTTCAATCACATCTCGGTTCTTCATAGATTGGATTATATGATGTGTTGTTATGTTAAGGACGTTGCTGCAAAAAAATGTATATTCTCTATGTGCATTTTGGTTTTGTCATTGCGTCTCTGTTAATCATTTATGAGCACAAAGCAAAGAAAACCTTCTGTCTTGTGGCCATATATGAATGAATCCACAGTTTCTTTTGGATGGTGAACAGTTTACTTGTTATCTTATTCTTAATCTCTGTGGAAGACAGGATTATGTTCCGACTGTTTTCGATAACTTCAGCGCAAATGTGGTTGTTAACGGGAGCACTGTGAACCTAGGATTGTGGGATACCGCAGGTAACATAAACTCTCAACCTCAGGGGGATCTTACTTAGTCTTGTTGGCTTTTGGCTTTTTGGCTTTTGGCCATGGCTTTCTTCTTCATGGGTCTCTGAACTTTGTCTTGTTGTAAACAGGGCAGGAGGATTATAACAGATTAAGACCGTTGAGTTACCGAGGTGCTGATGTTTTCATCTTAGCATTCTCTCTCATCAGTAAGGCTAGTTACGAGAATGTGTCCAAGAAGGTGCGTTCCTAATTTGCTAACAAGTTTTTTTGAGATGAGAAATTATATAAATCTTTTAGGTTGTGATTGATTTTTTTTTATCTTGTGTTTGCAGTGGATCCCAGAGCTGAAGCACTATGCCCCTGGTGTCCCAATAGTTCTCGTTGGAACCAAACTAGGTACGTTCCTTTCTTGCATTTGTTTTTTGATGCATATATCTCTGCTTATTCCTTTGTGACACTAGTGGACATCACCTTCTGTTTTGATTTGTTCACCACCAATATATATTCATTTGGTAGTTATTAGCTCTTTTGTTCTAGTGAAAATTAGGGTTGGTTCTCAGAGTAATACAAATGCTGCGATAGTCTAGGTTTAGAAGCCAGTCTCTGATGTTTCTGTGTCAAAGGGCTTCTCTGTATCTCACATTTTGTCGTGATAGTTAACCATATGCATGTAATCAGCCATATTCAATGTCTAAATAAATATAGCAAACTGTGAACCTTTAGGAAAGGCTTGTTACAAGATCTTGTGTCAAAATTGGTGTAACCGACTCTGTTTCTTACTAAGAATACATAATGCTTCACTTCACTTTCGGAAATCCACCTTGACTCTAACTGCCTATGGTTTGTGTTCATCGAATGTGGCAGATCTTCGGGATGACAAACAGTTCTTCATTGACCACCCTGGTGCTGTACCTATTACCACTGCTCAGGTAAACACAAAAACAATATTTCAATTAGGTTCAATCTACTCCGCTTGTACTTAAACGAAACCCTCTTAACCATTTGTCACTTTGGGCATCAAAGGGAGAGGAACTAAGGAAGCTAATTGGAGCTCCTGCGTACATCGAGTGCAGTTCAAAATCACAGGAGGTGAGGACAAAATAGTTAAAACTTTTGATGAGCTTGCTCTTTTACTTGGTAGCTTTCTTAAGCCTGAAAACTGTTTTTGTTTTTTTTTTCAAACTGAAATGCAGAACGTGAAGGCGGTGTTTGATGCAGCGATCAGAGTGGTTCTTCAACCTCCGAAGCAGAAGAAAAAGAAGAGCAAAGCACAAAAGGCTTGCTCCATATTGTAATTTCTCTACGCTTCCTATCTTTCCCTGTCTCTTCCACTCTAGTGAAGGCTTACGAAGAAGAAACACNGTTTTTTTTATCTTGTGTTTGCAGTGGATCCCAGAGCTGAAGCACTATGCCCCTGGTGTCCCAATAGTTCTCGTTGGAACCAAACTAGGTACGTTCCTTTCTTGCATTTGTTTTTTGATGCATATATCTCTGCTTATTCCTTTGTGACACTAGTGGACATCACCTTCTGTTTTGATTTGTTCACCACCAATATATATTCATTTGGTAGTTATTAGCTCTTTTGTTCTAGTGAAAATTAGGGTTGGTTCTCAGAGTAATACAAATGCTGCGATAGTCTAGGTTTAGAAGCCAGTCTCTGATGTTAATGAATTTATGTTTCTGGGTCAAATGGCTTCTCTGTATCTCACATTTTGTCGTGATAGTTAAACATATGCATGTAATCAGCCATATAGCAAACTATGCACCTTTAGGAAAGACTTATTACAAGATCTTGTGTCAAAATTGGTGTAACCGGCTCTGTTTCTTACTAAGAATACACCTTGACTCTAATTGCCTATGGTTTGTGTTCATCGAATGTGGCAGATCTTCGGGATGACAAACAGTTCTTCATTGACCACCCTGGTGCTGTACCTATTACCACTGCTCAGGTAAACACAAAAATAATCTTTCAATTAGGTTCAATCAACTCCGCTTGGTACTTGAACGAAACCCTCTTAACCATTCCTCACTCTGGGCATCAAAGGGAGAGGAACTAAGGAAGCTAATTGGAGCTCCTGCGTACATCGAGTGCAGTTCAAAATCACAGGAGGTAAGAACAAAAATAGTTAAAACTTTTGATGAGCTTGCTCTTTTGCTTGGTAGCTTTCTTAAGCCTGAAACTGTTTTTGTTTATTTTTCAAACTGAAATGCAGAACGTGAAGGCGGTGTTTGACGCAGCGATCAGAGTGGTTCTTCAACCTCCGAAGCAGAAGAAAAAGAAGAGCAAAGCACAAAAGGCTTGCTCCATATTGTAATTTCTCTATGCTCTCCTATCTTTCCCTGTCTCTTCCACTCTAGTGAAGGCTTAAGAAGAAGAAACACATTGGGCTTAAAAATGTTTCTAGAGTTCGTTGTGATAAGCTCTCTTAATCCTAAAAAAAACGATTACTTCTGTTTTACTGGTAATTAGTTTCCAGCTTTAGCTGAGAGCTAATATTGCACTTCTTCTTCTCTCTCTCACTCTATTCCTAATTCATGAAGAAAAAGAAAAATTAACTCTTTAAAACGATGCCATTTCAAACATGTACCTTGTTGATATGCAAGAGCAACATTCGCATTATTGAAAACAGCATAACTAGTCTCCGTCATATACTATAATACTCTTTTTAATTATGTAAAAGCAAAGGGTAATAGTATTTAAGGTGTTTTCTACCTTGAGCTGTAAAAAACAGCCGTTAGTTATTGTGTTTTGAAGAAATAAAATAACTGCTTGCTTGTACTACACAAAAGGCCCATTAGCTCAGTTGGTTAGAGCGTCGTGCTAATAACGCGAAGGTCGCAGGTTCGAAACCTGCATGGGCCACTTTTATTTTTTATCTTAAATTTTGTAAGAAAGTATGCGAATGAATAATATGTTGTCTTAGTCCTAGGGCTGTCCATTCCGGTAAAACCGAATTGAACCGAACCGAAATAGAACATGTGGTTGGAATATGGATATAGTATATTAACCGTATGGATGTAATAATTTCAAAACCATAGGATGCGGATATGGTTTGGATATTAACCGATTAAACCGAAAAATTGATTAATTTTAAATTATAATATAATAGTATATAATATACAATAAGTATGTAGGTTATATAACCCGAGAACCTAATGTCTAAACAAAATTTAAAATAAAACAACATAATTAACTTAATCTTAAATTATTAAGAATGAAAAAAAGAAAATTTATATAGAACCATAATAAAGATATGAAAATAAATCATTAACCGAACCATAATAAAGATATGAAAAATAAATCATTAACCGAACCATAAACTATAATTTATATAGAATTTATTACCATTTCTAATTTTTTTATACGAAAAACCAAGATTCACATTATACAAAACAAAATTTTTAATTTTTGGTTAAAAACCGAATAAATCGAAAACATCCAAATAGAACCAAACCAAATTAGATATGATATTAAAATAGTAACTATTATCTATTAACCGAAAAACCAAAAAACCGAAAAAACCGAACCGAAACCGAATCGATATCCAGATTGGACAGCCTTATAGTCCCCCTGAAGATCTACGTACTATGTGCAGTTATTTCCTGCAGACTCCATTTAATTGTAAACCCTGACCAAAAACATATTTTAGTATATAAATGCTTTGCTGTCACAATAAGCACACTGGTTTCGTGGTGTAGTTGGTTATCACGTCAGTCTAACACACTGAAGGTCTCCGGTTCGAACCTGGGCGAATTGTTTTTTCCTTGAATAACTTGTCAAATATCTTATTAAAAATTAAACACCGTTGCTGGAGATCGAACCGGATGACAGGCGGGAATACTTACCACTATACTACAACGACTGATTTGTTATATGAGGTCACAATTAGTAATTTAATATTACATAATTATAAACACTAAATTCACATACATTATTAAAATCTTAACTAGGCAAACAAAGAAAACTACTCACATTTTTTTTTTTGACGAACTACTCAGATTAATGAAATGAAGATTATTCTACATTTTACAAGTTTTTTTTTTCTATGTGTATGTGTCAACTTACCAACTTAAAACGAATTTTCTTAAAACATTGTTTCAGTTTAAATGCTGTTTAAAGTTTTTTCATACATATTAAAATGTTAAATTTTATCCACATTTTACTATTGGAACTCAGTAGTATTTATTACTCTAATTAGGACTAAAACAGATAAATTTATTAAAATATTTGTAGAATCATAAACAGTTTATTTTATAACAAAAAAAACAATATTTAGTTTGAAAGAGAAAGCGTATATTGTTAGCATCTTACCATAAAAATAGTCATCTAAACTATTTATTTTTATCGGACAAAACCTTTTAAACTGCATTCTAAATTAAATTCTAAGATATGTAAAAACTGAATTATTTTGCCATTTAAAATTGAAATTGCAGCAGAATGTTTCAAACTATTTAAGCTTAACTATAATATTGTTGATTCAAAATCAAAGCAATGTGAAAATTAAATTAAAGTAATTTGTTTGATGCTAACGTGAAAATTAAAGGGAAAATTTGGTCAATAACCATTAAAAAAATTGAAATTTACAAACTAACCAAAATTCCTCCTTTTTCTCTCTCTATCTCTTCCTATCTCTCTCTAACCATTTATTTATTTTCTTAATTTTTATTTTTGTTATGGTTATTAACCAAATTGACCCAAAATTAAACGGTAATTTGTTTGCGTTTTGGTTTTAGATATAGGCAATAAGGGTAACATATTCAACTCTCGTAATAGTGAACATTTTTGGGTGGTCATTCTTTTTGGCCACTACCTCCATCTTTGGGTGGTGCTTCCCTCTCCGTCTATTCTAACGGTGAATCTAAGCGAACCAAACTGGATAAATAGTCGTCAACTTCAAATAAAACACTTTTTAGTAGGTTTAACTACTCAAATTATTATTATTTTTTTGACGGAACTACTCACATTAACTAAATGGAGATTATTCCACATTTTACAAGTTTTTTCCCATGTGTGTTTGTGTGTGTCAACATACGAACTTAAAACAAAAAAAATTAAAACATTGTTTCAGTTTAATTGTTTCAAGTTTTTTTTCATACAGATAAAAAAGTAAAATGTTCAATTTTATCCACATTTTACTATTGGAACTCGATATTATTTATTAATATAATTAGGACTAAAACAGATAAATTTATTAAAAATATTTGTAGAATCACTAGGTATTGAATCTGCGCGTTCGCGCGAAAACTTTTTTTTAATAAATATTTTTATCTTTAAGATTTATTTGTAGTTTATATATATATCAACTCTAATAACAACATCACAACCATTATTATATATATCGACTCTTATTGTTGTTTGGTTTGATCTTATATATTAAAGACAATGTGATTCTAACTATATATAAACATCAACAATTGATGAAACAATTTTTTACTTTTAACAATAGTTGAATTTTTTACATGTAATATTCTCTCATTGATATGAACTCTCTTAGATCTTTTTCCAAATGGCTACTTTATACATAATTCAGTGAAAATAATATTCGTCTATTCTTATCTCTATAAAAATATAGAAAACAAAAGCAAAAAATAAGAAAAAAATAAGCAAAACATAAGCAAAAAATAAGCAAAACAAAAAGATACACTAGTTTAATAAATATTTTTGCTAAACATCAATTTAAAAACAAAAAATTACACTAGTTTCATAAACTAGTCTTATTGCTAATCCATGCTGTTGCAACCACGACTGCGACAAAAGAAAACACACATTAGTCTTAGTGGTAAGCATAATTGGCTCTGTTATGTGATAATCATAGGGAAAGTGGCCATACATTTGAAGAAACTAGCCTCCAATATCACATAACCTCTCGATCCATAGTACAATTCCAAGAGCAGCGGTCACTACGGGTGTTGTTCATGATCGACTTGGTACAGAGAAGGGTGTTTGGGAATATGTGACGCTTCTTGTCCTCCCTTCCTATGAAGACCGTCTCACTCAAGTTCATTCTTTCTACAACAATCTAGATTTCAATACAACAAAAACACCCACATGTTAGATCTATGTGTTAAGGAAATAAGATACACTAAAAAACAATTTCTTGTGTTACCTCGAGGTCGTCTATCTCGAACTCATCGTCCACATCAAATGGATGAATCACATAGAACAAGACCATGCAATCGTATATACTCTTCCACACTAACCCAAACAAGTAGGTAAAGAGGAAGGAGTATATGATTACGATCTTCAATGATAAAGGATGGGTTAAGCCGAGTCCTAACAACGGTAAGACAACTACAACTACCAACACTAAAGCAAGCACCATATTTGCAATAGTGTTGATTATGTTGGAAACTCCATATGTGTCTTCTAATGACAAGTGGATGGATCTATGGCGTTTGTAAGACCCCACGTGCCAATAAACAAAAACTATTTAGAAGACTTTGTCGATATAAACAAAACAAAAAACAGTGATACCCTCCATTGAATGAAAAGGCTCTTGCTGATTTTGTCTTTTGGCTTTTCTTGAAACAGACTGAAAGCTTTCTCGGCATCATCTTTGCCAAGAAACAAGCTCAAAGCCTTTTCGGCGTTCTTTGCCAGGAACAAGGAACCACTAAAGATCATTCAAATCAATCAACCTCAAAACAGATTTTGAAAGATAAATCTTTTACTCCTCCACAATCTTTCAAACTTACGAGATGTACAAATGAAACACATTTACTCAGAAGAGCGCTTTGCCACATATTTAAGTATCTTCTCCGCCTCACGCTTTGCTTCTGATTTGATTTTAAGCTTCAGTGCAAGACTTTCTTTCTTGTGGAGCAGCATCTGGTTCATGTGTCATGCCGAGAGCTTCTTTGGATTGTTGTTATGCCGTGAAAATGAAACTTTGGCAAAATACTTTTAAAAAGGAAAAGAACATAACAACACTTGATAACTTATTCACTATTATTGAGTCATGCAATCATAATAATTTGATATTAACATATTTAGTGTTTATTTTAATTATACATGAAGATATGTGTTTTCAGGGACAGAACCAGTAAAGGAGGGGGGAGGTCAGCTGACCCCACCAAATTTTAGAAAATATAATTTTTTTTAAAAGTAAAAGTATTATGACCCCATAAAAAAAAATTCGATCCCATAAAAATAAAACTTTATTTTAGTTAACTACTAAATGACATTACAAGAAATAAGCTAGAAGTGCAAAACCTGTGCTACTCAAGAGGAGAGCCTCCTAGATATTTGTTGAGATCTACATTTGGGAGCAAAGAAGCGGTTCTCGAGATGGATCATTGCCAAGATCTCTCTCATCATGGATTCTATAGCCTTTCTGTTGCCAACGATCTTCATAGATCATGTACATGAGTTCTCCTTACTGGCAGTATTCGCACTGGTGTTTACGGGTTCTCCTCTAGCCAGCTATCTCGTCGTTAAGTTGGTGCTCGTCTTTCTTAAGAAGATGTTCCCTTCTTTCCATCGGTTGTTGTATGTCGTGTACGGTATAGCAGTCGGATACTTTGCTTTGTTTGACAGAATGTAATTGCATATCAAGCCAAATTCAAATAAAATCCAGTTTTTTTTTTATATTATTTTTTCTACAAATGCAATTAATGGTTTTCTCCTATGGTTGGTTTTCTCATTCACATAAGTTTTGGAAGAATAATGTATGTGGTATGGAAGCAAAAAACAAATCACTAAACCCTTTTGCAAAACAGATGAAAAAGATGATTGGTTGTAGAAATTTTTTTACAAACTTATACTTTAAACAAAATAGCAGTATATTAGCTTACATTCTACTTCATAATTATGGTTGATTTGACATCTTGACATAGCTATTTTCAGAAGATGTTTTAATAAGATATGTAAAGTATAATTAAATATAGAGAAATTTCAAAATTCTCCTACCAATAATTTGATAATTAACCGATCAAAAAGTAAAAATTCTGACACATATTATTCATAATAAAAAGACATTTTTACCCTTTTGATATTTGTTGATAAAATCCAACATATCAAGATGCTAACAACCTACACCATATGCTAACAACGTGCACTACATACTAATAACACGCATAAAATGCTAACAATTCGCACAAAATGCTAACAACGCGAACCACACGCTAACAATACGACATGTTACAAAAGTGTATCACATGCTAACAATGCTAGCCGTACGCTAACAATACGCACAACACGCTAACAATCTGTTAGCGTGATAATCAAATTGTTAGCGTGTGATAAAATACCAACAATGCGCACAAAATGCTAACAACGCGAACCACATGCTAACAATACGACATGTTACTAAAGTATATCACACGCTAACAATGTGAATCATATGCTAACAATGCGCACAATACACTAATAGATTGTTAGCGTGATAATCAAATTGTTAGCGTGTGGTTACCATAAAATAAGTATAGGGGCAAAATAGTCATAATTTTTGTGTGTAATATATATCAACCTAATTTTCAACTATTATACTTTACTTTTTTAATTTTTATATTATTGATAGGTTTTATTTAAAATCACCTTTAAATATATTAAAATAGACGAAGAATTTAACCTGAAATTCAATTAAAAATTGAAGTTGGTGAATGAATGAGTTAATGGTGAGTGGAGAAGTTTAACGCAAAGAACTGTTGTTGTGTTTGACAACCGACAAAAAGAAAGAGGCGACTTTTTTTTTATTTTTATCTTTTTGTGTGTGTTTATATTTGTTAAATAAAAGTAAAATTAACTAATATTTAATTGAAACCCATAAATTTATGGATTATTATTGTGTTTAAATTTGGGCTTAAATTTAATATGAACCCAAGTTCTGATAAAACAAAAAAATAAACCCATATAGTAGTTAACTAAACTAAAGTTTTATATTTACGAGATCAAATTTTTATTTTTTATGAGGTCATAATAATTTTACTTAATTTTTTTATATATTTTCTAAGATTTGGTGGGGTTAGTTGATCCCCCTCCACCTTTACTAGCGCCGTCCTTTAAACACATATATAATTAAAATAAACACTAAACATGCTAATATCAAATGTTAATATGCTTCCATGAATCAATAATAGTGAATGAGTTAATATCAAATGTTATTATGTTCTTTTCATTTTTAAAAGTACTTTGCCAAAGTTTCATTTTCGAAAAAACCAATTTTTTGTAAGAGTTTAGAAAATGTTCAATTTGCCAATTTTTTGTTTTAAAGAAACATCAACCAAAGATGAGGTGGTGGCCAACGAGAGAAGAAGCGAGAAGGCCAAAAAGAAAAGAAACAAAAAAAATTGGAAGATTGAACATTTTCTAAACTTTTTACAAAAAATTGTCTTTTTCGAAAATGAACATTTTCTTCTTTTATTTTAATATATTTAACTATACTTTTTCTATTTTATTAAACTGAAACAAGTATGATTTGAGGCTTTAAATTCATATATAATTTTAAGGGTCATGCCATACTAATTTAGAAACTAAACTAAATTATTTTAACTTGTCAGATAAATAACAGATCGATTTTATTCTGCGAGTTTGATAAAAAAAATTTGTTGAAATTGGCTGAATTTTATCTTGAGGATTTTAGTTGTGTGGACTGCATATCTCTTGACCTGCAACTTGACATTTATATTGATAATATACGAGAAGATGAAATGTTTTCTGGTTTGAGTAATCTTAGAGATTTAACACAGGTGATGGTAGAAACCAGAAACATATTTCTCATCCTTTGGTTTATAGGCTTTTGAAATTAACTTTGACTTTTCATGTTGCTACTGCAACCGTCGAGAGATGTTTTTCAGAAATGAAGATTGTGAAGACAGTATTACGTAATCGCATCGGTGATCAGTTTCTAAGTGACTTTTTTATTTGTTATATCGAAAAACTATATTTGAAGATGTAACAAATGAAACCGTGATAAAAAAGTTTCAACCGATGAGTGAACGTAAAATACATTTGTAGTTTTTTTTGGGTACTTTATAAACTAAATTTTTTAGTAAATTTTTTTTGCCCCCAGTAATAAAATTTTCTAGCTCTGCCACTTTGTCTTTGATCAAGATGTACACTCGTCTTTTTCGATTCAACAAATACACACGTTGTTGCCCTGTTGGTCTAGGCCAGAGATTGATTCCCCTCAAGCGTGAAATTGTTAAATCATTCCCATTTGGCCACACGAATATGGATCTTTGCTTTCGGCACATTTGAATACCCGGATAGAGGGTCTATCCATGGGCTGCACCTCCCCCAGAGATTAATCTGGACCCCTTCATAGGTCTGAAATTCCCTGAGTTATAAAAAAAAAAAAAAACAAATACACACGTTGTTTCCTTCTTGCTAAAATTCAAAAAATTGCTAGGCATTAAATGAGAAGTTCGAATAGGATTTTTCCGCATTATTGTTGACATTGTTGTTATATAATGTAAACTAAAATCTGTTGTGAAATATATTTCTTTTGGATCATTTTTTCGGTTGGCTGCTTTTAAAACATCATATATAAGAAACCATATATCGTGCCTTGACATTGAAATAATGGTAAGTAAAAGGAGGATAAGACACAAGTGGATACGGGAACACATGGTGACCCGGATGAGGGTCCGGACAAAGGAAAACCAACAGAATAATGAGGATCCTAAGTTGAAATTGTCAGGGTCTGGGGAATAGATTTACAATAAGTTACCTTCGAGAAGTTTGGAGGAAGTTTAAGCCGGAGTTTTTATTTTTTTCTGAAACCAAGCAAAGTTTTAATTTCGTTGAGCAATTTCAATTACATTTTGGTTATGATTCATTGTTTACGGTTGATCCGTGTGGAGCGAGTGGCGGACTCGTGTTATTTTATAATAAAACTTTTGAGATTCAAATTTTATTTTCAAATAAACATATAATTGATGTGGAGGCACTATTTGAAAGAAAAACAATATTTTTATTATTTATATATGGTGGTCCAATCCCAAAACTCCGAGACCAAGTTTGGGAAAGACTTACAAGAATTGGATTGACAAGGGAAGATCCATGGTTTTTAATTGGAGATTTTAATGAAATTACCGGGAATCATGAGAAGCAAGGGGGCAGGGTTCGCCAAGCATCATCTTTTTTACCTTTTAATACAATGATCAGCAACTCCGGACTTCTAGATTTTCAAAATCGGGGAAATGTATTATCTTGGAAGGGAAGAAGGAATAGCGGAAATGTCCGATGTAGACTCGATAGAGGCCTGACCACAGAAGACTGGCATGATTTATTCCTATATTCTTATGTGGAGTATTTGGGTATGATTGTGTCGGATCATAGACCAATAGTTGCAACTGTGGACACAAAGGTCACAAAACGAAGACACCTATTCAGATTTGATCAAAGATGGGTTGGTCAAGAGGGATTGATGGAATCGATCGCTCAGGGATGGCAATCGGCACTCGTCAACGAAAGCCAATCACTAGTGGACAGAATCGGTAATTGTAGACATGAGATCTCCAAATGGCGGCAGGAAAACAAACCATATGGAAAGGATAAGATCACAGCCTTACAACGGACACTAGAGGAAATACAAAATGATGATTCACGAACTCAGGAGGAGTTAAATGAAATCACATGGAAGTTACACGAGGCGTATAGAGACGAAGAACAGTTCTGGCAATAAAAAAGTCGGAATTTCTGGAATAGGAACGGGGATCTGAATACAAAATTTTACCATGCCACAACAAAGCAGCGACGAACAATAAATAGACTTGTCGGCTTACATAACAAAGAGGGAGTCTGGGTTGTTGGAGAAAAACAAGTGGAAGAAGTAGCAGTGCAGTATTTTGAGGAACTATTTCAATCAACTACTCCAACCTCTTTTGCGGAATCGCTTGAGGAAGTAAATATGGAAATAACGGATAGTGACAACGAACAGCTAACAAAGTTGGCAACAGAGGAAGAGGTGCGCCTGGCGCTTTTTATGATGCATCCCGAGAAAGCCCCGGGACCGGATGGCATGACTGCTTTGTTTTTTCAGCAGTCCTGAGATATCATAAAGACGGACGTGGTTTACATGGTTAATAACTTCTTAACGTCCGGCACTTTTAACAGTCGTTTGAATGTGACAAATATCTGTCTGATCCCAAAAAAGGAGAAACCCACTCGAATGACGGAATTAAGACCCATTAGCTTATGTAATGTGGGATACAAAATCATCTCAAAAGTCTTGTTTCAAAGATTGCGCCGATTATTACCACGGCTGATTTCGGAAACTCAGTCTGCCTTTGTGGCGGGAAGACTTATCTCGGATAATATTTTAATTGCGCAAGAGATGTTTCATGGATTACGAACAAATAAATCATGCAAAGGGGAGTACATGACGGTAAAAACGGATATGAGTAAAGCTTATGATCGCGTGGAGTGGAGTTTTATAGAACATTTACTACGGAAAATGGGGTTTGGGGAAAGATGGATTACATGGATGATGTGGTGTATTGAATCAGTGCAATATAAAGTACTAATTAATGGGCAACCACGAGGAAATATAAAACCACGGAGGGGACTTAGACAAAGGCGATCCTTTATCACCATATCTTTTCATTCTTTGTACAGAGGTATTAATTGCAAATTTGCGCAAAGCAGAACGAGAACACCTGATCACCGGTATGAAAGTGGCACGGGCGAGCCCAGCGATCTCGCATATGCCATTTGCGGACGACAACTTATTTTTTTGCAAGGCAACAAAGGAGGAAACTGCGACGCTTCTGAGAATTCTCCAACAATACGAGATGGTCTTGGGTCAAAAAATTAATTTCGAAAAATCATCGGTGCAATTTTGACACACGGTTGATGACACAATAAAAGCGGATATTCATCAAAAATTGGGAATAATGACTATAGGCGGAATGAGAACTTATTTGGGAATACCGGAGAGCCTAGATGGCGCTAAAACAAAAATATTTAACTTTCTCATAGATCGTCAGCAAAAACGGATAAATGGATGGACATCAAGATTATTGTCCAAAGGAGGGAAAGAAGTGTTAATCAAATCAGTAGCGACGGCAATGCCGACGTTCACGATGTCATGTTTTAGGTTGCCAAAAACAATCACGACCAAACTTACTTGTACGGTTCCTCAGTTCTGGTGGAGCACTAACGGACAAACGCGCGATATGCATTGGCTAGCTTGGCAGAAACTGTGTAGACATAAATCAGAAGGAGGAATTGGCTTCCGGGTCATAGAGGGTTTCAAGACGGCTCTTCTTGCAAAACAGCTCTGGCGGCTCATTGATCACCCGGATTCCTTATTCTCAAAAGTTTTCAAAGGGAGATATTTTTGAAATGACACTCCACTGGATCCTATACGATCCTATTCTCCATCATATGGATGGAGAAGCATTATTTCCGCTCGCTCTCTGGTACAAAAAGGACTTATTAAAATAGTTGGATCTGGTAATTCTATATATGTATGGAATGACCCATGGCTCCCAACATCTCGCCCACCAGCATTATGCAGAGGGTATAATTACTACCCCGAGCTAACCGTCAAACATTTGATTGACCCTTTAACTTCAACTTGGAATTTACCTTTACTTCAACAGCTAGTTGCTTCGGAGGATATACCCTTGATTATGGGGATTCCAACTACTAGAGCATCGAGACCGGATTTATTAGGCTGGAATTTCACCAAATCAGGAAAATATACGGTTAAGACGGGTTATTTAATAGAACAAAAATTTCCATCTAATGGGCCTCATGAGTGTATCTATGGACCGAACATAACGAATTTGCAAGGTCATGCATGGAAAGTCCGATGTCCGCCAAAGATAAAACACTTTTTATGGCAGATACTCTCGAGTTGCATCTCGGTAATGGACCGTCTTAAAAGGAGAGGTATCAATTGCAATCCTCAATGTGGGCGGTGTGGAGAAGAAAAAGAAACTATAAATCATACATTATTTGAATGTCCACCGGCTTTTCAAGTTTGGGCACTATCGGCGATCCCTACGCCTCCCCATAGGTTCCCAATAGGTGCATTATATACTAATATGGCATATTTGTTTTGGAATCTGCCTCAAGATGGGGACATGTCAGTATATTCTTGGTTACTGTGGTATATTTGGAAAGCAAGAAACGACAGCGTATTCTCAAACATTGATCGGGACCCCCGGGAAGTGCTACGACTTGCGAAAGCAGAAACACTCGCCTGGGAACAGGCACAAACGGAGGACATGATATGTCCTATACAAGGCACAGCACCGGTGTTATCAGTGACACACAGAGAAGGTTTAACTTGTTCCATAGATGGCTCTTGGAAGGAAACAACGGAAAATTCGGGCTTGGGATGGTTTTGCCAGGGACAACGTTCAGAAGAAATTTTCATAGGTCTGAGGAATGTCAGACGTAGCCTCTCTCCATTACATGCAGAATTAGAGGCACTGATATGGACAATGTACTGCATGCTCGATGATAGAAGGTTATCGGTGAATTTTGTTACAGACTGTTCCGAACTGGTACGGATGGTGTCCAAACCAGAAGAATAGCCGGCATTCACACTTCATCTGGAGGAATACGAGACAAGTAAAAGAGAATTTTCTTTCTTCTCCATCTCGCATATCCCACGAGCGCAAAACACAAAGGCGGACAAACTGGCACGGAGTGCTCGAGACTGTCTTTTTTATTTGCATTATGTAAACTCAGTTCCGCCTGTTTGGATTTCTGAACCGTTCTAGATGCTGAGGCTGTTGACAAAAAAAAAAAAAAAAAAAAACTAGGCGAAAAAAACCACTTGTATAATAATACTTGGTATTTCCAGTATGCATGTTAAAAAATCACTTATGTTTCTCAATAAATCAGAGCTTTCGGCCCGTTGTCATATGACAACTAAATTCCACTTGAAAAATAATGCCCCTCAACCACATCAGAGGATTCGAACCCAACACTCATAGAAAGCATACACAATCACTCAAACCATTACACCAAAAAAATTTAACTGAACATAATGTTCCCAAAATATTTTTGCGCGTAAAGTCCTTACTTTATGGGCTTTAGCCCAGAGCAAGTCCACCTCACATTTTGCACGTTACTCTCAATTTCTCTTATCGTTTACATTTTTGGTATTTCAAAAATAAACATTTTAAAATAAATCAGCATTTGTTAAAATAGCTTTTTTTTTATCACGATTACCGTTAAGGGGTTTAGATCTACGATTATAAATAACACAAACAACTATTTTTATCAAAAAAAAAAAAAAATCAAGAATAATAGAAATAAATTGTAGTATTTACTACTTAGTTGTGCCGAAATTGCAATTGGCACAAACAAATATCAAATCTAAATATATTTTTCTCTAAATTAAGAAAAAGTTATTGTTATGTCTATGTTGAAAGTTGGACAAACTCAATAATTTGTGTCTCACGAAATTAAAACTCTTGGTAGTTATAGATTTAAAATTGAGTTGAATATCTATATGACTTTGTTTATTCTGCTCAACTTAATTTCTTGGAGTAATAGTGAGTTTGACGTGTTGTTTCTGAAGCTGGAAACAAATTTAAAGTACAAAGTTCCGACGTGTACCAACTTAAACAAAACATTTAAAAAAATAGAAAATGTTGGCAAAGTTCATTATGATTCCCGAACCGATAACCCATCCAAAGTTCATTAATGCATAGTTCACGTGGATTCCGGACCACTGCACAATTCACATATATGTGTTTGTTGTGTCCATGATTCTTTTTGTCACACCCCACATATATGTTTAGGATAAAGTAATTACTGTTGATTTCACTGATGAGAGTGTCGTGGGCTTTGCCATCGATCGAAACTACTTTTATCAAAACCATTGAATAATTCTGTTATCATTGCTGGATTGGCGACCAAATCAAAGTTGTTTCATAACATAACGTTATATTTAGAATTCACATAATCACATTTGACCAGATTTAAAACTAAACAAAAAAATTTGATCAACAAAATGTATAGCAGTAATATGAACCTAACCCCAGTATATGGAAAATAAAAAATCACTATAGAAAACATAAATCAATATGACATTGAATCGATTAACCCATTGTATGTACTCACTGGTGTACTAAAAGTGGAAGTGCGCTTCAAAACCACGAAATGAGAGTTTTGATGTTGGAGATAGGCTAAATTTATTTGTTATGGTCTACCGTCTGACGATATTACACAGTTCGTTCAAACTAAAATGGTCATAATTTTTTTAATAATAATACAAAATGAATTGATTAATAAATTCTAGTATTTTCGAAATAATAAATGTATTATTTTGAAGTTAAAAATACTTTATTTTGATCCCATAGTACTTATTTTAAGCATCAAGTACATTTATGTCCCATCTATTTTAACCATGATTAAAACTATTGTTGACAAAAATATACTTATTAGCACCGAGCTTGATGATGCAGCGCATCTACACTACTTATAATGGCTTTCTATCTATGTAAGTTTATTTGTATGGGTTTTATTTAATTATTCAGTTATTAGCTTTACTTAGGTTTTAAGTTTCGTTAAGAGTATTTCCTTTTCTCAATCGTTTAAGGTTTTCTTGATTATTTATAGCCTCTCTTGTGTAAGCTTGAACGACAGCTATTATATTGAACTAGGAGAATATCCGCGCATATGCGCGAGATTTTTTCTATATATTTTTGAAAGATGTTTTATTTATATATCTCAAACATTCTATGCTTACAACAATCAAAATTAATTATAATTTGTACATTCAACCATAATATACTTATATTAAAAGAATATACAATTTTTGTTTGCAAAGGATTTTGTTGAATAATGAAAAAACAAAAATGGTGATGCATTAAGTGTGGTTTAATTCTATAAGGAAGTTTAGCCCAAATTTAATAGGTATTAAAAGTCTAAATTAATTATAATTTGATACATTCAACCATTATATATTTATGGTCAAAGAGTATACAATTTTTGTTTGCCAAAAATTTTGTTGGGCCATGGAAAATCAAAAATGGTGATGCATTAAATGTGGTTTGATTCTATAAGGAAGTTTAGTCCAAATTTAATAGGTATTAAAAGTTTAAATTATTTTTAAAATAAACTAAAACTCACATGGACAGAATGTGAGAAGAATGAAGACGGTAGGAGTCCTTTCGTCTTCATCCACAACTTGTTCTATTTTCACAAACTCCATAAAATTAAACAGTCGTATTTATAGCTTAAATTTTTTTTTTTTAGTTTATAATTTTTGAAGTTTAATAAATGAGTTTTATCTCTATCCTTATATTAGTTTTGATTAATTTCAATTTATAGGATTTTTTTGGATCAATTTTCACATACAATTGCAATTCGAATTCGCTATGTAGAAGATTATAAACAAATATTAGACCATACACCTAAATAAAAATTGATGGGTATCTGTACATCCTTTCTAAAGCGCATATTAAACAATATTCATCAAACTTGTTAGAAGATGCA
Organism: Alliaria petiolata; assembly: GCA_020283515.1. Taxonomy (NCBI): domain Eukaryota; kingdom Viridiplantae; phylum Streptophyta; class Magnoliopsida; order Brassicales; family Brassicaceae; genus Alliaria; species Alliaria petiolata. The sequence goes on along the minus strand of JAHZTW010000001.1, from coordinate 452,116,884 downwards.
AAATTTTGATTTGACTCTTGAGTAAGATCACGATTGGAAATCGATGAATGAAAAATGCTACCCCTTGTATCTATTTCATCCATGCGGGGTTTTTACCTATCCAATTCACAAGCACGAACACGGCTGACTCACGAGCACGACTTCATAAATTGAAGAGGTTGTTTTTTTGGAGAAATTAAAGAAATTAATGCGTAAAATATTTTTTCCATATAATAAATTATGAACAGATCAAAACTAATATGAACATAATAAATAAAAATTTGTTATTTCAATAATCAGAAATCTAAAATTTTGACTCAATTCAGAAATCTAAATTTACATATAAAACTATCAAATTTAAAGTCCAAATGTGATCATACAATGTATTTCCCATATTAGTGCTTCCAATTGTTAAAAACAAATGCTTTGAATTTAATGTGTAGAACATAGAGATAATATCACAATTGGTTTACAGAGGATTGTCAAGTAATACTCATAGCCTAATGGATAAAAAGGTTGTCTTATATTGAGAGGATTATGGGTTCTAGTCCTCATGGGTGCAAGTTTTAAGTCAAATAAAATGAATTTTTGAAAATTAAATAATGAATGCCACGTGTCACTCTCTCAATCGCTGACGTGTCAAGCTGAAAGAGAGAGTTGACCATCTTTTATATAATAGATTATTCAGAGCTTTTATAAGCATCTATCTTCTTAATTCTTGGCAATTCATACAAATCAACGAGTTTCAAGCTTGTTTCTTGTCCGGCTATTCTCTTTTGAATCAACGAACATCGAGTTTTTACGCTTACACTACGCCAGTTTTGATATGAGAGACAACAACGTTCATGTTGTGTTTATTTCCTTGATATGGTTTCTAAGCGCAACACCCAACATGTCAATAAGATTTAGTGATTTCGTAAGATAATTTAATATTTTTATATTAAAAAGATAAAATTAAAATTATGTGTATCTATTACTAATAAAAGTTGATGCCTTATATCTCTATATATGTACACCTAGGATTTAAAAGATTCAATTCTATTGGTGCACGTTATCATCTCAAAATTTAAATTTTTTCTAAATTTTAGCATGCACTAATTAATAAAAATACAAAAAATAAGAAAATTATATATAAATTTCTATTAACAACAAAATATCAACTTAATATTAGATTAGAAAAATTTCTTGATTATAAAATGGTTTCAGTTATATTGTACTAATTAATGGAAATACAAAAAAAAAAGATTATTTGTAAGTTTTTATTAACAACAAAAATATCAACTTAATATTAGATTATGAAATTTTTTGATTAAAATAATGGTTTTAATTATATAAAATTATCTAGAATCTTAAAAAAATGTCAAATTTATCATAAATATAATAATAATGTATTTTTCATATCATACATATATGTTTAGAAAACACTTTATATATTACAATAAAATAATTTTATCACCATTATTTGTTATAAGTTTTAGCAAATATTTATTCTTTTAAAAAATATTATATCTTTTACTTAAGTTTCATAATTAAAGATAAAAGTATCAATTATATAAAACCATTTAAAACTTATAATAAATATAATAATAAAACATTTTAATCCTAAAAAAACGATTACTTCTGTTTTACTGATAATTAGTTTCCAGCTTTAGCTGAGAGCTAATATTGCACTTCTTCTTCTCTCTCTCTATTCTTACTTCCATTTCATTCATGAAGAAAAAACATTTAACTCTTTAAAACGATGCCATTTCAAACATGTACCTTATTGATATGCAACAGCAACATCGGCAATGGATTGTTCATATTGTATAATGCTTGTTACGTGAGGTCTCATGCTATTCACGTTAGCATCAACACAAATCTTCATTCACGTGCCTTACGATATTCATGAATCATTTTGGTAGGAGGAGATTGATCTTCGCATTATTGAAAACAGAATAACTAGTCTCCATCATATGCTATAATACTTTTTTAATTATGTAAAAACATTGGGTAATAGTATTTAAGGTGTTTTCTTCCTTGAGCTGTAAAAAACAGTGAGTGTGTCAAACAAGAAAGATCCCTTAGTTATTGTGTTTTGAAGAAATATAAAAACTGCTTGCTTATACTGCACAAAAGGCCCATTAGCTCAGTTGGTTAGAGCCCGAAAACATATTTAGTATATAAAAGCTTTGCTGTCTCAATAAGCACACTTGTTTCGTGGTGTAGTCGGTTATCACGTCAGTCTAACACACTGAAGGTCTCCGGTGGCGAACCCATTATTGTATTTTTCCTTGAATTACTAAAAATGTATTTTTCCTTGAATTACTAAAAATGTAAAAACGTGTGACGGAATACTTACCACTATACTACAACGACTGATTTGTTATATGAGGTCATTAACATTAATAGTTTAATATTACAGCCACTAAATTTATTAAAATTTTAATTTTTATCTTTTATGATGTCATTGTCCAAATTTGTCCAAAGAGTTTGTATTTAGATATATTGCTCAAATTTGATTCAGATGATCGAAGATCACGTTATTTTTAGACTTTGAAAAGAAAACTGAAAATTTGTATACAAAATTAGCTTCTTGTCGCAAACCAAGTGATTAGGCCATCTTCATAGTGAGCATCACTGGTGCAAAAGAGATTTTCATACATCAAATGAAGTTTTGAAAAGGTTCAATTTGCAGTGTGAAATGCAGTTAAAAATCCAATTTTGTGAGGGTAAAGACTCTCAAAGGAAGGCGAAGAAAACAAAGTCATGCTTAATAAAGTATTTTCAGGAGAAATGAGAAATTAGCTCCACTGTTTCTATTAAAGCATATTTTAGTAAATTAGAAGTTTGTATATTAGATTTCCTTTATGCACATATTGTCTTTAGGAATATTTCCATTTAGTTTTAGATCTCTCTTTGTATAAATACAGAACCTCGGTTCTCATGAATAAATCAAGCAATTCAGCCATATCTTTTATCTCTTATCATGGTATCAGAGCAAACGATCTAAAACCTAATTTATTTTTTCAATCACCGAAGAAAGCCTCTCGGCCTCTTCTTCATCTTTTCATATTTTTCTCTTTACTCTGTTTTTCTACCAGAAAACAGAGCATCTCTAATCAAAAGCCCCTTGGCTTCATCTTTTGATTTTTCACGATGTCTAATCCAAATCCTAAGCACAAGACGATTTCTCCATATGATCTCACCTCTGGCGATAATCCTGGTGCTGTTATTTCTCAGCCCCTTCTCAATAGCTCCAACTATGATGAATGGGCTCTTAACTTACGGATGGCTCTTAGCTCTAGTAAGAAATTCGGCTTCCTTGACGGTAGCATATCTCGACCGGCACCAGATTCTCCTCACCTTGAAGACTGGACTGCCAATAATCATCTTCTTGTGGCTGGATTAAGCTCACCATTGAACCGAAGCTTCGTTCTTCCATCTCCACACGTGAGGTTGCACGTGATTTGTGGGATATCATCAAAAATAGATTTTCTGTTAAAAGCGGTACTCGTTTACAACAATTACGGAACGCCTTGGCAACATGCAAACAAAACAGGTCTTCCGTTGATGACTACTTTGGTCGATTAACAAAATTATGGGATGGCATCGCTGAGTGTACTAATTCTAAGCGGTGTGGTTGCGGTAAGTGCGAGTGTGATCTTAATACTGCCCGCGACAAAGAGCTTAACGTTTTAAAGGTGCATAATTCTCTCTCTTGTCTTGATGATGCCATCCATGGAGCTGTACGTTTACAAATTTGTGCCATCGCTCCCCTGCCTGATCTCGACTCAGTGTATCAGACTATTGTTCAGAATGAAACATTACATTCTGGAGTTTCATAGGAGGCAGAACTTATGAGTTTTGCTTCTCAGGTGCGAGATCCACCTAAAGTTGCTGGTTTCTCGCAAAACCCCTCGGCTCCTCCACGTTTTGTACCTGGAAATCGTGATCCATCACGCCTTTGCACTGTGTGGTAAATCTGGTCATGAAGCTTCTTCATGTTTCAAAGTTGTTGTTTTTCCTGATTGGTGGGAAGATCGTTCGCGGAACAAGAATAATTCACGTAATACTGGTGGTGGGCGTGGACGAGGCTCTCAACCACGAGCAAATCTGAGCCAAATCGTTGCTACAAATACTGCATCAACAAATCCAAATCCTCCTCTCACCGAGAATGATCGACAAGGTTTCAACGGTTTCTCTGATGAATAATGGCGCACCATTCAACGTGTGTTCAGATCCAATACACCTAATGATCGTCTAAGTGGTAAGCCGAATGAACCTTTGTGGATTTTAGACACAGGTGCAACTCATCATATGACTGGCCAAATCGACTTGCTTCAAGACATTCATACCATCACTCCTGTTTCTGTTAAACTGCCGGCTGGAGAAAATGTTTTGTCGACTCAACAGGGCACTGTTTTTCTTACTTCTCGTTTGAGTTTGAAAAATGTTTATTTGGTCTCTGGCTTTCATACGAATTTGATCTCTTTTGGACAGTTGGTTACGGATAATTTTCTCATTGGCCAAATCACTGATCGATTATTGATCTTACATGACCGCACTACGAGGACGCTGATTGGAGCGGGTGATCGAGAGGATGAGGGACTGTACCGATTTCGAGGGATTGAGATTGTGGCTTCGAATCAGACAAGCATTCATGAAGATTTTGCATTGTGGCATACACGGCTGGGTCATCCTTCCTCTCGGGTTCTCGGACAGATTCATGGAGTTAGGCATTCTTCTAAAGATAGTATTGAGCTTTTACATAAGAGTTGTGATATTTGTTTTAGTGCCAAACAAACTCGTCAATGTTTTCCGGATTCTTTAAGTAAGGCAAACGAGATTTTTGATTTAATCCATTGTGATTTATAGGGTCCATACCGTTCTCCAACATTTTGTGGTTCACGTTACTTCTTGATGATCGTTGACGATCGTTCTCGAGCTGTCTGGTTGTATCTACTTCCTGACAAGACAACTGTATCCACACATCTTCAAAATTTTCTCGCCATGGTTTAACGCCATTTCTCTAAGAAAGTAAAGACCATACGAAGTGATAATGGAACTGAATTTGTTTGTGTGGCACGTTTTCTCCAAGAAAAAGGTATTATTCACGAAACATCTTGTGTTTATACACCGCAGCAGAATGGCCATGTTGAAAGCAAGCATCGTCATATTCTCGAAGTTGCTAGAGCATTACGTTTTCAAGGAAATCTACCAATTGAATTTTGGGGTGAATGTGTCCTTAGTTCTGCTCATCTAATCAACCGCACACCTTCTCAAGTACTTCAAAGTAAAACTCCTTTTGAAATCCTTTATGGTCGTTCTCCATCCTATAAACACTTGCGTGTCTTTGGCTGTTTGGCATATGCCCACAATGTTGATCACAAAGGTGATAAGTTTGCTTCCCGGAGTCGCCGTTGTGTATTTGTCGGATATCCTTACGGAAAGAAAGGTTGGCAACTCTATGATTTGGATCGGAAAATCTTCTTTGTTTCACGTGATGTGGTGTTCAATGAAAAGATCTTTCCTTACACGCTGCAGAACAATATTCTTCCATCGTCTGATGTCGTACCTCCTCCGACCGTTGGTTTGGATAATTCCGATGATTTTGATTATGTTTCTTCTGAGATTCCTATCGATGCTGCTCCCATCACCGAAAATTCGAATCATACTGCATATTTTTTTCTGAAAATGAATCATCATCATCATCTTCGCCACAAGAAACAGAACAAGTTGAACTTCTTGGTCGTGGACAACAATCAAAATCTACCTCTACACGTCTTCGTGATTACGTCGTCGGTACGGTCTCAGTCTCTCATCCCTCTCTTCCCTCGACATCACCCTCTCCTCAGCTTTCCTCAGGTACGGCTCATCCTTTGACCCATTATATCTCTTCTGAACGTTTTTCATCTAACCACCGTTGCTATCTTATGACTCTTACTACTGAAGTTGAGTCTCGCTCATTTCAAGAAGCTATGAAAACAAAGGTATGGCCGCCAGCCATGTCGACAGAAGTTACATCTCTTGAAGATCTTCACACTTGGGGTCTTGTTGATCTTCCTCCTAACAAAAAGGCTATTGGAAGTAAATGGGTATTTCGTGTCAAACTTAGAGCCGATGGGACTCTTGAACGTTACAAAGCTCGATTGGTAGCACTTGGGAATAATCAAAAGAAGGTGTTGACTACAAAGATACTTTTGCTCCCGTTGCTAAAATGACGACTGTCCATCTCTTGCTTGATATTGCTACTAAAGGAAATTATGAAGTTCATCAAATGGACGTTCATAATGCCTTTCTTCACGGAGATCTTGATGAAGAAGTATACATGAAGCCTCCGCCTGGTTTCTCTTCGCCTGGTGACACCAGAGTTTGTCATCTTCGAAAATCGATCTATGGATTAAAACAATCTCCTCGTTGCTGGTTTGAAAAATTATCTACAGCTCTTAAGGAATATGGTTTCAAGCAAACCAGGTCCGATTACTCACTCTTTTGTTACTATCGTGGTGGTGTTTCAATTCAGATTTTGGTATATGTTGATGATTTTATCATCTCGGGAAATTCTTCTTCCGTTATCCAAGAGTTAAAGGATTATCTCTCGCAGTGTTTTAAGATGAAAGATCTTGGTGTTCTTAAATATTTTCTTGGCATTGAAGTGGCTCGAAGTCCATCCGGTTTCTACTTATGTCAGCGAAAATATGCTTTAGATATTATTTCTAAGGTCGGCATGCTTGGTTGCAAACCTGCTGGTTCTCCGATTGATCAAAACCATCGATTAGCCATTGATGATGGTCCATTATTCCAATATCCCGAGCAGTATCGTCGTTTAGTTGGAAGACTTGTTTATCTCAAGGGAACTCGGCCAGATCTTTCTTATGCCATTCATCTCTTATCCCAGTTTATGAAACAACCACGTATGGAGCATTGTAATGCTGCGTTGAAAGTCATTCGATATCTCAAAGGTACTCTCGGACAAGGTATTCTTCTTAGTGCTGATTCTCCAATGCATCTCACAGGCTGGTGTGACTCCGATTGGGCTAGTTGTCCGTTATCTCGTCGCTCTCTCACTAGTTGGTTTGTTGAGTTTGGTTCTTCTCCTATTTCCTGGAAGACAAAGAAACAAAACACTGTTTCATGTTCATCCGCTGAAGCTGAATACCGTGCTATGGCCGCTTTAGCACGTGAACTATGATGGTTAAAAGCCTTACTATTGGAGCTTGGTGTTGATCACAGAGATCCAATGACTGTGTTTTGTGATAGTCAAGCAGCTTTACATATTAGTGTCAATCCGATTTTCCATGAAAGAACGAAGCACATCGAAGTTGATTGTCACTATGTCTGCGATCTCATTATTGACAAGACGATACAAACAGCTCACGTCTCTACTCGTAATCAACTTGCTGGCATTCTTACAAAAGCGTTAGGACGTAAGGAGTTTGATTCTTTCATTTCCAAGTTGGGCATTCAAGACTTGTACGCTCCAACTTGAGGGGGGGGGGGGTATTAAGGCATATCTTAGTAAATTAGAAGTTTGTATATTAGATTTCCTTTATGCACATATTGTCTTTAGGAATATTTCCATTTAGTTTTAGATCTCTCTTTGTATAAATACAGAACCTCGGTTCTCATGAATAAATCAAGCAATTCAGCCATATCTTTTATCTCTTGTCAGTTTCCAAGAAACTGGTCCTTGATGTTGGAAATCTTGAACCCTAATCTCCCCACAAGAATTTTTGTTTCTTCTCTCTTTGGCCACCACCTCCATTTTTGGGTGGTGTTTCTTTTTGGCCACGAGAATACTTACCACTATACTACAACGACTGATTTTCTCTATGAGGTCACAAATCAAAAATTAACATTACTAGTTTACTATTACATAATTATAGATAATAAATTTACAATATAAAAATCCTAACTAGGAAAACAGAGAAAACTACTCACATAATTTTTTTTTTTTGACGGAACTACTCAAATTAATTAAATGAAGATTATTCCATATTTTACAAGGTTTTTTTCCCATGTGTGTTTGTTTGTGTCAACATACCAACTTAAAACAAAAAAAAATTAAAACATTGTTACAGTTTAAATGTTGTTTAAAGTTTTTTCCATACAGATTAAAAGTAAAATGTTCAATTTGATCCACATTTTACAACTGGAACTCAATATTATTTATTAATCTAATTAGGACTAAAACAGATAAATGTATTAAAAATATTTGTAGAATCACTAGTATTGAATCTGTGGGTTCGCGTGAAAACTTTTTTTAATAAATTTTTGTATCTTTAAGATTTATTTGTAGTTTATATATATATATATATATATCAACTCTAATAGCAACATCACAGCCATTATTATATATATCGACTCTTATTGTTGTTCTAACGATATATAAACTTCAACAATAAATTGATGAAATAATTTTTCACTTTTAACAATAGTTGAATTTTTACATATAATATTCTCTCATTGATATGAACTCTCTTAGATCTTTTTTCAAATGACTACTTTATACATAATTCAATGAAAATAATATTCATCTATTCTTATCTCTATAAAAATAAGCAAAACATAAGCAAAACATAAGCAAAAAATAAGCAAAACATAAGTAAAACATAAGCAAATCATCTATGAAAGAAGAATTTGACATGACTGATGAGAGGATCAAGACAAGAACACTTGGGTTCTCAAACACAAAACAAGTTTAATATAGGAGAACACACATATGCCAATCCCAAGAGAAATCAGAAATTACCTCCATTGTTTCCAAGAAGGTGTTCTCTGATGTTGGAAATCTTGAATCCTAATCTCTCCACAAGAATTTTATTTTTTCTCTTTTTGGCGACCACCTCCATTGGTGTTTCTTTTTTGTCACCACCACTTCCATTTTTGGGTGGTGTTTCCCTCACCGTTTGTACTAACGCTTGATCTAAGCAAACCAAACTGGGTAAGAAATGGTAAACATTATTTTTTAACAGCAGCCGTCGATTTGGACCGGCGATGCGGAGATCGTCGACGCCATTGTCTTTAATGATTTTGCATTTGGGTACAATAGTTTCAAATTTAATTTATAAAGTATGCGAATGAATAACAGTGATCGTACCATCCATTGAATGAAAAGGGTCTTGCTTATTTTGTCCTTGAGCTTTTCTTGGAACAAGCTGAAAGGCTTCTTGTTGCCAAGGAACAAGCTGAAAGCCTTCTCGGCGTCATCTTTGCCAAGGAACCGCTGAAGATCCTTCAAATCAATCAACCTGAAAACAGATTTTGAAAGAGAAATCTTTTACTCCTCCACAATCTTTCAAACCCACGAGATATACAAATGAAACACACTTACTCAGAAGAGCGCTTTGCCACATATTCAAACATCTTCTCCGCGTCCCGCTTTGCTTCTAATTATGTTTTAAGCTTTACTGCAAGGCCTTCTTTCTTGTGGAGCAGCATCTGGTTCATGTGCCATGCCGAGAGCTTCTTTGGGTTCAACTTCTTTAGATGAAGTAACCGTTTCTGTAACACTTGATCCAGCGTGTGTTTTCTCATTTTCATCAACGGCAGAACCGAGATAGACTCTCTCTTTTCAATCACCGGCAGGTCCGAGAGAGACTCCACCAAAAACCGGTAGAAGAGACACTATGCAGCCTTCTCATGGAAGGTTTTCACAAAAAACCACCCACCTAAGGACTTGACCACGATGGATTTGAAAACCCATATGGAGGTGGAAACTGCAACATTGACCAACATCTTCTCCAACAACTTCAATGGCCTGATATGCAATTCCAGTTTGTCCAACAAATGAAAGTATATGGCTGCTATAGAGCACGCTATGAGATACATCTTCACGTTGCATCTGATACACGACATACATCAAGAGATGGAAAGAAGGGAACATCTTGAAGAAGACGAGCATCAACTTAACGAGGAGGGAGCTTGTAATTGATATTTGGTATTATTTAATGGGTATTTTCCCCTTTTTAGAATAATTTATACAAATATTATATTATTGAAAAAAATACATAATATGTAACATCAAATGCTTTGTTAATTTGTTTGTGTTTTTGGTGATTCATTGCTAAGTAATCATGAGATAATTAGGATTCGTTAGAGTTTGTACAAAATCATTATTAGGATATAAATTCCCAACAAATTTTATATTGTTTTAAATGTTTTAAATTAAAATATATAGATTTAATTTTATCAATTTATTTGACAGTTATAAGTAGGGATGTTAAAGATGGGTAATTACCCACTGCGTATCCTAAACTCTGAAAAAAATTCAATCCCATTACTCTATCCTTTTGTATAAAAAGATGAGGTCTTAAACCAGGTGGGTACCCATTACATGGGTTCAAATAGGGTTATCCTATTGGGTTTAGGGTATCCATAGTTTTTTTTTAATTAAATCAATACATTCAAAATAATTTTATAATGAAATATTTATATAATTTTTTCCGCCAAAACGCAAAATCATGTTTTCCCGCCAAAAACAAAAAAATCTCATCTTTCTGGCAAAAACTTAAAATCACGTTTTTCCGATAAAAACGCAAAATCATGTTTTTCCGCTAAAACGTAAAATCACGTTTTTCCGCCAAAAAAGTAAAATCATGTTTTCCCGGAAAAAAAACATAAAACCTTGTTTTCCCACTAAAAACGTAAAATCGTGTTTTCCTGCCAAAAACATAAAATCGCGTTTTTCCTCCAAAAACGTAAAATCTTTATTTTTTTGTGAAAAACAAAAATTGTATTTTTCCTTTAAAACATGATTTCGTATTTTTTTGTCAAAAACATAATTTAAAATATTTTTTTTTGTTAAAGGGCACGTTTTTTTTTCTTTTCAAATGGATTTCATTTAACCTCTAAAACAGAGGACGAGAAAAAAAGTTCCAACGTAAACATCTGAAAAAACAGAGCATCAAAACCAAACAAATAACCAACACAAAGCAGAACAAAGGGCACTTAAAATAAAAGAAAACATGATAATTAATAAAAAACCATATAAAATAGTTAGAATGTTATGGGTACACGTGGTTATCCTAAAACTTTCAGAATTTTTTGTGGACTACCCTATTTGTATTAGGGTATTTTTAGGATTTTTAAAATATGATTTTTTATTGGAAAGTTTTTTCAGGATAGGATTTGGTTATGGTGGGATAGTACCACCACAACATCCTTAATTATAAGTATAATAATTATTTTTTTCATCAATTACAGTATGTAAATTTAATGAATTTATTTTTATGGAAAAAGATGCTGCTCCACAAGCTTCTTTTAATTTTTAAAACTCTTGTTCTCTGAGAGCATCTCTAATGTAGGCTCTTAATAGGGGTTCTTAGCATAAAAAGGGATTTATTTAAATGAAAATTAACAAATAAGTTAAGAACCGATTCTTAACTAAGGCTTTTAAAGAGATGTACACCACAAATATTTTCTATATAAGTATGATACAATATTTCTCACAAACATTTTGCTTCTTTTACATTTTCTCAGTTCTTTTACCACAAAAAAAATTATAGAACAAACATTTTGCTTTTTTTTTTACCATAGATTCATCTATTACTCTAAAATGACATCTTTTTCCCATAATAATTTCGATGAAACGATGGATGAAAACTTTGATCAAGTTTTCAATCAAGCATTCGATATGCTTTTATGTCATGTTTGTACCATTGGAGCCATTCAAATATCTAAAGTGGGATTCTACCATTGGAGCCATCCAAAACTTAAAAAAATTCAAAATTTATAATTAAGATAAGAGTCCCTTAAAATAATGTTAAGAACCCATGAAGGGTTCTTAGCATTGGAGTTGACACCTCCTGTCTTCGACGGTAATTGTTGGATTACGACCAATCGGAGGAGGTTAACGTTCCGGCCGCAACTTCTTGGCCATGTCATCTACATTCTGTGGCAAGTCTAGTAAGGAAGATGGGGTGTCATTTAAATTGTACGACTCGATAGATTTAGAAGAAAAAACATGAAAGAGATTTTGTGTTGTCTTTTAAAAAATAATACTAGAAAGGTTAAAAAAAAATAGAAAAAGAAAATAATACTAGAATTTTATAATTCAAGGAAATAATCGCCAACGCTGGAAATTAACACTCCATATGAGCTACACTAGTTTTATGTATGGGCAATGTTCATAATCATAACTAGGGTTGTTCGATCCGGATATCGGTTCGGTTTCGGTTTAAGTTTTTTTTTTTTTTTGGTTAGTAAAAAATAATTATCATTGGGTTCGGTTTAAATACTTTCGATTTTGTTTTATTTGGTTTTCAAACAAAACCCAAAAACTTTATTTGATATAATGCGGATTTCGGTTTTTTGCATAGAAAATTAGAAATAGTAATCAATAAAAAAAGAGTAGAAAACATAAAAAAGAATTAAAATCAAAGAAAATAAAGCTCCTTGTCTTATTTTAAAATCAATGAAACTCTAAAATTTGTAAAACAAAGAAAAACAAAAGCACTAAAACACTTTTCTATTGTTAACAACTTAACATTATGTTCATTATATTGTTTTATATTAAATTTTGGTTAGACATTAGGTTTTTAGGATTACATAAGTTACATATCTATAGTGTACATTTATACAATATACTATTATATTATAATTTAAAATTAATCAATTTTTTCGGTTTAATCGGTTTATCGATTTATATCCAAACTATATCCAAGATTTCTGATTTAAATGAGAGAGTCATGAATAAAAGAAAACAAACTATATCCAGACAACAGCTCAGTTGATTTTCTAACCAAAAATTTTCTCTTGCTCGGAAACAAGACTTCTCTTATAAGTGAAATAGTTAGTGAAACTATTAAACCGAAAAATCCATTTCTAAACAAAAAAAAATCTGTTTAAACCTTGCCAACTCTTCAAAACGATGAATTGTTATTTTTTTGTCTAATAGTAATATCTTATCATTTAAACTATTAACTTTGATTGAGTTGTCTCTCTCTCAGAAGGTTTCAAAGATGTGTGCTCTCTGTGATTTGCTGTTTACAGGTTTGTCTTTTATTTGTTGGATAACAAAAAGTATTTTCTTTATTAAGTATTTGGCCGACATTTTTACAAAAATTAATTACTAAAATAAATATACATAAAATTGATTAGTGTTTATTGGGGGGTTCCTAGATTTAGTTTTTTTATACCAAAAAAAAATTGCTTTTAAAAAGAAATGAATGATATTGGAAAGATAATTTGTTACCACATTGTATATATACATTTTTTATTATAAGTTAATGACATAGGTGTAAAAAATTAGTAATTAAAGATTAGTTTTTTTAACCTTTAATTAAAAATTAGTTGTAGAATTTTGTTTAGGAAAAACAAAAAAAAAATCCCAAATCTTTTTTTTTTGAAGAAAATGTTAAATTTATTCATTACACGGTGATAATTAATTTTGAGCTTCGTGATCAAGTAACAAATCTATATTTGGTAAAATAAAGATATTTAAGATGTTTTTTTGTTAAAAATAAAGACCCGTGATATTTGGTAATCTTTTTGGTAAAAATGTAACTAATTTATTGATAGCTCCATTTTATAATTAAAGATATTCAAGATGCTTTTTGTTAAAGGTTATCATTTGCGATGTTTAGTTTTTTTTAGACATGGTAAACAACCCATATATAAACTATAATGTGGCATACCACACATTGTTATCAAGACCCAAACAGGAAACTATTTTGCCGTTATACTAGACGTTTTTAACCTCACGCGCTTTCTAAATTTCTTGCTTTTTTTTAAAACTGTAGTCATTGATAAGAATAGACAGTTGAGTATTAAATTGACTAAAAATTAAAATATAAACTATTATTTCTTACGCACACGCTTGGTAACCCGTGGCTGAATATCAGAGAACCCTAATTAATTCACTCTTCTTCTCGCTCAAACGCCACTTTCGACGGAGGCGCCAGATCTCATAGTATCAGTTCAACTTTGTTTTTACTCTAACAAGTACCATAGTTGCCGAATCGTCGGTGTAAACATCATCCCGCCGAAGATCTTCAGCCGCATCGCCCAGTTCGAAGACTACACCACTGTCGCAACTCTTATTTTGGTAAATCATTATCTTTCAGAGTTAATTGTAAATTCTCGCAAGGTCTTTCTGTTAATAATCCGAATTCGCACTGCATGTCGTCTCCTTAGATGTATTCACTTAAATTTAGACTTTTAATCACGTCGATTGGCTTGAATCTAGGTTATTTTTGATCCGAGTACCTTGAAATCTGTTTTAAAAATATATCTCTAACATTCTATATAACGCACACTGTCCATATATATAAATGTCTCTAATAATAAATAACCCGTGCTTTCATACATAATAATAAATACATATATTAAATGTACAATTATATGTTTTCTTAACATGTTAACTTATTTATTGTATCTTGTTAACATAAACATATATCTGTAATTTTATATTATTATTTTTGACATCTATATCTGTAATTTTATATAAATGTCTAAAATAATAAATAACTCATGTTTTTATACATAAAATATATATACGTATATATTGGTAAATGTAAAGTTATATGTTTTCTTAACATGTTAACTTATTTCTTGTATCATGTTAATATAAAGACATATGTATCTACAATTTTATATAAATGTCTAAAATAATAAATAACTCATGTTTTTTATACATAAAAATAAATATATGTATACATTGGTAAATGTAAAGTTATACATTTTCTTAACATGTTAACTTATTTCTTGTATCATGTTAATATAAAGATATATATATAACATTCTAAGTAACTAGCTTACTTTATTAATGGATATTAACTTTTGTATTAGTGTATCTCTATGTGTGAGAGAAAAAGTCACTTGTTTTCAAATGTTGCATGTATGTGAACATGAAAGAAATTGATTATTTTCGTTTTGTTAATTTTGCAGAGAAGAAGAAAAGCAAGAAGACATTTAAAGCAAGAAGAAAAGCAAGAAGACATTTAAGTGAAATTGTTTATTTACATCACGCACATCTCATGGAGTTCAAGGGGGCCATATTGTCGAGACATTTAAGACAAAACACACGCGCAGTTGAATGGCATGTTACGTAATATCGTGGATAAAAATTTTGTATTGTGGTACTCTTATGTCAAAAACCAATTACAGAATGTTCCTTAGCCGAACTCTTAATTTTTTCCCCACATTTAGCCTTCCACCAAATTCACTCTTGGTTTTTTGGATCCGAGTTGTGGATGACTGGATCCGAGTCATTTACTTTTGTTTTTTGGTGATTGAAGAGTTTTAGAATTATGTTTATATGCTAAAGTTAAGGTCCCTTAAATATCCTTTCGACTCAACAATCGACGGCTTCGAAAAAAACTAAAATTCTAAAACTCTTATTCTCTTAGCATATAGACAAAAGTTGTGTGCAATAAAGGAAACATGTAATCCAACTATTAGATATCGGAAAACAGGAAGAAAAAGAAGATCAGCGGTATAACACAGTGGTTTAATCCTAAACAAAGACATGTTAGAAGAAACAATTACCTAATTGTAAACACACATCAAAAAGAAGATCAATTTTTGTTGTAAAGTTTATGTTGTAATTTTTTTTTTGTGATGACTATAGATTTGCTTTTGTAGAATTTTGACTGTGGGATTTTAGAAGTGAATTAAAAAAGGACTGATTCGTATTAATATTTTATAGCTAAATAACTTTTTTAATTATAAAACCATAAGAAACAAAATTTTAACAAATATAATTATATTCCATATTTTATGTAAACTAAAAAATACATATTATCAATTAAATATACTTTAATTTTTATTATTTCTATAAAACAGAAGTCAAGTGACAAGTGTGTAAATGACATGTGTCATCCAAAATTTTTTTAAAAAATTTAAATATATTATAATGAACTATGTTGATCCGCCATCGTATTGATCCGGCAGTATGGACCAGGCTGGGCCGAACAGCATTATGACCACCACTTTGCTTCTGTCAACACACGACGCTCCCATGACCACATAAAATTTCCATAAGTCTCCACGAACCAAATGTCTTCAGATCCATCACCATCAATATGTTCCATGATCCGATCTAAAATTCTGCGAATTCTCCGATTTACTAAAAAAAAAAACTATAGCTCTTACAACACAAAGATTTAAATTGAGAAAAAAAAGGAAGAATTTTGATGTGTATATTTAATTACAAGTGTTCTTAATGATCAAAATTATGTTTATCTCATTTAAATATTAAAGAAATCAACAATAATGTACTCAAATCGAATCAAATAGTTCTCCTTCAACACTACAAACAGTGTACTTAGTGTTGTTGTAAAGATAAACACAGAGTTTGGTTTTGTTCCTTTTTCTGTTATCTTGGCTTCAAAATCGTTTCCTTTGCTACGGAATGTAGAAAGTGAGAAGAATTATCTCTTAAATTCACCATCTTTCGCTCTAAAGCTCCCTTGATGAACCGAGTTGTTTGAAGCTTTGAAACAGAAAACACAAAGCTATGATCAGAGGACTTTCATGAAACCATTTAAGACTGTATGTGTGGAAATACTAGCAACAACAGATTTATGTGTCTTGAACAGTACCAAGACGAATGTCTTTATTCAACTTGAATCACAATAGTTAATCTTACAATGATTACCCTATTTTTGGTATTACTCAACTCTAGATCCCTAAATTGACCCCAACGATTCCAAGTTACTCTATAAACCTCTACTAGATCTCACAACACGTGAATCTAGAAAACAGTGAACACTCACCTCTTAGCTCTCTAAATTTTTCTTGTCAAGTTATAGGCGCCGTTTCTGCTATGAGTCGTATGAATTGTTAACCCTAACACTTTGCATACTACATCCCTTATATACATCCTTCCTAAACCTAGCTTATGAAATCTTGTAACTTGCAGGCCACGTCCTTCTTTCCTTTTGTTTTCTTTTCGTATATGTGCGACTATACAGAGAATCCTTCCAAGCTGCTCTTCGCCACGTCAGCATCCTGCCGTTAGACCAACTTGTTTATGTCTTGATATCCCTTCGGGCATCGTCTTGTCGTCCATTACTACATGTCCACTTCAGCTGCATCTTCAAAGACAACAAAAGAAATGTAAAAATATTTATTACCTTATTCATCTTCAGAAAGCCGGCTTTGAGAAGATGGCATTCTTGATTTCCTCAATTCATCCGATGATCTATAAGCAAAATCATCGTCACCTTCAGATGTCGTCACAGAAACCCAATCCATTAGATTATCCGCAGCACGAGTTTTGTTCCCAAACTTTTTGCATCTTGATAAGCTCTAAAATGGGGCTAAGAAACACATGGGGCTAAGAGAAGGTTCAGAGTTCGTTGTGATAAGCTCTTTATTAATCCTTAAAAAAAACGATTACTTCTTCTGTTTTACTGATATTAGGAGTATTTTGTTGGTTTAGTAAGTGACAAAATGGTAGAGACAGACCATAAGTTTTTCTTTCAATAGGCTTAGTGAGATAAGCATCATCCATACCTCCAAGCACTTTTAGGTTAATCATTCTGCGGATTTCTAATGTTGTTGTTGGTGTGGTTTCTTCTTCTGACAATTTGTGTTCTTGAGCTGCTGGATCTTGTGCATTGATACACCAACAAGTTTAGTTCTCTTGTCTTCTTTTTGACTGCTTTCAAATTCGTTTATATCCATTGATAAATTCTTTAGATATTTTAACGTAAGGCCTATTAGCTCAGTTGGTTAGAGCGTCGTGCTAATAACGCGAAGGTCACAGGTTCGAAACTTGTATAGGCCATTTTAATATTTTACTGAATTTTTATATCCTTTCTTATTTTCCCATATACAACTTGTTTGTTGTCTTTCTCGCCGGTTAAACAACATGCAGTGTCTGAACAATTATTATAAACGGCAGAGCGTTAAACATCCGCAAGAGAAAACTTCACATCTTTCAAAACAAGTATACGTATCTTATTTTAAGTACAACCATTCTTGGTATCGCAATATACAAAACAAAAACAAAAAAAACTTGATTCTGTCACCTCAAAAACCTCTGCTTCAACATATTTGACTCAAGACTACAAATTCACATATATACAAAATGCCAAGATCCCGAACCTAAGAAAGTGTCTCTTGGTTAGATTTCATCAGTTAAAAATGTTAATGGTCTAGTGAGTGACAAAATGGTAGAGACCATTAGCTTTCGGTCAATAGGCTTAGTGAGATAAGCATCCATTCCTACCTCCAAGCACTTGGCTTCATCAGAAGACATTGCGTGAGCCGTCAATGCCACGATCGGGACGTGCAGCTCTGTGCCAATCTCTGCTCTTCTTATAGCCTTTGTTGCCTCATATCCATCCATTTTAGGCATCTGCAAATGAGAAATGTAATGTCTTTACAGGTCTGAGTTGAAGTAAATGTGACTGAGATGGGAATATGAATTGTACCTGACAGTCCATTAGGATCAAGTCATAAGGTGAGGTCTGCGGATTTGTAATGGTGGTTTCTTCTTCTGATGATCTGTGTTCTTGAGTTGGATCTTGTGCATTGATAGACCTGTAGTTGAGGGCATCAACAGCTTGTTGTCCATCCCAAACCGCAGTTACAGTTGCTCCCATTTTCTCAAGCATTATGGTGGCTACTCGTTGAAGAACCGGTGTGTCTTCCGCTAGCAAGATCCTTATACCTTCAAGAGATTTCTGATTCTTTCCATCCAACGCAACTCCTGAATACAGCCTGTTACTCTTGACATCTTCTTCTTGTTTCTTCTGAGTCACACTGGCAGATGTTGAGTCATCATTGCTTTTAGTGATGTCAAGGAGGTAGTTCTTAAGCACGGGAGAGTGCAATGCGCTTGGTTTCACGGACTTATCGCCAGATGTCTCAGAAGAATCATCGGAGCTACAAGTGTCGAACTGCGTTGGATCGATCTCTAAGCAGTCGTGGGATTCATCGCTTCCGTTTCCTCTGTTACAAAACCCTCTCTTCCTGTTTTTTATCACAGCCTCAAGAATCTGGATCATTTTGGCCTTGTACAGCGGTTTGTTAACCATCATCACATGCCCTTTTCGCCTGAGCTCTGTTTTAACTGTATTGGAGGTGTCATGCTTCAGCAGCCAAGCGAACTTTGCTTTGCCTGAGAACCTGTCGAGGTAGTTGAGCTGTTCCTTCCATATATCTGTAGTGAGATCAAGAACCCCGATATCCACAACTATGACAAACACAGGGTTCTTGATTTCTTGTATATTCGAGAGCTCTGCTCTCAGTGATTCAGCGACGTTGTGCTGCGAATCGAAGCTGTTCTCACGGCTTCCCGTCTCGAAAAGGTCTCTAATGACCTGAGTCAGCTCGTTCCAGTCCGATGCTTCGACGGTCGCAATGCCGTGTTTACGCAGCCACTTTGATTGGATCGATCTTGCTGTACTTCCTGACATTGAAAGCAAAACCTGTTCCATTCAACACCAATAACACATGTTCACAACACAAAGAAGATTTAAAACCATGATCCATACGTCATAATCCATGGCTTTACGTACCACGAGACCGTACTTGGAGAAATCTGGCTGGCAGATTTGATCCGCATTGTCAGGAATACTCAGAATCAAGTATAGTCTCATTATAGTCCCTGAGCCATTCTTCTGTACTACTTTGATATCTCCACCCATTTTGTTTACCTGTAAATTACAAAGCAAAGGTTTCAGATGATTTGATTGCTTCTATGACACATCAAACTCTAAAGTTCCAGTGATTTGACTAACCAAGTTTCGCACGATACACAGTCCAAGACCAGTTCCTCCGTGCCTGTACAAGACCAGTGAGGTTTAAGATTCAAAATAACAACATTGTTTTGCTTATACATTCACTGTTTGCACTTAATCATGATCACTTACGTCCGAGTGGTAGAAGGATCAGCTTGCTCAAAGCTCTCAAACACAGAGTCCCATTTGCTTGGATCTATTCCTGCAGACAGGATTTATACAATAGAGTGATTTTCAGAACCTGGGAGATCGCGAATGAAGTGGATATATAACTAAGGAACTCAAGTGTCTGTCATACCACATCCAGTGTCATCAACCTCAAACCAAAGAACCATTTTGTTCTCGTTCTTACAAGTCTTCTGCAAATGATTTCTGTGATGCACCAGTTTTGTCTTCATTGGAGCCCATGGTTTCTTTCTGTCAACAGCTGAGCTCATCTCGTCATGTAGAGAACTCACGTTCTCGCTCCATCCACGAAGAATAATGTGGCCCGCTGCAAAGTAACCATCGTTTTAAGATTAGCAATGCATCTCTGTCATGAAAAAAACAGAAGAGAAGATAGAGATGGTAACAAAACTGAACTTACTTGTTGTAAACTTTATAGAATTGCTTATAAGATTTGCAAAGATCTGAACAAGTCTTGCTGAATCCCCTCTGACTAATGTTGGCATATCATCTGCGAAAAGAGAAGTCATAACCCTGAGGTTTCGTTTTAATGAACATTCAATCATTAGCTGTTTAAAATCTAGTACCGAGACATACCAGAGAGGTCTAGAACTGTCTCTACATTGTGGTTAATACACTGCACTGAGAACATGTCAACAAGTCCTTCAAGTTCTCGTCCCAAATCGAACTCAGCTTCTTCCAGAACAAGTTTTCCCGACTCAACCTATGGCGCGGAAACGGAAGAAATCAGAGGACAGTTTGTAGCTGCTAGTGACATGAATAGTTTCAGGCAAACCACAGCTGAAACAGATAAATGTTTTACTCACTGCCTAAACATCAAAACGAACATAAGATTTTGTCTTCTAACCTTGCTCAAATCCAGTATGTTGTTGAGAAGCCGGAGGAGAGCTGTAGAGCACTTCCTGATCTGAGTGACTGTTGCATATTGCTCATTTGAAAGACAATCATCCGATATTAGAATATCTAGCAATCCAATCACAGCAGCCATAGGTGTCCTCAACTCATGGCTAGAATGCAAAAAAAAAACTCATTTCAGTATTTAGCATTAAGAAGGTTAAACAATAGACAGACATTCTTTGGCAGGAAAAAATATCAGATGCAGTGATGGACCAACCTCATATTAGCCAAAAACTGGCTTTTGTAGTTGCTTGAAGCTTCAGCTCTTCTTCTTGCATCCAGTTGCCTTATCAGCTCTGCTCTTAGTTTCATCTCCTTTGAAACCCCATTGGTGAGGATTAAAATGCAGACACATCCAATAAAGAATATGCAGACAGAAGCAGAGATCAGTATAACCAAAGTCTTGAAGGCTCTCTCATCCACTTTCCCCATTATGAACTTCCTGGGAATAATGACAACACCTATCTGCAAAATCGCGTAAACCGATGATTAAACAACTCAGACTCTGGTAATTTAAAATCTATACTTAATCTTTTGGTAGGGAAGAAAACTTACAATTGGAAGTCTCTTGAGATTAAGATAGAATGAATCAACGTAATACTGTTGGTCACCAAGCTTTGCATTCTCAGCATGAACAACGTGAGGGCGGTTACTCCCATAAGTTTTCTCTAACCACTGAGCTCCTGTCTTTATAGCCCACTCCTCTGAATCAACGGCTTTCATTAGCTTAGGCCCCTTTGATGTATTCGTTAGAAGAGGACCATTCGTGGAAGTAGCAAGCAAGTACCCTTCTTGAGATGTCAAATAGATATGTCCACCATGGACTTCCACAAGATCTCTCATCAGCTGCCCTACGCTATAAAGTGCAGTTGTCACACCCACAACAGCCACAATGCTCTTGTTCGAAGCATCAAAGACCGGCAAAGCCGCTGAGAGAAGAGGAGAGTCCATGTATTTGCTCACTGTCACATGCCAAGAAGCTTCACCATCAGGCACTTGTGAGATCCCTGCGATGATGATGAGATCATCCGGTGGGATATGAAGAGGCTTCCCTATATTAGCACCTGTTATTGGATCAAGATGTTGCTGGTACCAAATGGCAGACATGTTCCCATGTATAGTCTGGTTGTTCCACCCATGCCCCAGTGACATTTTCACATCTTCAAGGCCCGTTCCACTGATGGAATAGTTCTTTAGATCGGAGAAGATGTAGAACGTGTTGCTACTTGCTGGATCTCTGTGAAAAGCTTGGACAAATCCGTTCCTGTAGTTTATGGTTATGGCATTTAGAGCTTTGGCACTAGCAAACAGAGCCCATGTCACATCCTTCATTGCTTGATACATCTGATTAAAGTTGACAAAAAAAGAATAATTAAAGCCATCTCAAAGTCATAAACACAGGGCCACAAAGAATAACAGAATGGGAAGTTAGAAATGAAACCTCAACAAGTTCTTCTTGAGTTGTTGGCTTGTCATATTTTTTGATGACATATTCAGAGAGCTTGACTTGAGCTGTTGTTAGCTCTGATGTGGTGTTTAAAACGCTCCACATCCGTAAGATTGGACGCTGAAGAAGCTCGTATCGAAGACCATACGCCAAAGTTTGAAGAGATTGCTTTGTATAAACCCTTGTGAAATGCCATGTTAGAATCGTTAAAAGCCCAATCAGAATTGCTAGCATCACCTGCACAAACACACACACACACACAGCTCTCAACTTACAAAAAGCTTCCACCTTTACTCAATGGATTGGTTTTCAAATATAATCATAAACCAAATCAGAGAAACTTGATGGAGAGTTTCAAGATGGATTAGATGAAATCAAACGAAACTGAAACCGAGAGAGAAGAATCTAACCATTATAGCGAGGCGAACGACAAAGACACTGTAGTAAGATGACAAACAGTGACTACTTGCGTACTGAAACTGTTCTTGCTCGACATCTCCACGCAAGATCCTTCTCTCTCTTGGCGTCTGATCTGGCTTGCTTCTCCAAGGGGTAACCCATTCAGTCATTTTATCGAACATCTTGCTCATCTTCTTCTTCCTCGAGCCCATTGGAGAATCAGGAAGACTCTCAATACTCAGTGAGAAGCTATCTCCTCTCATGTTGCTCAGAAACGAAGACACATGTTGGGACTTTGCTCCTTATTGTTGTTGGTGTGGTGACTTTGGGTGCTTTGTTTAGTGGAAACTAATGACTAATACTGCCTCTTGTGTCACTCCCCACTTTTTACCAAAAAAAGAAATATTATTTTAGTTGAAAAATCAGATTACCCATGAAGCAAAAAATTGCAAAGCTTCAAACTTTTGTTGAAACAGAGTGTTTCCTTCATTCACAGAGAGGACTGGGAGAGTGGAGAAGGAAGCGATGTTTCAGTTTATATAGAGAATAAACAGAAAAGATGAAATCTTTTGTTCTTTTCAACGAAATCAAATAAAACGGAAAAAGCAAAGATTTTGGGAAAAGCGGTTGCGATTGATCTTCGAATTTGGCCGGTGGGAATGTGTAGAAGGTAAAATGGCCAATAGAGAGATCATTTGGCTTCAGGTCCACAGAAAATACAGAGGCTGCTGCTGTACGGAGTGAAGGAATTTTCCGATTTTTAAACTTTTTCATAATTTAAAGAAGAAATAAATAAATAAAATTATTTAAGGGACCTAACTTTGATTTGAGTTGTCTCTCTCTCAGAAGGTTTCAAAGATGTGTGCTCTCTGTGATTTGCCTGTTTACGGGTTTGTCTTTTATTTGTAGGATAACAAAAAATATTTTCTTATTTAAGTATTTGGCCGACATTTTTGTACGGTTATACAAAAAAAAATTACTAAAATAAAATATACATAAAATTGATTTTAAGTGTTTATTTGATTCTTAGATTTTGTTTTTTATACCCAAAAAAATTCTTTTAATAATAAATGAATGATTTTGGCCCCCAAAAAAAAAAAGTTAATGATATTGGAAAGATAATTATTACCATGCACATTGTATATATACATTTGTTTTTTTCCAATATATATATATATATATATTTGTTATTATAAGTTGTAATAACATAGGTGTAAGCAATTTGGTAATTAAAGATTAGTTGTAAAATTTTGTTTAACGTCCAAAAGAAAATCACAAATCGCTTTGCGATGACACGTTCGCCAAATTTTCTAATTGTTCGTGAATTTCAAAAGTTTATAATTATATCTCTAGTTTCTCAAATAATATTGTAAACCCTAATTGGATATTAATTGGAAAAAAATCACTACTAACTTTAACTTACTGCCATTACGGGTGGACATTTCATTTTTTATTATTAGTTTAGTTACGTTCAGTTAATTCGGTTTTACTAAAATTCTAGTTGAACTCAAAACTAGGCATGTGAATCGGGTTGATCCGGTCCGGCTCGAAACCCGTAAAGCATATATGTATTGAAGGTGGACCCGGTCCGATTCGAAAAATATATCGGACCTATATTCTAAAGACTGGTCAGGCCCTAACAGGGTTATCGGGTTTTTTGGACTTTTTCGGACTTTTTGAAAAAGAAAATAAATTTCAAATACGAAATAAACTAAAAGCAAAAGTATTTATTAAAATTAAATCCAAATTGAAAGAATCTTAAATATAGCTTTATCAAATCCAATTTAAGTTAAAAACACAAGTTTAACTTTAACTTAGTAAATCCAAATAAATCCTAATATAAAATAAATAAATAAATGTAAAATTTAAATATTAGAAACGGTAGAGTCGAGATGAGAATTTTTAAGATTAGAATTTTCTTATGCATCTTCTAAATTCTTATCCTCATTAAGATTTACATGTAATAAAATAATTAATAAAAAACCGGGTCAGTCCGATTGACATGTCTAGATTTTTTCGTTAATAAAAAGTCGGATTTTTCGGGTCGGTCCGAGCCCGGACGTGCTTATGCCAAAAAACCTTTAGCCCAAATTGGTTTAACCCGAAAGATCCGATTTTTTAAGACTTAAATATCTAAGCGCAAACCCGATATTTTTCAGATTCGGACCGGACCGGCCCGCAGATTTTGGCCCTAATTGACACCCGTACTCAAAGCTAGAGTTATTTTCGGTTCAATTTAATTCGATTTGGTTTTAGGTCGGTTCGATTTATAGCTATGTTCAAAACTCTTTATATAAATAATAAATAATATATAAAAGATTTGTTTAATGTTGTAATCGGTTAACGAAAAAAAAAAAAGGGTTAAGACTCTCGTTGTTGGGGAAAAAAGACAATACATATGTCATCATATCACGGTGATAATTAATTTTGACCAAGCTTTGGAGCTTCATGATCAAGTAACAAATCTATAAAGCATATGTAGTCGGTGAAAAATAAAGACCCGTGATATTTGGTAATCTCTTTGGTGAAAAAGTAACTAATTTATTGATAGCTCCCTTTGATAATTAAAGTCTAATTAAAGGTATTTAAGATGTTTTTTTTTTTTGTTAAAGGTATTATCATTTGCTATGTTTGGTTTCTCTTTGTGTTGGATTGAAAGGTATTTGAAGGATTTCTCTTAAATCCAGTGGAATACAAAAAATTGATAGACAAGATAGTATAGAACTTCGTTTCAAAAAAAAGATAGTATAGAACTTTGGTACCGATGTAGCGATCGTTGATCAATTTGTCTGAAATTTAAAGTGCTGCACTATGGAAACATAAATGTAAACACCCGCTTTTTCATACAAAAAAACATTGTAGTTGTCTGTATTTTGGAAAATATATATCTCATCATTTGAAGTATTAAAACCTCTATAAATTAATAATCTTGAGACTTTAAGATTTTATTATCTTATAGAGTTATTAATTTATTTATAAATTATTAATTATTAATTAATCGATAAATTAATCATTTATAAATTTATAGAGATATTTTCGGTTTGAACTTTTAACGTTCATCAAGAAACAATACAAAAATGTTTTCGAAATTATAAAATTCATTTAGAAAATATCATATGAAAAAATTTAAAGATAAATTAACAATATTTATAAACTTAAAACAATAATTTAATCATATTTTACTATATTACCTTAGTTATATATGTAAATATATATGCTTAAATGCATAATTATTAATTTAACTTATTATTGGGATCATATATTTACATAAGAGTTTCAAAAAAATTATTATCTTATTATCTTATCGAATTTTCCTAATTTTTACACTGGCCCGATTTGGGACCAGTAAAATTTATTAATTTATAGTGATTATTAATTTATCGAGTATTAATTTATAGAGGTTCTAGTGTAGATTCAAATATCACATACAGTAAAACTCCTATAAATTAATAACGTTGGGATCATGAAGTTTTATAAAAATTTATTAATTTATAGATATATTATTTGGTTGATAAATTAGTTTTGTGATTGACAAAAAATATTAATTTATCGAGATATTAATGAATCTAGAATTAATTTATAGAGGCTCTACTGTAAATAGTAAATATATAATTAAAAATGTATGGGTTTTAGATGTAAATACATATTAGAATGTCGTGTGTTATTTGTGTTTAAAGCAAGATTCAAATCTAGCTTTTAGCATCAAACCAATAACAAATGAGATCACAATCCAAAGAAAAAGATTTGAAAATCTAGAGAAAATCTCAAAAGGAGCTATTTAGAAGACTTGAGGTGAATGGTAATGATGTGTGCTTAAAAAAAAGAAATGTGCATGCATTGTTAGTGAAACTTGTAAGCCTTTGAGTCTTCAAAGTTTCACACGCATTCCATTTAATTTTGTATATACAGTATACGGATATGTATAGATATGATTTTATATGATTCTATGTGTGCTCTTTGGTCATTAGTGGTTGTGGAGACAAAGCCACAAAGGGCAAGTTGATCATAAATAATGATCAACCTGTGGGATATATACAGCTTTTGAATAGTAATGCGCATATTAACTAGTTAGGTATTAGAATGATTTATGTGCTAAACAATCTACTAAAGTTTATAATACAAATGATAGAGATCTTTGCTACATAATTAAGAGTTATCAGCCATATTAACGGGTGAATGGACAATACGAATTTACTAAAATGAGCATATATATCATAGTTGTCTTATATTCCATAGACTATAGACTTTTTGTTAGATTTTTGACGGCCCATCTCATGATGTTAACACATTTTACATAATTCTCTAAGATATTGGGATGTAAGCTTAGACATATCTTGAACGAAGCAAACTCGTCCAAGCAAATCAGATTCCAAAAGAATAAGACTATTCGCTGAAAACGTCTTATTGGCAATAATACTAGTGGTAGGATCCAACAATAGGACCAATGTAACGTAAAATGTTTAAAGTTTAAACATTGACTTATCTAAATTTTTTACAGCTTTAATAACTTGAATATATTTTTGCATTATACCTCATTCTCAATCTTCTGTAGTGAAGAATTTTACGTGTTACTTTCAGGGTAAAAAAAGTTTGAATTGATAATTAACCTTGTGAGTTGTGACCAGGTTTTCTACGCAAACTAAATTGCCTAATATTTATTTAACATTATACTACAGTAGAAACTCTATAAATTAATAATCGATAAATTAATAAATTCTATAAATTAATAAATTTCTCCGCTACTAAGTCGGGCCGGTTCAAATTATAGTACAAATCGATAAGATAATAAGATAATAATTTTTTTAAGAAACCTATGTAAATATACGTTCCCATTAATATCATAAATTAATAATTACAATAAAAATAATCTTATACAAATATATAACTATGATAATCTACTAAAATATGAGTATATTGTTGTTTTCTTATATTAAAATTGAAATATTGTTACAATTCATCAATAATTTAAAAATAAAAATTTTAAAATATTATAAACTTTACAAAAAAATATTATTTTTAATTAATTATTAATATATAATTTTTTTTTTTCAAAACTGATAAATTAATAACTTTATAAATTAATAAAATATCATAATCCCAATATTATTAATTTATAGAGTTTCTTCTGTATATTACGTAATTATTCATAAGTTCAAAATTTTAAAATTTATCTACCATCTCAGCTGCAAACGTCTTTAATATTTTTATTGCATGATTTATGTAAGAAAATATACTTTTAAAATATATGTATACAGAAATAAAGAGTAGCACTACAAAAAATTGTTTTCCAAAAATTTCACAATTCCTTTATAGAAATATAGAGTAACTATTAAAAAAAAATTTGAAAAGAGTGTGGTATTTATTTATTTTCTCATCTAAAGGATACTTTTATTTAATATAGAAACATACAAAATAAGATACAAAGCCGGATAAATCGGAGACAAAGTCCAAAAGATTACGAGAAACTGAAGCCAGAAAAAAAAACAGGAAACCAAAGCTCGAGAATATTACGGGAAACCAAAGAGCGTAGTACTTTAAAATACCTCATAAATAAATCATTCAGATCTCCATTTTTATTGAAATAATTAATAAACTGTATTTTTGAAAAAGTGTGTATTATTACGTCTATTTAATATTTTTATGTTCAAACGCTATTACACTCCTTATCAACCAGTTTTATACTATACCGTTGCAATAACTCAATTATAATTGCAGCTCTTACTGGTATAACAAATCCTTCCTTAAATAACTTATCTTCTACCTAATTGCTTGCATCACTACATTATATATCCTACGAAGCAAATAATTATTATAATTTAGATAACCTTAGGTCAAAAACTTGGATACAAAATTTATACTACTAAGATAATCGTACATATACAAATATATAATCGGTGTGAATGAAACAATTTTTGAAAACATGAAATAAATAAATAAAAAAACAAAGAATTGATATATAAACATGGTAAAGCAGTAGCTCGATTACGACTTGTTAAAAAAAAAATTCCCACGAGAGAATCGGACAAGAAAATAAAGTGAAGATGCTGTAAGCATATGTATAACTCTTTTATACACCTAAGTTTTTAAGAATTAAATTTTATATCATATAATATGATAAAGAGGATAAGATTAAGTGGTACAAAGCACTTAGCTAGTAACCATTGGTGGTTTTGACACTCATAGGGCATTTGATTCGATCTTCTCTCGGTCTTTCATTACCCTTTTGGTACACTTTTATTTCATTATTCATTATACATTTTTATTCTCTCAGTATACGTACGAGTGCGTGTATCTATATAATCATTCTTTTATATATTTTTTTGCTTAATTTCGTAACACAGATTCTAGAAATAGACCAGCAGAGTCATCAAACTCTCTTGGGTTTCTTGAATCAGATACGAATATTAATAGTTTGATTTTTAATTATAATGTTACGCTTTTTTCGTAGTTTCCATATTTGGAAGACAGATGTATTTCAAATACTCAATGTTGAAATAAAAAAATGTTAGGTACTTACGGAGGAAAATCGGCTTTTTCATGAACTGTTGTATTAAGTTCAGAATATACATCAATTCACTAACGCGTCTCAACCATATATAAACTCAATTTTTCTGTTAATTCATACATCAATTTTTAAAAATCGTATAATTCATACATCAACTTTAACACTGTTACTGTGCCGTTTATTGTTTCTGACGTGAATGCTTAGGTGGATAATCATAATTTTTAACCATTAAACATGACATAAAACGATGCCGTTTTACTCATCTTCTTTCTTTGGCTTCGAGAGGAAACAACGATATAAGAAAATTTGGAGACTTTTCAAGCCATAGTTACAGAAACCTAAAATCGATTCCTCAAATTATCGTCGAGTCATCGTCTTTTCTCCTTCAACCCAATGTCTTCATCTGGTTCAAGTTCAGGTTTGTGATTATGCTTGTTTGATTTTTTTTTTTTCTTTGGAATCCTTGATTTTGAATCTCAGATGCAGGAAAAATTGTGAGGATGAAAGGTCGTGGTATACCGAAATCATGTATCTGTGGTGAATCGACGGTGATTAGAACTTCGAAAACTGATGAGAATCCAGGAAGATTGTTCCATTGTTGTCCGTATCGGACGAAGATGGTAAGTCAAAATTTCAAGTCTCATTTTTTACATATCTCGTATATGTGTTTATAAGAATATTTGATTGTTGTTTTGTGTTAAAATGACAAGTCTCATTTGTTCAAATTGACTGATGAATCATTAGTAGAAGAGATAGAAGAGTTTGAAGATGTCGTTAAGAAGCTAAAATGGAATGTTGGTGGTTTAGAGAAAGATTTAAAAGCTTGTGAATCAGAGATTGGTACATTAGAAGGTGAGACTCGCACTTGTGAGGCAGTTGTAAACAGCTATGAGAGAGGCATGGAAGCCATCAAAACAAATGTACAAGAATGTGAAAAGGAGATAGAAGAGATACAAATTGTGGTATCTTCTTGTGAGAAAAAGATAGAAGACTGTGTAAGGGAGTTACGAAGCTTGAAAAATGTGATTGTGTGTGGTTTGATGATGGTTGTACTCTACTATGTGTTTGCATAAACGAGTTTGTTTAGTATTTTCTTTTGTATGTAAGAGTTGGTAAGAATCTTTGATGTAAGCGCTTGACATTGCAATTGAAAGAGTTTGAAGGAATTCATTACATTATAGGTTCTGAAAACAACAAAAACCGACATAATCAAATAAAAACCGAGGCTCCTTCTTCATTGTCCAAATCAAATCCTAGAAAAGTGACTTAGAAGACACCAAAAACCGACTTAACACCTTAAATCCAAGGAAAATGAAACCGTAGAAAACGTCTACCATGCTTTAAAATTGGACTAATAAGACACCAAAAACAGAGACTACATCTTCACCTTATATCACTGTTTAACAGCCTCTTAACACGATATGTGAACCTATAATGATCACAAGAGAGAAATATCAGAATTGGGCTTTATCATAACCGAGGCAAATCTTAAACTATCCCCAACCTTCAATCGAAAATCTATGATTGTTGACTTAGCCCTTCCCCTTGAGAAAGAGTCACCGACTCGGTACCTCCTTGACTCTTTGGCTTCTTTGACTTTCTATAAACTGATGCACCACTATTAGAGCATCCATTTGCATTATGACCCATAAAACCGCAATGTCCACACTGAACTGCCCTTCCTTCTCTGCTTCTTTTTGTCATCTTCTTAGGAGACTCTTCCACGCCTTTGCCTTTTGTCTTCTTCTTCTTTGGAGACTCATTTTTCCCCTTAATCCTCTTTTGCTTTTTCTTGGGACCTTGAGTGACTGGAATATATGGTGCTTGAATCCTAACTTCTTCAGATCTTCCCCAAAATCGCATACCAGTAACCGGAGTGATAGAGTCACTATATATGCTCCTCCATTTAGATGTCAAATACCAATGTGAAACATAATCCTCAACTTTTCACTTCATTAGCATACAAACACGTAGAGCATGGCGGCATGGAATCTCTGTCATATCAAACTTCCTACAAGTACATGTCCTTCTTGTCATATGAACCGAAAAGGCAACACCATTTTCGTTCACCTCAAACCGTCCATTAGATCCAGGAATCGCCTTACAATTCTTTCTCTCCTTCTCCTCTTCCGCAATCATTTTAGCCACTTTTAGACTATACTTCCCTTTGTGGTTCCTAGCCTTCTTCTTCCGTATATCAATGCGCACCATAGCTTGTCTACGAATTGTCTCAAGCATCTCCACTAATGGCATCTCTCTTGCTTTGTTGATTGTGTTGTTATAGAACTCTGAGAAGTTGTTGTGAACATCTTCACAACATGCATTGCTTGTGAAGAAAGCACGACTGCAATTTTGCGGATTCTTCTTCATCATTGCTTCATAGACACCAATGTCGTAATTTTTCATTTCTTTTATGGCGTCCTCATACTCAGCGACTGTGTAACTCTTTGCGACTTTCCAAAACAGTTTCTTCATCGTAGCTTTGCCTGTAAAATCTCTTGCAAGGTTTCTGTAAATGTGTCGTGCACACATACGATGTTCTACCTTAGGCAATTCTTGATCAACAGCAATAATCAAACCCTGTCATGTAACAATCAGAATCTTAGTAATAGATACACATCAATAAGAAAACAGCAAACAACAAGAAGCTAACTTACTTTTTGTCTATCTGATATAACTGTGAAGCCCTCTCCATCATTAAGACCCAAATCAGTTTTAAGTTTGCGAATGAACCATACCCAACTATCTGTGTTTTCTACTTGAACAATCGCCCAAGCAACTGGATAAAATTGGTTGTTTGCATCTCTTCCAATGACTGCCAGCAACTGCCCTTTGACGTTATTCTTCAAAAAACAGCCATCAATACCAATGATGGGTCGACAATGAGCACGCCATATGTCGCGAAGTGCTTTAAAACATACATATATTCGGTCAAAATGGACTAATCCTCCATCTCCAGTGATTGTCCCAACCTCCACAGTAGATTCGGGATTAGTTCTACAACAATAAAAAATCTGATGAGTTAAAAATACACAAAAATCTCAGTACTTAAATCTTATAAAACACACTTAAATCTCACTACTTACTCTAACAGGTGGTTCGCATAGTCTCTTATCCTTGCAAACTGTTCATCATGCTCTTCTTGAAGCATCTTCAATGCTTTAGCCTTTGCTTTCCTACATTGGTTATGTGAGACAACCAAATTGTATCTATCTTCAACTTGATCTTGCATTGTTTTTGGTTTCATATTAGGATCCCTTCTGATAGAACTCAAGAACAATTTAGCAATGATCCCGTCTTTAAATACCTTGCTAAACCCGTCCTTGTTACACGTATGATTATCCTCCAAGAACTTAACCATGAACTTCTTTATTGGTTTTTCGAAAAAGCAATATATTCTAAATGGACAATCTTTATCAATCGAACACTTAACTTCTGAAATCTCAGGTCCCCACCTTGTGTACTTGACATTCCACCCTGATTTGAGGACATAATCAACCACGGCTTCTTTGAATGCAGGTATGCTTTCAAATATTTGCTCCAACTTGATTTCTCCACTGAAACTTTTGTAAGTTTCATATCGTCTTTGACAATCTGCTCCATCACCATCCTCACAATCGGAGTTTGGAGGAGTATCCTCAGAATTGCAATGCTCTTCTTCATCAACAAAGCCTGCTATATTCTCCTCAATCAAAGCCTCCATCTCACACATCTCATCCTCACCACCGATATCATTACCATGAGCTTCATCCTCATCACCAATATCATTACCATGAGTTTCATCCCACCACCGATGTCACTATTTCGAGTCTCATCTCCACTGCCTACCTGATCATCAACATCATCCTTCTCTAAAAAAATGTCAACCATTCTTGTCCAAGAAACAGCTTCACACATTTTCTGAAAATTTTGATCACCATCACACAAAAATTTTAGCTCCCCAAAGGTCTCATAAGGCAGTTTATACCAGATTCTTTGGCCATACAAGCTCAGGCCTAATTCACCGATCACGTCTGTAAACAACGCATTTGCCTCGCCACCAATGGTCTTCTCCTCGCCACCAACATAGATAGTTTCGGTACTTGATTTGTGAAACTTCCCATGGTAGTATATATTGAATAATATCTCGGGAGGGCTAAAACAACAAATAATTGGGCATAAATTTACCAAAATCGAATTCCCAGAATCGAATTCTTCAAAATCGAATTCTCCATCGACGGAGAAAAACCCAAAATTGAAAGAAAACCGGCTAATTACCTCATTTTCTTAGACGAAAATCCCACCAGAGATGATGTCAATCCTTACTTCGACCTTGATTCGTTGCTACTTGTTTGAATTTCACCCTCAAGGTTCTCTCGATGAACTTCGGCGTCGATGAACTTCAGCGTTATGAGGAAGGAGACGAATAGTTACGACACAAAGATACGATGGCGTTTTCAGATTTTTTATTTATCAAATTTGGGTGTTTAATGGTTAAAAGTTATGATTATCCACCTAAGCATCCACGCCAGAAACAGTAAACGGCACAGTAACAGCATTAGGGTTATTGCATGAATTATACAATTTTTAAAAATTGATGTATGAATTAACAGAAAAATTGAGTTTATGTATAGTTGAGACGCGTTAGTGAGTTGATGTATATTCTGAACTTAATGCAGCAGTTCAGGTATGAAAAAGCCGATTTTCCTACTTATAGACCGTATGTACTCCAGCATCTAGAAACCGAAAAACATGTAACAGCATCTATGCGATTCTATGGACCAGTTATTAAAATAAATGGTATCTATGAAAGGAAGAAAAAAAAAAAAAATTGATTCGTAGATTCTGAAGCCCACGATTGGCCCAGTGGGTTTCTATGAATGTTCTAAAATACGTATACGGCGCATATACGGTGAATATACGGCCGTATTGACCGTATTTTTTAGAACACTCGGCTAAACGTATTCACATCAGGGGAAAAGAAATCAAGCTTGACCTAAAGATTCAACAATGGCGACAATGTCAGATCTTCAACGGGATTTGGTAGAGGAGGTGGTCTCTAGTCTAGGTTTCCGTTGAAAACTCTGAGATCAGTTCGATTCACTTGCAAAAAATGGAACGATTTATCCAAAGATCGGAGCTTTACGGAGAAGCAAATCGGTGAAGCAAGCGAATGAGATTACATTTTAGGGTTTATCTAATGAGCGTCGATCTCCATGGAATCCAAAGCAACGTTGATCCATCTATAAAGCGAGAAGGTACACTTGTCATCATCCCAAACGATGCGAACCATCAAATTTGGGTGTTTACTCTTATGCATCACCAAAGACATGAGCTCTAGGCTTGTGGTTTGGAACCCTTGTTTTGGGCAGACAATGTGGATCAAACACAGGAATTCTTACCGCAAGAGAGACAGTTACGGTCTGGGATACGAGAGTAGGAACAAGAAATCGCTTCGTAGATACAAAATCCTGAGATTTGTGTGGATGATGACCGGATCCGTGAGTTTGAGCTCTACAGTTTTGAGTCTAGTTCATGGAAGGTTCTTGATGTTAATCCTGACTGGGATATTGAGTTTCATCACCGTGGCTTATCTCTCAAAGGCAATACCTTTTGGTATATATTCAAAAGAAGCCTGTGTGCTCTTATGTTTTGATTTCTTGATCTGTTTTGGTTTTACAAGAGAAAAAGTATTGTTCATGACACAGTCGCTCTGTTGCAAGTTGATTAACAAGAATAAAAGGCATAAACATTACATGTGAAATATCAAAAGTCAAAAACTAGTAATTGGATCCCACTAGCACCATATCTTTTCTTAAAAGAATATAAAAAAGACCCAATAAAGAAAACGAATATAAGATTTCAACACATATTCGTATCAACTCATTACATTACATCACTTGATTCCCGGAGAAACCACACAACAACTAAATTCCAAAACCATTTTTTTCAGTTTTACTTCTGTACCGTCGAAAGACAATAGACAATACATCAAACAAACAGCATCAATGGCCTGTTTCTTTTTCATCAGGAAACCTTTTAAAACTAGGCTTTCTTCTGTGAAGCTGCAGATTTAATGGCGGATTTCGCAAGCGTCGAAGGCTTGAGAACGCTCTTTGGGTTAATAGCCTTTCTGATTTTGAAAGCAGCCCATGCTGTCCCAAAGACATGTCCCACTGCCTCAAGCGATTCGTTTGTCGCCTCAGCCGCTTTACCACCATGCCTGCATTCATCAAGACATATAAATTATTACTACTCTTCAACACTACCATATCTCTATGTCAGATTCCGAATACTCTCAGTTAACTTACCTGTGATCAACAAGTTCGGTTGCAACAGTGGACGAGGTTGACATCACATTCCTTCCAGCCACTTCAGCAGCATCGCAGACCTTATCTATAAAAACAAGAATCAACAGTTCCAATGATTACGAAATCTAAAGGTAGCCGCGATGAGTGTATAATATATAATGTAAGATAGTGGACTTACTGAATCCGTCAAGAGTTGCGAGGACGATTTCTCCAGGAAGAAGGCTAAAGAATTTCTTTCCTACTTTGGTGTTTGCCACTGAACTTGTGAAGAACCCTGAAACTTTGATGACTCCCGACAAAATCCCGTTTGCCACACTCTCTGTCATTTTGGTCATTCTCTTCACTCTACATAAGCAAAACAATCCATTTTGAAACTCAAGAAGCATATAAATTTGAACCAGCAAAAAGGAATCAATCATCAACAATACAAGTCATAACTCATGTTCCATGATCTAAGGCAAGATACACATGATGTTGTCCAAACACTATCTAAGGCAAGATTACCAAGATTTTTTGTCCAAACATTTCCCCAAAATAGAAAGTCACATTCCCATCTATTTAGCACAAACCTTCCATCACATAGTTACAAGCTAAACACAAGCATAACAAACCTCTCAAGCAAACTCAATTCAAGACGAGCAATTGCAGATTAACAGAAACCATACCTCTTGATCCGTTTCAAGGTGTCAGGGTGAACATCCCTCTCCTTCTCGGCCTTACTCAGCCTCCGTTTCATGAAATCGTTTCCCCACATGAGCCGATCCATAGTCACATCTCCACACCAGAGAATCCCTTTGATCAGGTGCCCAGAGCCGGTCGCAATCAGCTTCGCCGTCTTCCCGCTGTAATCCTCAACATTCGGAGCTAGAGTCGTCCAATACGCAGCGCACTGCTTCTCCACGATCTCTTTCTTCTCCCCTGTAAGCTCCACGGGAGATGTCTCTCTCGCCACCGTCACATCCAAAACCTTCTCACCTGTTTCCTTGGCTTCCTCCGACACTTGCTGCACCGTGAAACAGCTATAATCCGCCAAGATCTGCTCAAGCTCCTCCAGCAAATGCTCTTGACCTTTCGAAGCGATCGTGAGCCCGTAGTTCAACATATCGTTCTCTTCTTCCTTCCGCTTAGATTTATTCGCTCCTTCCTCGTCTTCGTCGCTCGAATTAGTTCCGAAATCCTTGGTGGGACGGAGGGTGAAGAAGTAATGAGACTCGTCGACCTTGACGGAGTTCTCGTCCTTGGTCAACGGCCATTGGATCTCGTCGGCGACGCGAGCGAGAACGGCGACGACATTCCCGTCCTGAACGATACGGATGATCTCGAGATCTCCGCAGGCGAGCTCGACGCTGTAAGATTGGTCGATTAAGTGGAGAATCGCGCCGGAGATTTTCAAAATCACCTCCTCCGTCGCTGTGGGAGGAGCCGAAACCGGTGCAGAACTCGTCTCCGGTTGCTCAGGGAAGAGATTGCTGGCGAGATCATTCATATCGAGCGAAGGATAGAGATTACTGTTAGAAGAGGAGGAACTAGGGTTCAGAGGAGCTTCGGGATTCGACATGTCAACAGTTGGGTAAAGAGACGAAGATTTCTTGTCGCTGGGGTTACCGTAAGACTCCATTATCGCCGGAGATTCAAATCGGAGAAGATTAAATGAAGAATGGTGAAGAAGAATGAAGACTTCTGATGATTAATAAATATATTTATTTGAAGAAGAAAGTGACCAAGCTAAGTATCTGTCAGAGATATGGTAGACGTGGAGGTTGCGCGTAAGTAACGCGTGTACCGGTCTAAACCATTTCGGGTAAAAGTAACCTTACCGACATCTTTCCCGCGCTGTTACACGGTTTATTGAATTAATTTAAAACCGGCAATTTTCTCTCTATGTCGGTCCATTTTTTGGTCTTGTGTATTATTGCATTGACGGAAAAAAAATATATATATAATCTCCTTTTATATCAAGCCCTCCACCTCAGCCAAAATATTCAGAGAAATATTTAGCCAATCGCATTATTTGACACTCACACATCAGCAAATGATGATGAAAAATCATCTTGCCAATTCATTTCTGAAAAAAAACATATTTCGCGTACGCGTTTATGACTATTTATTTTATATAAAAGAGATTGCCGAATACACGGAACATATTCTCAACCTATTAAGATCAGCTATTCTCTTCCATTTGCCTTTGCTAAAAGCTTTTAAACAGGTGCGAGAGATGGAACCACCAGGCCTTAGCTTCGCCAGCTGTTATGGCTCCTGCTCCATGGCGATCTCAAGACTCCCAACGTCGTCACCACTGATTTTCCATCACACTTAGTCTCTCAAAACTGGCTACCACAACTTCCAACGGTGTCAAAAAGCTAAGTAGATCAATAACTAATGCATTTATGTGTTTTTATCAATCCTTCCTCTCAATCATGTGTTGTAAATCAAATTATCTTAAATCTATATTTCTCCATAATTTTCGAATTATCATTCATAATTATCTTATATTTTGAAAGATAATTATGGAGAAATCTATATTTTGGGTGTCTTCGTTCAGGATATGGGAAGGCCCCATTAATAGTATGGTATAATCTTAATCTTTCATAATTATCTTAAATCAATATTCCTCCATAACTTTCGAATTTCAGATCGATGAGTGATGACAATTTAAGGCACAAAAATGCAGATGGGGTGAATAACAAGATCAAGTTCATATAATTCGGGTTCTATGGTCATTTAATCTTGGAAAACATGTTTCACTACAGTAATGAGGAGGACTGATTTATCTCTATTGCATTTAGTGATCGTGCAATAATGAAAGATGTTTAAAGCACTCACGCCAATCCAAAAAGGCTCCAACTACTAATTTTAGGGTTTCCAGTCTAACTAC
The DNA here is from genome assembly GCA_020283515.1 of Alliaria petiolata. Taxonomy (NCBI): domain Eukaryota; kingdom Viridiplantae; phylum Streptophyta; class Magnoliopsida; order Brassicales; family Brassicaceae; genus Alliaria; species Alliaria petiolata. Next base: position 452,078,630 of record JAHZTW010000001.1, on the reverse strand, counting down.
TTTCCCTCTTTATGTACAGAAAAAAATGCTATATAATCATCATTGCTACAAGAGGAGTGAAGTAGATACCAGCTGGATGCAAGGTACATTATATCATACTTGAACTTCCATACATTTTGAACTTGAACTTGAACTTGCATATTGATGTTATTTTACATCTCCTAAACTATGCATGAGAAACTCAAAGCTAAGCTCATGTGACCTCTATAAACAATTGGAAAAATCTATTTAGATCGTAATGGTGAGTAGGGCGAGTATATTTTGCTCTGATATCTCATCTCTCTCTCTGATTAATTGATGAGTGGGTGATTCTTTTATTAATATGTTTTCTGAAAGATTATAGGCCTACAAGAAAAGTAATAACACAGTGGTTCATGTGTAACGTCTACGTATCTGTAAGTCAGTGGTTTATACAAATGTGCAACCTATCTAAACGTATGACTTACGACTATTGGTTTTGTAATATGTTCAACCTATCTAAATTGGGCCTATCAATACCTTAATTGAAGCACTTGATGAAGACAACTGATTGGATGTAAGGGAGAGAGAAGATTTTATGAATGAAAGTAGATGAGAAATTACATGAAGGCTTTGCAACAGAGTCAGTTGAATCGAGAAAGATGTTGATCATGTGATCCAATCTGATTTTGCACTCAACGATAGACCGAGACAAACAAGTTTATCAGAGTTTGAGGTGGGAGTAATATCATGGACAATCAAATGACGCTGAATCTATTATGGTTAGGACTATCCAAACGCAGACAAATGAGCAGCTGAAGAAAGAGAGGCCTAGATTGGAATTGACGTTGGAAAGAATAGACTTTATGGGAATATTATTTGTGATTTGTTCAATTATAGCATACATGAATATTATAATTCATTGTGTACAACTTTGTTAGTCACAAGTATTAACCCAATATTATACCAATGTAAGAGAAAATAACAAAAAAATTATGTATATACCAAACTACATTAAAACAAACAAATAAGTATATACCAAAAAAAATTATAAACTACCGGACGTGAAGAATCTACGGAAGAAACAAGTTTTTCTTTCCACAAATCTATAGTATGAACAAAATCAAGAATCTCTATAAACACAGGAGAAAAAAAACAGAGAACAAAGTACAAAAAACAAACGTTAAAGAGCTACAAATCCACAAAACGATATGACTATGGTTGAAGGAAATAACGCATACTAAATTTTAAATAAGTAGTATATCAATTCAGTGAAATAAAGGGTACAAGCTTCAATCAATTAATAAACAATTAAACTTACATATTTAAAATCAGTAGTTATTCATGATTTGGAAATCTAAAATCAAAAGTCCATCAGTCAATCAAAATTATGTATATACCAAACTACATTAAAACAAACAAATAAGTATATACCAAAATAATGGACTTTCGTAAAATAACAAAATAATATTAAATATTAAATAATTATATAAGCTACGTGTAGTGTGGACAAAACACTAGTATTTTTAAAAGGTTTTGAATATTGGTGGAATAAACGATTATAGATGGAATTTATTTTTTTTTTCCGGCAATTTAATTTATCATTAAAGCCCAATGGACAATACAAATTTCTGAACCCATCAGTTCAATTTACAACATTTTAACATAAAAGTCCAATTATCACACACATACACAACATGTTTGATGAAGATAAGGCCCACATATAATGGACACGTGTCCGACGGTGGAACAAAGAACCTAATGGGATAAGGAGTTGCCCCTCGGTACATCGTCACCGCGCAACTCCGTCGTGACCGAAGATCTGCCGAATAAATCCCATGCTCCATCTATGAATCTCGGCCTGCTTTATCGGAAACTACTTGAATCGCCTGACACGCCGGAGAAGAAACTCAGGATAAAACACAACAGAACAAGTTCCGATTAAACGGAAAGATGAGAAATCCGATGAACGGAAGTATAAATAACACAAAGATCCGGACAAGCCGGAATTTATTATTCGATCAAACGGAAAAACAAAAACAAACAGAGTCTCATCGTTCTCTCTCTTTGAAAGATGGAATTAACGAAATTGATTTAACTTTATCTATCTTAGGATAATCTGAATCAGAGCTCATCGTACTTGAGTTCCTTTTGTTGTTCCACTTTAACTGGGAAACTCTTCTCGATCCAAGCAATATAACCACCGTCCATGTTTCTTACACTCTTGAATCCCTGTTATATGAATAAAAAATCCCACTAAATCTCAATAAGAAACTCAGATAAACTCAAAGAAAAAGCATTTACAGAAAGACCAAGATCCTCTGTTTTTTCATTCACGCTTGAGGAAGAAAAAACAGAGACTTTTGGGAGTTTAGATTTTTTTTTTTACTTACAGAAGAAACAAGATCTTTGGTGGCAAATAAAGATCTAACTCCAGCTTTACATCCCTGAAAAGAAGATTAAAACAACAGATTCTAGATTCAGATCCAGCGAATTAAGTAAAAAAAAGGGAGATTACTCTGTTAAGACTCTGTTATTACCACAACGAGATGATCGGTTTGGTTACAGAGAGACGAAACATGTTTCAAGAAATTTGGGTTATTTTCTTGACCTTGTGGAGTATAGAACCAGTAGGGAACATTCAAGACTTTCTATGAATCAACATGGCCTTTCTCGAATTCTTCAACAGTTCTGTGTTTCACGGTACTTGTCAAAATTTCAGAAATCACCGACAAAATGGAACAATAATAAAAGACATGTCTGAATCTAAAAAAAAAAAGGTTTTAAGATTTACCTGACGTCGAGAAAAGTGTAGCCATAGTGAAGAAGTTTCAGGGCTTGGCTCACATCGATAGTGATAACTTCTGGTTCTGAGCTTGATGAACTCGTGCGAGGAAAATGAAGAAGAATAGTGAACAGAAGAAGAAAGGATCTTATAAAGTGGTAAAAACTCATTTTGTTGCTGAATTGTTTTTTTTGTTTTTGCAGAGACTGAACAAGAATCAGTTTAAATTGTATATTTTAGTAGTCCAGATTAATTCGTGTTAAATCCGATCCTATGCGCCGCCGTTGGATTCGAGTACTCTGTTTTCTTTTGGCCGGCTGAGGTGTGTATACGTGGCGGCTTATTCGCCGTTGGATTCACTACCTGTTGTATTAGTCTAATTGTCTTTTGTTTTAATCGGCACGAGAATTTACGGATATGGGACGGTAACGGAAAATTTGAAAATTAAAAAACAATTTCCAAAAGAGAATTCATAAGAACGGGAATTAAAAAACAATTTCCAAAAGGGAATCTATAAGAACATGACGGATTCAAGAAATTTTTTTACGTAAAATCTTTTCTCAAACGGATAATTATTTTGGATAATTTGGGAAAATTCGGTAAAAATTAAGGAAAATGCGAAAAAATTCGGGAAAATTTGAGAAATTCAGGAAGTTCAGATACCCGATCTCATTCAGGTTCCCTTCCCTTACTTTTCTCGTATCCGTTTAAAAAAAAATAAATGGTTTCGAACGGGAATTTTTTTAAACGGAAACGAAAACGGGACAAAAAATTCGAAATTGGTACAGATGGGAATCGGGTATCCGTTCCGAAATTTACAGAGCTAGAAACAACTAGTATTATAAGTAAAACTACATCCTTTGCAAAATAGTCAGTGTTTTAAGATGTTTTTGGGGTTTATAAAAGAGTTCTTAAGAAAAAAAATAAAGAAATTAATTGGTTAAAATAGAAAATAGTTTAGAAACGTATCTTCGCTAAGATGTTTTAGAATTGTTTAGATACGATGATGTGTCAGTTTTTTGTTGGTTTGGTTAATTTTAACAAAAACCAAAAAAAAAAATTCTCATTCTCTTCCGATACGAAGACGAGGGACACCGTGGAGTCTCTGGNAAATGCAGCATCCAGATGCAGCGTCCAATGCAACATCTAGATGTAGCATCCAACTACAAAAATGAACATGGCCTTAAAGAAAAGCAATAGAAATTTAGAAATCATTCTCGAAAACTACCCAAAAACTCTTTATATAACCAACAAAGTCTCATTCTTCTTCCATCACTCAAAACCAAACACAAAAAGGGGAAAAAACCATTTTAAATTTAAAAAAAAAAAAAAAAAGTATGTCTCCTCTTCTTGCCCATCTCATCCTCTACTTACTTCTCTTGACGGTGGTTACCGGAGAAATTCTCCGACCAAGAAACGTTTCTATGGATTTTGAAGTCTTTGTAACTGATTCCGAGTTTTTTGTTCGCTATGGCTTTGAAATTATGTGAAATTTGATTTTACGTTTGAATCGTTAGGGAGGATTTCATTTTCGTATTTGGAAGAAATTCATATGAGGTTTTAACTTTTGATTGCATGAATCTGAAGGCACTGAGTCACTGATCTTTTGTGTGGTTATAGGAAGTGAGAATCTGGTGTTTTGAAAGTTTGGTTTTGGCGGATTTCTTGACTGGTTGCTTATGTTTGCAGCTTCTGCGTATTTACCAACACTGGATTTGTATTCTCTGTAAATTTTAAAGTCCATGAATTTTTGATGAACCCTGCAAATTTGTTACAGAAAAACAGAGAACTTGATAGCTGAGAAAGAAGAGAAGCGATTAGGGTGATTGAAAATCTGAAGGAAGCAGATGGGAAGCAGCAATAGAAGCGGAGAACAAAAAAAGCAAATGGCAGAACTGAGCAAAACCCTTAAAGAAGGTGAGATGATTATGGAGCCTACACGTAGACCTGATGGTACTCTCCGGAAACCCATCCGGATTCGAGCTGGCTATGTTCCACAAGATGAAGTTGTCAAATATCAGTCCAAAGGTTCTCTGGTATGGAGTCTTTATTCCCTCAACACTGTATTCTTTTCTTGGACTCGTTGTTTCACGTGGAAATGAATCGTTTGAATTTGATTTAACTCAGTATTGGTTGTGGATAGCGTGATTTCATTATCTGTAGACTGTACCACCTTTATATGCTTAGTTATAGTGCGCAGTCAAATGTTTTGCTCTTTATCTGGGGTTGAAAGTAGGGCATAAAAGGAAGATAAAACAGTTTATGTTCCTAATTTGCATTTTCTTTGCAATAGATGAAGAAGGAGATGGCCTCACTTGGACCTCCAGGTTATGAACCGGATTCAACTCCTAAACCAAAGACTAAAGCTGCTAAGAGAAACGAACGTAAGAAAGAGAAGAGACTACTGGTATGTGTTTCAACTCTACCAGTATGTAAGCTTCATATGCTATGAAGCTTCGTACTCACTTATTGGAACATGATTCCAAATTATCACCTCTGCAGGCTGCTGCAGAAAAAGGTAACAGCTTTGCCTCAAATGCGACAGAGCACCCTGCAGGGTATACATTTCCAGCTGCTGCAGGCACCACCCTTTGTCATTCATTTTTCGGGAGACTTGAAATACGGTATTGCAGTCAACCTAATATCGTATTTTGGAAGTCTTTTTCATTGCGATTTAGAGGTTTTGATGTTTGAAATTATGTGTTTTGTTAAAAATAATATTTATTTTTTTATTTAAGAAACGCCAATGGATTCTACCAGGAAGAGCCAAAAATGAAAATCAAATATAAGAGTTCTTAAAAGAAGAAAGAAGTAAAATTTATATTAAAAATGTTTAAGAAACCCATATAGGTATCTACCAATGGAGATGGTCTTAGTTATAAATTCGGTTACGAACATTGCCCATATAAAAACTAGTGTTATAAATTCTAGTATTATTTTATGAAAGAAAAACCAAAAAAAACTATTTTTCATGTTTCTTCATCTAAATCTAAGAGTCGAAACAATAGACAATTCACATTAAGTGAAAAAAACTAGAATGAACTAAAAGTCTTCGTCACCAATAATACAAAAAAGCTAAAACGCCTAAATAGTACGCGGTCGGAGAAGCTGCGTCGGAAACGTTATCCTCCTCCGGTTGGGGACTCTCCATACTGAAACAAACAATTAAAAGCAAAAAAGTTTTTAAATCATTCATTTTAAAAAAGATAAAATATATACATATATATATATATATATATATCTTTTTTTTAATTTTTTTTTTGCTGTTACAAAATCTACAAAGATTAACAACTCTTTCCTTTTTCTGTTACAAAGCGGAAATTTTTCTCAATATTAACAATTTTAAAATATTAATTTTCCTTTTTTTGTAAAATTGAATAACGAAAATATATACCTTGGAGAAGGAGGAGGACAGAAAGTGATGATGTAATCGGCGCCGGAGCAAGTGAAGGTGCTTGTGCCGTCGTCGTAAGCGTAAGTATAAGCCGTGGGGCAAGCTTTTTTGAAGAAACCAGAGTACTCACTCGGCTTACACGTGTCCGGCGTTCCAAACGCGCCGCGGCAGCAATACTCCGGCGTTCCAAACGCCTCGCAAGCGCTCTTGCACGCCACGGCCACTCCATCCGCGGCTTCAACCGTTACTTTCAGCTGATCAGGACAAACACCGTTAAGATCCGCCGCGCAACCCGTGGCGTTGCAGTTACCGACTCCCGTTGCTCCGCCGCGAGGAACGATCGTCATTGGGACGTTGTAGCCGTCGACGAGGCTGACGTCGTAGTAATCGAGATTTCCGTCGCCGTTGAGTGTGAACTCGGCGAGTGTAGCCGGAGGAATGGCCCCTGCGCCGGAGCATTCGATTTGGGATGAGCCGCAATCGCCGGTGACGCAGGTGAATTTCCCGGTGGTGGCGTCTTGGTTGCAGAGCGTCCGAGCCCATATACGGCCGGACCAATCGGCGGGTATGGAGATGAGTCGTGACTCTGACGAGTTGAGGGAGAACCCGGTGGTGGGTAACGGAGCTGTACCGGCGCCGGAGAGAAGTCCTGGCCAGACGGTGTAGTTGCATTGGTTAACGACGGTGAAAGTGGTGGAGGAACCACCATTGATGAGATATAGAATTATTATAAGGAGAAAGGAAGAGACTTTAGCCAAACCCATATTTGAGCAGAGAGGGTCACCGGAAGTTTGATGATTGTTTCGATGAGAGTTGTATGATTAAGGAGAAATTAGAGAGTGTTTATATAGATTTGGGGATTATTAGATAGATTTGTGCAATGGAAAGTTTCATAAAATCAATTTTGCAGAACCTCATACATATGCTCATTGATCTTTTCCTTTATTTCAACGTTCACATGAAAAACTTCTAAAACTGAAACTACGAATTATGTTAATTTTTTGTTTTTGTTATTTTGTTATTTTGTTGATTTTCCATTTTTTTTTTTTTTACATTTTGATTTATATGCTATATTTGTCGACGATCTTCCAATTCAAAATTAGAAATTTACAAGCGAGGGTTATCAAGTGGAGGAAAAAAAACTCTCTATCTTGTAACGGAATTTTTCTTTTCTTTTTTGTCCTTTTTGCTTCTTGTTTTGAGACTTTGATAAGAGACATGTGTAGGTTAATGGTATGGGAATTTTCAGGATTGTGTATAAAAGGAAATAAAGGAGGTGTTGGGGTTGGGTCAACGACATAAAGAAGCTTGTCTTTGTATCAACTCGGCTGGTTCGTTCTTTGTTACAACTTACAAGTTACAAAGTCACTAATGTTTAAAACAAATCCTTCTATTGCAATTTGGCTGTTTTGTATAAACGTCCAGAACTTGGTTTTGGCACCAAATGCATTGTTGGCTTCTCGCTAGAGTAATCAACTCGGAGAAGTTTTGTCTTGTCGTCAGAATCTCACTAGAACAACCCACTTTATAAAGAAAACTTGCTTGAAAAACAATCGCAAACTAGCAACACATCACGTGAAGGAAACTAAATCGGGTCTAGTGGCTAGTGGCTAGTGGCTAGACAGATCTAAAATCATCAATATCCATAAATGGGCCAAACTTTTCATGGCAAATTCGACACAGATTTGGTTACAGATTCAATCTGATTCAATGCAAAACATGACAGACCTTGAATCTGATTCAATATTCTATGGCTTTTTCAATCTAGGGAGGAAGATCAACTTTGTATCCCAATGAACCGATCAATGTCTGCCTTTCTCCGACTACAACTGGTGAACACGATTACTGTCGAGGTAGAGAAAGAGAAACGAAGAACCAGCATAAGCACTACAAGATCTCACCATGTCTCTCCTCTGTTCAGGAGATTCTACTAAAACAAGAACCAAGGAATCTGAACCAATCCATACCGCTGGCTAGATTCTTCTATAGCTATTACCCCCGTTTCATCGAAAGCAAGAAGAAGAATAGAGCAATGCAATAGAAGCATAGTGACCCCTTTGTTACAAAAGTACCCATGAACAAGCTCTCTAACAAAGAAGGAACCAAGCAAGAATTGGAACTGATCTCTAGCAAAGATTGTGAAAATGCATAACCAGTTAATGACAAGTCTCAATCTTTGTATACGGAAGTGACCATAACAGATTAGATTAGATCTTCAATTCATCACATCACACCCATTGCAAATGAAGAAGAAAGCAATCACACATATCATTCAAGTATCAAACTTATGGGCACGAACCAGTCACAAGAGCCAATATAAAGAACAGAAACTTCCAAGAAACATTCCAAAAACATCGTTCTAAACGACTCTAGCTATCATATTATAGTCAGCAAAAAGGAAAACCTTTTGCATAGGAAACATCAAAAAACCACAAAGAAGTTTATGAACATTACTCTTTTTTTCATCTTTCTGTTAAGCAAGCGAAGAGCATTCCCTTGCAAAGTGACCTTCCTTGCCGCAGGTAAAGCATTTGCCACTTCCGCCACCACCGCTTCCTCCTCCGCCTCCTCTCCGATCACAATCACGAGCCAAATGGCCAATTCCGCCGCATTCGTAGCATGCACCTGCACCAGCACCAGACGGTCTCTTGCTTGTGCAAACTCTCGACATGTGGCCAATTCCGCCACAGGTATAGCAAGTGTTTCCGCCGCCTCCTCCGCCGCCTCCTCCGACGTTTCCACCGGCGTTTTGCCTACAATCCCTAGCGAAATGCCCCACATCGCCACACATGTAGCATCCCTCACCGCCAGATCCACGGCCGCCGCCTCCGTATCTGTTTCCACTGGGAACACCACGACAATCCTTCGCCATATGACCAACCTCTCCGCAACTGTAACACGCGCCACCGCCGCCTCCACTGTTTCCACCGGCGTTCTGCCTGCAATCCCTAGCGAAGTGTCCCACACCGCCACACATGTAGCAGGAACTTTCTCCGCCGGATCTGCGACCTCCGCCACCGAGGGTTTTTCCGCCGGCACTAGCAGCGCAATCCTTAGCCATATGCCCAACTTCGCCGCAACTGAAACACTCACCGCCGTTTCCGCGGGAGCTAATCTCCTTCTTGTTAAGAGATCCGCCGCCGGGAGCAGTGACATCGACGGCTTTCGTCTTGCCGTCGCCCCCCAGTGTGATGGCGTATTCAACCAATTCACCAACATTCAAGCTCCGGAAACCATCGGAGACGATTGAAGACTGATGAACGAAAAGCTCCTCGCCGCCATCATCTGGAGTAATGAAACCATAGCCTTTACCATCGCTGAACCAATTAACAATCCCGGTAGATCTAGCCGCCGATTGATCGTCCTGCGCCATTAGATCGGAAAAACTCGAAACCGTTCGTGCAGAGAGGAAACTCGAAACCCTAAATTGCGAGATCTATTTATTATCCCTAATTTCGATTTGTCCATAAATCCGCCACGTAAGCTTCCTTCTCTATCGGCGGCAGTTACCACGTGTGTACTTGCATCAGGCCTGATATTTCTAATTTATAAAATTGGCCCATGGTTCAACTTATGTATTGGGCCTATCTATTTAAGCATTTTTTCTTAAACCTAATTTTTACAGATATCCCACACAATTAGTAAAAAAGGTGAATTTTGTCGTGAAGTTGATTTCTAAAAAAAAAGTATCTATCCCGTTAATCACGTTGACTTTTTTTGTATTCTCATGTTACTCGCTGTAAATCATGTTAAGGGTAATATATCATTCTCTTTTTATCATGCTTGTTTACTCATATAATCTAAAAACTGTTAATTTTTTACTAATTTTCATCTCAACACTAATTATCAATGAATAGCATTGGTTCCTGGATTTATATACACGCATAACTCTTATTCTAAGTCTCATGTAACTTTCGATGTATAATCTGAATATATAATGATCATTGTTATTAGTCAAATAATGATTTTATGATATATATATATATATATTTTTTTTTTTTTTGATCTTGATGCATTATTTTTTTTTGTTAAACCTTGGTGTATTCATAAAATCATTGGGACATGTGGCCCTGACGGGGAGAAGGCATGCATAAACGACTTCAAGAACTATAAACGAATAACATTTCCTCACTGCAAGTGTAGTGATTTCAAAACTCTACGTGACACCAGGCGTTTATGTAGATGTCATTTTATTTGCTAAGTTTTACCAAGATTTGTTCCTTTAATAAGCAAAGAGAGAAGCTATTTATTGAGAGTTTTTGGTATTTGATTGACAAATAAAAATTCATCCGAGTCCAATGTTTATTTCAAATTAGTTTATTTTGATCCCCGTAAATTCATTAATGTATGAGTTAATATTTAAAATATAGTATGCATTTTTGAATAGAAAGAATCCAAAGAGTTACACTTTTTGTGTGTTTATTATCTGTTAAATATACAAAATTTTGACATTTTTTTAAAAAAATACACTAACTAATTGTTTTTATTATTTTAACTTTCATATTTAAATTGTACATTATGAAGATCCATCGTCTCCATCACTTAATTTTCTTTGCGATGCCTTTGATTCTTTTTTATCTTCTAAACTTTTTTTTATTTTATTTTCATTTTAAGATGCAACAAGAATAGGTTTCTGAATCCAGTCATGCCTGGGTCACTTGATTCATCACAAATTCACGAGATAAAAATGCGTAGTTGTAGCGAGATGATGAAATTCTCGACGTGGTTGAATCCGATGTGGTTCAGAATCGGTGTGGTTTACGGCTATCAAATAGCCCTAGCTTCTCACCGGACTCAAAGCACAGACTTATGTCGATCATGTTGAGGGTTTGGTCTACTTTGTTTCTGGTGTTGTCTCTGTCGTGGTCTTCGTCTTCTATTACACCAATTTTGCTGTGGATATTTCTATCAGAGAAGAGATTGGTATGGCACCACATATGCAACTGTTCTCGTCTCCCTCTTTATTCTTTTTGTTATTATGTTGGTTCATAGCAATCATCCTTCCTCTCTGCTTTGGAGCGTCCTTCCGGTGTCCATCATGGTGGTGTTGCCGGCGTTATGTTTCAATTTTTGACAAAATTCGGTAATGTGATTCAAAAATAAATTCATACGCGAATTAAATGCAATTATGAAGTTTACATTGGTATTGGATCGACATTTCAAAACATGTAACAAATGCAATAGTTTTTTCCGTATGATTTGGAAATCAAAAAAAGTAATGCCAATCTGACATTGGGATGTGCCATTGGTGATTTATTCAGTTCAGTACATGTTCTATGTTTAAGCTCGGGTTGATGTCCGCATCACAATCTCATATAGGTATCATACCAGAGTCAAGACAAATAGTAAAGAACAAAAATAATAGCCTAGATTGCATTTTAGTATGTAAGACTTAACTCGAAAAGAAGTAACATTCAAATTTATTTATTTTATTTTTCGTATTCAATATATAGTTGATTATGCAATAATTTGTATTTGATTTTGTACTTTGATATTTTAATAAAATTTAGTCGGAAAAAACGGTAAACAATTATAAACTTCGATTTCTAAAAATAAACTATATATCCCGTTAATCACGTTGACTTGGTTCCACACTTCTCGATATTGTACATATCTTTTTTTTTTTGACGAACTTTTAACTAGACGTGACACCAGACGTTTATGTAAATTTCATTTTATTTGCTAAAGTTTTACCAAAAATTGTTTATTATAATAAGCAAGAGACAAGCTATTGAGAGGTTTTGGTATTTGATTTGACAAATAAAAATTCATGCCAGTCCAATGTTTATTTTGAAATTAATTTATTTTTTAAAATAATTAATACAGGGTTAAAAAACATGGAATAAGAAAATACAACGCACGAATTTGGATTGCAATTTTTTTTTTTTATTAATGTAGCACCGAAAAAGGTTGATGTTGTTTTGTTTTTTTAATAAGATGAAAAAGTAGAGATCGACTAACACTGCATCTCTAAAGCTTCTAGAAGCTCCCGACATTGATCTGACATGTCATAGTAAAAAACTGACAATAATAACGACAAGATCTGAAGTCTCGCAACGTGAGTTTACTTTGGATCGACACAAAGGTCCGACCATAAGTCTAAATAGTCTCGTATGACGTGGAATATTATTTTAGGAGCTGTTATTTATATTCAAGTTTTTTTTTTTTTTTTGACAAACAATTAGATTCAAGTTTTCAATTGAATCTAGACTTGATTCTAACGTATTTTGAGTCTTTGACTCAATATTGATGTTACGATTTCGCTAGGCTTAAAATTATAAAATGTCAACTACACCAAAAAAATATAAATGATATTACATACTCCCATCTCTTAAACCATCTTTTATTAAACCCTTTTTTCCGGCATTATTTTACTAACCCGTTTTTTATGGGGTTGGATATTATTATTTCATTTTTATATGAAAATTTAAAATTTTGAATAATACTAGATTTTAATAAAATATTTGGAATCTTAATTAAATAACATCAAACTTAAAAATCTTGTAACCATGCATGATTTACAAATATAAGATCCAATAACCTCAAAATTTTAAAATATAATTTAAAATCATTAATTGAATAACAATATATGGTTCGATTTAAATTCTATGAAAACCCATCATTGAATAAGTCAATTAAGTTAATTTGATGTTATTAGCCGCTGATTAGTTTTTACTTTTTTTTTTTTTTTTGAACAATAGTTTTTACTTTTTTTGTGGTTATCATCTCTACTTATTTGAGTGGATTGTGAAAACAACCTCCATAATCTGCGTGGATTTATCAAAGCTGGTAAGCAATATTTGTAAGTAAACACTACGATATGAATTACAAACTTTAAATAATGTCTGTATATGAAATTAATTAGTTTTAAAGACAAAATATTACAACCATACGTCCATACGTACTGCTCAGTTTAGTCAAGACATAACTTACACAACCACTTTTTTTTTTTTTTTTGAAAAGGGACTTACTTACGCAACCACTTTGATTGTAATTTTATTTATCATATGTTGTTAGTTAGATCTGTTTATCGTAAGAATATTTAATCATCTCTTAATAACTATATATTGTGTATGGCAGAAAAAATGAAAGAGCAATTGAGGGAAGAAAAGGCAAAATGCTAGACCCCATTATTCATCATCATTCAGTAACTGTTTACAATTCACTATTCTTATAATGATTCGATCGAATTTTATTCTAGAAGGCAGGAAAAAGGCATCTTAATATTACTTTATAAATAAGAAATTAGGGTCTATTGCTTTTTATCATTTTATCAAATATGATGTAGGGTCTCAGTCTCACATGGCACCAATATTTTAATTCCCAAATTTTAGCGGTGGGCATAATTTCATCATTTGAGCGATGATATTCTAACGAAATTATATATTAGTTTAGACTAGGTTAGTCAACGCACTTATTTTGTTTTTGAGTTTATAACATTTTTTTTTTCTTCTTGAAACTGTTTTCGAAAATTATAAAATTAATTAAATTATGTTTAAATTGCGTACCGGCGAATTCCCAACACACAACTAACATAAATTAAATAGTAAATTTACAACAAATATTCGAAATAAATATTGATGAGGTGACACTGAATAGGGAGAAAGCTCATTTTGATATTTTTTCAACATAGAATATTATATATATTCTTTTTTTTTTCCTGATGATGTTTTTCTTTCATTTTCCAAATATATATTTGAAAGAAATAAGATATATAATTCAATACAAAAGTTGAATTAACAATGAATAATTATTTCATCTACTTTTTTTTGTGTGAAAAGAATATGGATTTTTGTTAAATAAGAAAATTTGATGCAAATATTCCGGGACATGGCATCTTTGAAACAAGAGTGTGATTCATACATTATCATGACGAGAAGAAAAGAATCTTGTCTGTCGTATTTGCTTAGAGCATGAACAATGGTGTATCTTAACCTATGTTCTTAAGTAATTAAAACTTAAAAATAAATAGAAATTGAGCTTTAATGAGAAACTTGGATCTTAAATAATAACTTTAACTCATATTTAAGATATGTATCTTAGTGACACGTGTCTGAAGGAGAATGGATCGTTATTTTTTTTAAGGGAAAAAAATAATTTTGTTTTTATGTTTCAATAAATCAAATAAACTTTTCATAAAATAAAATAAAAAAATCAAATTTTTTTTTATTAAGAACCTCATCAAAAGTTTTACCATTGGAAGAGAAAAAATAAATTAAGAATTTTTAGATTAAATCCACAATAAAAAAATTGCTAAGAACCTAACATGAAATTTACCATTGTTCATGCTCTTAGCAATTTTTGTGGCCCTTGTGAGATCAAGTAAATTAAATTGACAGATATTTTAAAAATAAAAACGCAGTTGGCACCTTTTAGCAGTATATTACACATAGAATAGCAAAATACCGAATATTAAATCATATATATTTACATAAAATAATATTATATAAAAATGGCTGTGAACAAAAAAAATCGGTCCATATGTATGAGTATTTATTTACCATCTCCAACCATAACACTAAATTTATTATTTTGCTATTTTACTTTATTTTTCAGCTTCAACCACAACACCAAATTTCATACTAAAATAATAATTTTTATTATTATATTATTAAATTTAGGAATTTTTTATTCCAAGATATTATATTATTGCTAAAATAATATTTCTGAATATTAGATTATTGTTAAAATTTATAATAAGCCTTTAAAATTTAACTTTGTAATTTTATGTTTTTAACTTTGTAATTTTATGTTTTTAATGTTTTAATTGAATTTTAATATGTATTGTTTTAATTTTAATCAATTTGCATATTAATTTATATATTTTATGAAATATTATTAATTACAATTATAATTTTATATTATTTAAAACGAAAAGTACAAAATTATTTATATTATACTTAATTTTTAGTCCAAAAAATTATTCAATTAATAACCAACTATTTATTATCTTAGTATTTCATAAAAAACAAAAATATATATATTTTAATGTTTAGTGTTGTGAACAGTAACACAATAAATATAGTGTGACACTGTTCACAAAACAACAGATCCACAATTATAGCGTACAGTTTACCGTTTGATTGGAGAGCATAATCAACAAATTTGATGAAATGCCGTCCCATTGAAGAAACTTTAAGTTGTCATAATAAACGTTATTTTTCGTTAAGAAAAATTTGTTATAGTTTATGATAATCCATCCTTTTAATTTCATATCTTATCATTTTATATATACTCAACAAAAATTAATCCATCCTTTTAATTTCAATTATTTTAAACATGAATATGTTAGTTTCGAGTTTATATTGGTATCAAATGGTCTTTAGAGAATCTTTTCAAACAAAAAAAACTTTAGAGAAAACATAATATGGTTTTACTTTGCTCAACCGTAAACGTAAATTATAAACACACACATCATTATTCTTTGGAGTTACATTTATAATTTGAAAATGATATTTAATAAATAAACAACAAAACGTTATTTTTTTATATGGAAACTTGACAAAAATAGAAAAAAAAAAAAAACTAAACCTTTGAAAATGTAAATTGTACAAAAATAATATACTATTGGTACATATGTACGAGACGTTCAGAATAAATTGTTATAACGTCCATATTATAAACATTTAGGAACCATATCGCAGTTTTTCGAGCTTTTCAATACGAGTGTTGTCATGTTGATTACTGTAACGTCAACCTTAATTAATACGTATATTTGTTCTACATGAAAATCTTGTAGTATCTTGTTTTTTTGGGGGCATTCAAATATATTTATATATTACGGAGTTAGGCCAATGTAATATAAACACAATCATCATTTTTTGTTTATTTTTTTTCATTCTAGTTTTAGGATTTAGTGATTCACAAGGGATATAAACGCGTTGATCACACGTGGCACGGTGAACGATCCTGATCGGGGAATATTATTAGCAGCCACGCTGATTATCGCCATGTTAAGCAGCTAATTATGCAACGTCAAGCTAATGACCCATACAACATTAACAATCGATTAATCTGTCGGTAATCTCTGGGTTTTGCACTAATTACAAAAAAAAAGTAATGCACTGGTTGGTTTGATTACCAGCACTGATCGGTTTCCCAATTCCGTCCGCCGTAACTTCCGAATCCAGAAACACCGACGGTTAACGGCCGGCCTCGACGAAGGATCCTCCGATCATAAACGGCGCGTTTCTCGGGATCAGAAAGCGTGCAATACGCCGCTTGGATCTTCATAAAATCGTCCGCCGACGAGCGATCCCGATCGTTTCCAGCGACGTCGGGATGGCAGATCCTGGCTAGTCGCCGGTAAGCCGATTTGATATCCTGGCTCGTCGAGCCGACGGGAATTTCAAGGATCTCGTAGAGTGACGCGGTGGCCGAAAATCGCTGCGGGATCTGGCGCAGTCTCTGTGGTTCGTCGGCGCAGGTGTAAGATGCGGTGGTCGCAGAGAGAGACGGCGAGATCCGGGAAGCGCGAGACGGTGGTGATACAGGGGAAAACGGCGGAGAAGGAGAGGAGAGAAATGGAGGAGCGAAGAAGGTTGTGGAAGAAGAAAGCATAGTGAAACGACGGCGTTTGAGGTTTTTGTTTGTTTGTTTCAGTTCCGATTGACGGAGGAAGTTAAGAAACTAGAGAGGTTTATTTATAGTAGGCGAAGAGGTGATTATTCGTTTAATGATTACTTAATATTAATTAATTGCAAATTATCCATTCGTAAGTGCGACTAAAGAAACATTGAACCGGGTCGGGTCGAGTCTTATCGGATCCTTGAAGCTGAGTCAGACGAAAAGCTAATCCAAATGGAAGGAACGAACTTTTGTGCATAGTGGGCAAAACTGTAATCCAACAAATTTTCGATTTGGGTTTCATCTAACAAAGTTTGATAATACAGTAATTTTTTTTATAAATTAATAATGCTGAAATTTCAAAAATTAATTAATTATCGTGTTTTTGCTAATTTAAAACTGACAAAAAAAATTATTTTGTCATGTTTATTATTTTTGAATAATATTTTATAAAAAATTTGTTATATATTTTTCTCTTTTCGTTTTTTTCTCTTGTTTTTTGGTAATTTTTAAAATTTCAAATCTTCTATCTATGTTTTCTCCTTAAACGATTTATCGTAGAATGAATATTCCACACACACAAAAAATCAGTATTTTGTGTTTTACTATGTTTCTATCAATTATACTATTGCGCTACTTCCTTTTTTGGATCATTATGAATACTATCATGATTTTCGAATCGAAACAAACATCAAATGAAAACGGGTCTTATAGGATACATGGACTTTATAATTATTATTTTTCACCGATTTAAACTGAACTAATTATAAGGTTCATGTATCCAATAAAACCCGTTTTCATTCGATATTTGTTTTGATTCGAAAATCATGATGATATTCATTATGTTCAAAAAAAAGAAAGTAGTGAAATAATAAGATAAGTATCGATTTTAGAATGTCTTGATCTTGTTTAAATTTGTAAATATCAAAACATTGTGAAATGAGTTGTTCTCTCTCTTTCACTTTTAATACCTCACGTCAACCTAATTTCTAAACACCAAAAAAGTGTTTAAACATGGTTTGGCCATTTAAAAAAAGAATATAGGAAAATAGTAAGATAAATATCAATTTTAAAATGTCTTGATATTTTGTTTAGATTTGTAAATATCAAGACATTGTGTAATGAGTTCTTCTCTTTCTCTTTTAATACCTCACGTCAAACCTAATTGATCATTAAAAATTTTAAACACCCACAAAAAGTATATAAACATGGTTTGGCCATTTCAAAAAAAAAAGTAGCAAAATAGTAAGATAAGTACCAAAAGAAAGTGTACAGACATGGTTTGGCCTGTGCGTGTGCCGTCTCCCTCACACTACTAATACCTAAAAAGCTCTCTAATAATAAAACAAGCCAAATACAATGCACTTTTTCTATTCAGCAAGTAACGAATTGATTATGTCTGCTTCGGAGCTCTTTCATTTCGCGATCGTAATAAAAAATATAAGAACAAGTAAAACACTCTTGGCCCAATGCCAAATAACTCGAGTATAATTCACAAGCTTGTGTTTTCACGCAACTCCAACACAAGCTATTCTGATTGATCATAAGGTATACACAATACATAACCTCATATATCATTATCATTACATTGCACTAATTGGCTGTATGAATATCGATTTCTTTTTGTCATTGGTTATAAAAATTATGAAAATATATATGTTACAACAACACATGGAAACACTGCAATTAATCCCCATTTTCTTCTCCTTCTTTTTTTTTCTACAAAAGGGATACAAAAATTACAAAAAAACTTTCTTGACTTTGACTCTCCAATACTGCAAACTTCTTTAATTAGACCTTTCGAGAAATAAGATAGCCAGGAGGGTTCCTAACGTTTCTTGATTTGATACTTGCGGTTCTCAAAAGTCTACGAAACTCATGGAGACTGATTTTACCATCATTGTCGATGTCTGCTTCTTCAAGAAGTGGCTCAATAGAGCCTTTCAAGCCAGTATGCTGCAAAAAGAAAAAAATCCTTTTTAATTACGTGACGTTAATTACTTAAATAAGAAGGAGATAATATAGTAGTTAGTATATAAACGCAACCATTCGAAGTTCCTCTGCTGTTATATATCCATCTCCGTCTATGTCGAATTTCTCAAATGCTGCTCTTGATCTCTGTTGCCACTTCTCAGAATCATGCTCCTCTAGTTGGTTTACGTGTAACGCAGCAGCAACAAACTCTTCGAAATCCACAAATCCATCCGTGTTGCTATCAATCTGCATGCAGCAAACACAACTCTTAGCTAAATTAGATTTCAAGAATCTCATCATAGTTTGACTAACTTAATTTTACATTATACGTACCGCTTGAAGAATCTCTGCAACTCGTGCGTCCTTAAGCTTCCAAGGATGATCTTTCGCAAGAGCCTATAGAAACATGAATTTAATGTCTCAAGTATAGTATTTGGTAAATCGCATTTGTGCTAGTGATGATTGAGAAGTTTTGTTTTCAATTTTTACCTGCCTCATCTCGTCAAGGCTAATGGCGCCATTCTTATCAACATCAATCGCAACAAACTGGTCTCTAAGATCAGCCAACTCTTCTTCATCAAGCGTCGTTGCAAGAGCCTTCAACCAAAAGAAGCAACTCGGGTTATAAAAAACACACATCAAAACCTTCAAAATGAAACACAAATCTCTCTTCTTGATTTTACCCTCAAGGCGAATTGCTTGAGGCGGCTGAATTTCACAAACTGACGCATGTTGTTGAGAACTGATATGTCTATGGGAATCTCAGTTGCATCTCCTCCTTCTCTAACCCATGGATGTGCTGCAACAACAAACAAAAAACCACAATTCTTAGAAGAAGATCAGAAAATGAAAACAAAATAATGAAACATCAAAATACTTACATAGAGCCTGCGCAGCTGTTAGTCTAGCCCTCGGGTCTTTTACTAACAACTTCTTAACGAAATCTTTGGCGCTGTTGCTAATGGTTGGCCACGGTTTTCTTCTGAAATCAGGTTTGTTCTTCAAGACCTATATGTGTAAACATATCTTCAGTCCAAAAAGAGAAAAGAAAAGATTGATGATAAGTTATGTTTCCTCAGGGAAGCTACACAAACCTCCTTGAAGATACCATCTTCAGTCTTATCCCAGAAAGGTCGTCTCCCGCAGAGAAGAATGTAACTGATTACACCGATGCTCCACACATCTGATTCGGGTCCCGACCTGCGTTTCAACACTTCAGGTGCGACGTAATAAGCACTCCCTACTATATCATGAAACTTTTTCCCTGCATTTGGTTCGTATAATACAACAGTACTTAGATCAAAGAAGCGGGAAAAAAAAAAAGAGATGTACATGAATCACTTTGCAACCAAAACCTGGTTTGATGAAGTCTGATAAACCGAAATCTGTAGCTTTTAGAGGGGAATCTTCTTCGGTTGATTTGAACAGAAAGTTCTGTTTTGAGAAGAAAATGATTTGGTAAGCAAAACCAACTACACGCATTAGGAAGTAGTTGAAAGTATATATATACCTCTGGTTTCATGTCGCGGTGAACCAAACCGCGCAAATGACACTCAGCCGCAACTTTCAGCATTTGTCTCACTACCACAGCCGCGTCTCTTTCGCTATAACGGCTCTCTTTCCTGTAAACAAAGCAATCAAACAAATAGCTTAATTAGGCGTCTATAAAAGTTTTAAGTAATACACACAAAAATGTACTTTTACTCTGATTAATAAGACCTTACTTGGCTAATATCCGATCAAGCAATTCACCACCCTCGCATAGCCTGAATAAGAACAATATCATCAACGGACAAACTAAATTAGCAACAGCAAGATACAACAACAAGATTTACCCGTTTTTTTTTTGTCTTTCTTGCATCACAAGAAATCTAAAGGCTTTTTAAACTTACTCCATGACTATATAAACAGAGTTCTCGTCCTCGAAGGCATTGTAAAACCGAACCACGTTTTCATGACCGGTTAAAGCTTGTAGTATCTTCACCTCTCTCTTTACATCTTCCACAGCTATCGGAATCGTCATCTGCTCCTCAAGAACGCAAGAATTTGACATACGAATTACGAACAATCTTGGTGAATTTTGTGACCAAAAACAAAAAAAAAAAATCCCAAAAAGCTGAAGAATTTTAAATCAAATTAACAAAAAGCCAAAAGTCTCTGATTAAAAGAAAGAAAAAAGTGAGAATCTTTGATCAATGATAGGTGAAAATGATGAACCTTGGCCTTGTCGATTTTCTTGACGGCGACACGATCTCCGGTTTTCTTGTCGGTAGCGACATATGTATAACCGAATTGGCCATGTCCGAGCAATTTTCCGGTGGCGTAACGGTTATCGAAATCTTTAGCGTACCCGAAATCGACGCGCTTGCCGTAGGGGATCGCTTCTCCTTGTCTCCCCCCGTTATGATTATTGTTGTTGTTGTTATTGCCAACCACCTTCTCTCTCGCTCTCCCGTGCGGCGGCGTCTGCCGCGTTTGCGTTTGCGTTTGCGTTTTCTTAGCCGTGGGGCGTCGCGGTTGGGTCCTGTGTTCTTTTTGGATCGTAACGGCCATGAATGAACACGGCGATTGAGGCGGTCTGTGTTTAGCCACCGTGAGAGGAGGATGCGGGATGTTGGGGTTCCGGGGGCTGCGGCTGGGGCGGCCGGAGATTTTGGCGGAGGAGAAACAGAGACCCATGATTCTGTGGTTTCGGTTTCTCGACCCTACGCGAGGAGGATGTTTTCTCTGGTGATTTTGCTGGCATTAATGAATGGAGAATGAGGTCGCCATTGAAACAGCATTGCCAGACAGAAAATCGTGGGAAAATGTAGAGAGAGAGAGAGAAATGGAGATTGGAGAAGGGAAGAAGGAGATCTTTCTCATATGCGTTGGTAAAGAAATAGTCTTTTTATGTAAATTAACTTGTTTTTTTTTTGTCTTTTTCTATTGAATGAGTTTAACAATTCCAACGAAAAGAAACGAATTTTAAAAAAAAAAGTTTCCACTGTAGAAGAAATGACAATTTTAGATGATAATAAAATAAATGAAACTAATGTAATGAAATTATCTAAACTTTGAATAAAGAAAAAAAAAACAAAAACTTTCTTTTGACAAATGCAATTACTTTAGCATTTTTAACGATTTGGTTAATGCAAGTATTGACCACAAATTTATTATGTAGTTTCTCTATCTAAACATTTAAAAAAAAAAGAGTTGAAGTATGTTTTCTGTAAGCTCTTAGACCAATTCAGAAACTACAAAATTTGCGAGAGTAAAGAAAGTGGTTCACGAGGAGAAGAGTAACTTGCTAGTACTTGTCATCTTTTGATGGAAGCAGCTTTATAAGAAGCTTCTGCACGAGCTTCATCCAACTTCTCCGAGAGCTCTTTCATGAAAGGTGTGCTTGTTCCGTGGCTGACCCGCAGAATGTCAAATCCCTTAACCAGTGAACTCACCGCCTCTTCGGTTTCCCCCAGCAACCTGCAACGTAACAATAAGTGCTCTTCATCAACAGAATATGATAGAAACCGTTGCCAAGTTATTGCCCTCGAGCTCAGGTAAATGTAGAAATCTAATATGGTTGGTAAGTTCCTAGTTCCTCCTCTCTTGGTAAATATAGAATGTTGCATTTAGGCTTTAACCCATATTAGTCTGAGATCCTAACTGAAAGCTACAGTGGAATAAGAGTCTAAAGCAGCTGGAAAAACATGAAAGTGTAAAGGGAAAACGCTTATTTGGTCCTATGAATCTCGACAGGACTTATTAAAATGTCGAAATATAGAAAGCTTCAAACTCTTTGTTAGTTTTCAAAGCTTCAAATCTAATACAGTAAAACTAGAGAAAGGATGAAAGAGGTTCTGATACCATTCGAGTTTCCCCTGGGTATAGAACTGCAGTCCAATCAAAGGATGGGTTGCTGGATATACTCCTGCAATTTTGTGAACAAAGTAAGCATTTGAATGAATTTACATTATCTATTATATGTAGCTGTTTCTGCTAATGGTAATTAATTAGTAGCCACTAGTGCCAATAACTTGGCGTATAGTTTGTATTGTAATTCTAAGAAAATGTAAATGGACCAAACTCTATAAAGAGCTTTGAAGTTATGTTTAAAATATAGATCCCACATCTAGATCAATATACTAGAAGTCTGGTTGTTGCCTTTTAAGGTGTCCAAAAGAAAAAAAACTATTAATCGAACTTCCTAATCAAGATGTAGCAGAGACATACTTTGGTAAACAGGAACTATTAGTCTGCAGTAATACAAAGCTTCTCTCCAGCTTTCTACTTCCATTAGCATCTGCAAAAGAACGCGTAATAGCAAGCTCTAAGACAGCACATTTGTTTCTTTTTAAAAATCTGTACAACTTCCAGAAGTCCAAAACATTCTTTCCAAAAGAAACGTACCTTGAGAAGTTTTTCACGGGTTCTCATTAAAGCGATGGAGAAAGAATGATAAAGCTGGTCTTGTAGTTTCTCCATTGTCTTATATAGTGCAATAGCGTCTTGTCTATCTGAAAATGGTCAAAGATTCTCTCAGACAACTCACAACACAGCTCAATGTAACCAAGATTAGTTAAGTTTGTTCGGACATATAAATGCAGGCATTGAGGAAGCAAAGTAAGTAGGCAACAAATACTTTCTGCGGAAGGAGATGCAGGAGCCTTCTCTGAAACTGTTTTCACATCACCCGCCAACTTTTTAACCTCTTCTTTGCTCCTAAGACGCGTGCATTTCTGGCAAAGAAAGCCTTTTTCATCTACAGAAGCCAAACAAAAGGAGATGGTAGGGATCAATAACGTTCTTGGACACATAAACTACGTAGTAAAATATTTACATACCAGGATCACGGAGTAAGAAACCAGTGCAGGCCTCATTGGCACACCGATAGCCTTCCAATATCGCACTTTCTTCAATATCATGAGGTTTGCCCTTAAGTATGAAAAATGTTGGTTCAAGTAGTAAGAAATCTAGAATATTAAATGGTCAACTGCAAACTCCATCCGTTGATAGGTGGACGAGTTAGTGCCTACTTACAATGTTACTGCATCGGGCGCATTTACAGTGGAAGAGGTATTGTTCTTTCAGAGACTTCTGCCGAGACAGAGTGCTTCCAGCGGTTTCAATATAACTGATAGTTACCTGATCAAAGACAAAGGATCTACAGCTATATGTCAGTGTGCGACTAGCATATACGAAAGACTCAGGATGAAACAAAGCAGAAACTACCTCTGAATCCTTCGATATGTTCTCCATAGCTCGAACAACAGCCTTCTGTTCTTCGAACACTAAAATCGCATTGGGAGAACAGCTACAAAGGATGAGGGTTAGGCAGGATATAAACTGATTAAAGACCACAAACAAAACAGATTAACGAAGCAATTACCTGTGATTAATGATGGAAACCAAGGGAAACAATCCTATCCCCTGAGGTCTCAATTCGCTATCACAAATGCTATGAGCATTGCATGAGAACTGCGATTCGATATAAATGAAAGTGGCTTAAATAATCATCGCTGAAAACATTCCAGGTTGAAGATTAACACAAGAATTTCTCCCGTTGTAGCCCAACAAATAAAACAAAGTGGCCATTCATGAGTTTTAAGATGCAAAAAATCATATCATCACCAACCTATCTGTCTGTATAACAGAAAATCAAGACGATAAATTTTCCTAATACAAAAAAGGAAAACTATTCAACGGCAGCTTGCAGCAAGACAATTCAGTTTGTGTCAAGCTAACAGCAGAAGAAGAGACAAAAGCGCTGGTGAACAAACCTTTGAAAAGTTCTCGGCAATCTCTTTTAGATCAATGCTAGGAAGCTGAAGAATCAAGTTCACAAGATTAGCCATCTGCGCATACAACATCAGCTGCTTTTCATCAAGCTCAGACATGTCTACCAAATAAAGGTTAAAGAAGACAAAAAGAAGAAGCAATTCTACGAAAAAAAGCGAGATTGTCAATTTCACAAAACCAAACCCCAAATAGAAAGGATACGAGACACCAAAGCTTCCACCAAACTGTAATTGTATGTTGTCGTGATTGGCATGACCTGGACCAGATAAACACATTAAGAACTTAGGATACATAGACTAGTGTAAAAATGACATCTTTGCTATCTTTACACTATACTACACTTATTCTCCACATTTCAACACAGTGAATCAAACCACCAAACACGTTTAAAACGATGAGCTACAAAAGGTGAATGCAAGAAACCAGCAAAACCACTAATAGCGAGAGAGAGAGAAAAACACAGATGATTATAACCTTTTCGTTTTGTAAGTTCCTCTTGAGGTAAAGTTTCACCATAAGACGTATCGTAGGAGTCACTAACTTCCGTTTCAACTTATCAAGCCTAGAGAGAGCTTTGCATTCATGGCGATGCAACTTCCACTCTGACTTCTGAAAAAAAGAATCAAAACAAAACGAAAAAACCGGTTACAATACGAGACAATCATCAATCGAATTTCTCCAGAAAGGACTCCATTATACCTGGCACGATCTCCCACAGTACCAAACCACTTGACAG
Source organism: Alliaria petiolata (assembly GCA_020283515.1). Classification (NCBI taxonomy): domain Eukaryota; kingdom Viridiplantae; phylum Streptophyta; class Magnoliopsida; order Brassicales; family Brassicaceae; genus Alliaria; species Alliaria petiolata. Next base: position 452,053,439 of record JAHZTW010000001.1, on the reverse strand, counting down.
CCAGAACATTTCTTAAGGTTATTGGTCTTGAAACATCCATCACATCTTGATTCCGAGGAGTTATTGTTCGGGACAGAAACATACGGCTCTTGGCTTAGAATCACTTCTCCTGAAAGAAAAAAAGAAAAAACCCAAGGATGACCTCAGTCGCCGAAATTTCAAACGACGAACAGAAGCAATTATCAAACAGATTTCATACGAAACCCTAAAAACTTCCACGAGAGAGATAAGAGAACCTGGACGAAAATCTCTGGCAGTGAACAGAGAGCGGCCTTTCTCCGGGAGATTCAAAACGTTTAAGCAGCGATCTCGTAGAAACCTCTGCAAATCCCCCATTAGTGCAGCTTCCATTGCCTTCTCTAGTGAGAGAGCTCTAGAACATATTCAAACTTAATTGCAATGGTCAGCCTCGTCGGTTTAGCTCCAACCGGTTTGATAATGAAAATTTTCGGTCTGATTAGTTGAATTTTCTAATAATACATGATTGAGTTAAGACGGAGCAAATATGATTGAATTCAAACTAATTTTTTATCCAGTGATTTCGTAAAAGAAAAAATTGTTGTTCTTGATCTTTGCTTCTTAAGTTCTTTATAACTCTTCCGAGAACAGTTTAAAAAAAAAAATTCTGGCAAAAGTACATTTTATATAAGTACAGAAACTGTTACTAAACATTAAATACATATACACACAGTTAAATATTTACAAACCTAATGAACAACCGTTACCTTCTTAAATTGAAAACACTGAAACACACAAATTTTCTAAAAGTAATAATTATTGAAGTTAGAACCAAGGATGCCATGTTGGATCCATCATACACAAGTTGCGAGGCGACAAGGCTGCCTCCACCAACTCGTTCACTCCTCTTTGCACCGACTGTGGCGGCTCCACAATGTTCTCATCCTACAAAACAAATCCGTTTCATCTTTATTAGATGATGATGATGATCAATGATGATGATGATGGTGATGATAAAGTGATGGTGATGGTGCACGTACCTCTTCGGAAAAGTACTGTGGGGCTATTCCTCTGATCCGGTCAATGACCTCTTTCACGTTGGAGTTAACTTTGTCCTTCAGCTCGGCCGAGTTCAGTGTAGCAATTCCTCCGACAGGCGGAATCGGCATGCCAAGTGGTCTTCTTCCAAACCAAGACAGCAATTCATCACGGAAGAACATAGCCAGTTGATACCGAAGATGATCGTTTTGCTGTAAATTTTCAGAAGAGAAGAAGAGAAGAGAGATCAGAGATCAATCAATGGCGCTTGTTGCACCCATCAGGCTTTTGTATATATTTCATATTCATTCTTCCCTGTTTTTTTCGTTTTTTTGGGGGGGATTATGACTTTACCTTGGAGGAGATAACTGCTTGCGCTGCTGAACACATGGATGACATGAGGAGACCTTCGACTCCAAACTGAGAGAAGAATGCTTGCATGTTCCTTGTGAGGCGGAAAGGCACGGGTTCGTTGAACTCGATCATCCCGTTGGCGTCATAGGCAGGGTGAAAATCTGTCTGGAACATTTTCCCGGTGTTTTTCGCAAACAAGACCTTGTTCGGGGACCTCCCGCCGATTTGTAGCATGAAGGACATGAAGCTGGAGACCGCTAGCTGGACCGCAAACTGCTTCTTGAAAGCCCACATATGGCTTCCGCTCATCAGTGTTTTGTACATGTACTGAGAGAATATACTGTCATTGACCAAGGTCTTTGTGATCTCAATGTAAGCCTGCAAACGAAGATCTCCTATTGCCTCTGCTGTGACTTGCCCTGATATAGCTTGATTGAGTTGCTCCTTGAAGTGGTTAATTGGAAGATCTGCCTCTCGGTCATTCCGTGCACAGTGATTCTCATACACCTCAAGGAAAGTGTTGTACATGAGATCATCCTCAACCATCCGGACCTGAAACCAAATATGTTTTTTAAAGACCATGCTGAGAGAGAAAGAGAGCGAGAGGGGCAGAGATAATTCTTGAACATCTTCTATGTTAAGATTTGAGGGAATCTTGGGTTTAAATACTCATCCAATAAAACATCAAATTTGAATTTATGGTATCAAAAATCACCTGAGACCAGACAGGAATGATGATTGGAGTGTGAATTCCAATGTGTCGTCTTCTTGATTCCTTATGCTTATCAAACATTTGGTTCATCACACGGAAAAGCTGCAAGATGCGTTCATCACTTCTGGCATTAGGCGTCAATGATGTCTGAACTATGAAATGCTTCTGCGAGCCATCTGAGCCAATAAGAGTCAACCGCCTGAAACTGCTTCCATGCCTTCGAACAATAGGTACATCTGCTCCAACCCTATCCAGCTTTACTGTATGATCAGGTGCTACTTCCTGAACAGTTGAGAGCATGATTAGTTTCACCAACAGATAAATTAATACTAAATTACTTCAATTACAGACTTAATTCTACCTGATCAGCAAAGTACTGCCCTGGTATTTCCACGTCAACAACATTGAAGTCACGTAATACCCTGCTTTCATCTTCCAATCTAAACACAGCAGGAAACCTGTCTTCAACATTGCTCTGAAGAATGTTTTTCCATTTTTTCAGTCGAGTTGTCAGCTCAGCAAGAGTGACCGGGAATGTAGCTGTACTTTCTGGATCAAGGTGACGCTCAAAATCCTGTTTGTACTCTTTCACAAATTCCACATGCTTAGTCACAGCATCTGCCGAGAAACAAGCTCTGCAGACACCCGACAGCTCTTTTTTGAGCGGTTGGGGAACCTCAGCAGTGGTGGCAGTCGGATATTTGTAGCAACGATGCAACAGAGCATTCACAACAGCCAGCAATCTTTCTTCAGGTAATGTAACAAATCTCGAACCTATTTCCGTGAGAAGAACCTGAAAAGGAAGATTACTTGCTTAGATCATCCAAACCGAAGAGGCAGGAAACTGCACAGTTGAGTCAGAATCTGATTGAAGCTATTGTTTATGTATTTTGAGCAATTCGGACAAACATAGTTGATATATACAGTATACAAAAAGAAAAAAGTATCACCTCGAGTTCACTAGCTAAGTTGTTATGTTTACTCCTAAGAGCTTCCATGATATCCTTGGCAGCGTCAAAAGCACCCGCAGCAGAGATTGCCAAGGATGCACCATTCCGTCTCGCTGTGCTTTCATTGTTGTCATTGATAGTAGAGCTGCTTTGATGCATAGATTGATCATTCCCGGGATGGGTATTATTTTCTGCGGTGGAGCGTTCACTTTCTTGCCCATGGGGGTTACCACTGTCATGGGTTCCACTGGCTCCGCTAGTTTGAGCGCCTTGATGGATTTGAGTTTCCGATGGTAAATTGCCTCCACCATGACCCGCTGCACCAGAAGCATTTTGCTGCTGCATTCTTTGAGCCAAAACCAATCTGCCAAGTTCAGACTTATTTACCGCATCACGTCGCTCCAGCAAATATGTGCGCAACCAGTAATAGAGAGCCTGAAACGGAAAATCCCGACATACTCAGGTTGAAATAATCAAATGCACGACTTAGTCATAAACGCTAAAAGCTAAATTACCTGTGGGAAGACTGCAGCAATTTTCAATAACACCAATTTGCAATGGGGTGCTTCAGTTCTTTGTAGGGAAAGCAACAGCTGTGGAATCCAAGAAAGCCACACCCAGTGAGGAACTTGTTCTAAGTGTTTATCAAACACCCTGCCAACAGGCTCATTCGCTGTATCGAAGCTAAGAAGATAAAGAACACGAGCTATATGACTTCTGGAATTGGAAACTCCAAATCTTATACCCTGAAGAAAGCAACTGACAGCATATTCAAGCCAGATTTCATCTTGTGTTTCTTGGTAGGCCTACAAAAGAGAGTATCATATAAGTACAAGGCATACGAAACATCGAGGAATGTTAAGAGCATATAAGAAACACAACACAATCATAAGAAATACCATGTCACAATAGTTTCCCCAGCTTATCCATCCTTTGGGTAAATTCTTGAACAGGGTGATTGCATTGGAATATGCGATATTAGCACCTTCGGTGTCATTTAATTTCAAATGAAAATCCCCCTTCAGACGAAAGATCTCTGCTTTGATCTTATCGGGAAAATACTCCAAATTTGTGCTATTGATCAGATTAAGACCACTAGCACGCTCTCCCTTCATTTCCAGATAAGCTTTTGCCTGCTCTCTAATTTTAACAAAGGCTTCCTGCACTCACACATCCAAAACAAAAAGATGAGGAAGATACCTTCAATAATAACAATATTTCAAGCTCAAACAAGACAGATGAAACAAGCTAACAAACAAACTTGGCAAAATATGTTACCAAAAAAAGAAAAAACAAAGATGCAGTTGTATAGAATTCAGCTATTAATTCAACATTGCCCAAATTCTGAAAAGATTAAAGATCTTGGAGAAATGTACCTGTACTTCCATTGTCGAGTGTCCATACATTTTTTCAAGTATCTGTACACAAACATCATAAAGCCCTTGTTTCCGAGCTATCCTGGCAAGCTTATTGACGTTCCATGCTTTGTCACGGAACCCAAGGTGATGAAGATGAGAATTTGAAGTAGCAAAGTCCTTAAACGCCTCAATAACAACATTATACATTTCATTCCTCCACTGCAGCATATCATACCAGACTGTCATATTGTCCCATTCATTTGGAGTCCTCAGCCTCCAAGTCTCAAGAATATCTTTCAGATCTGCATAACGATTTCCCAGTCCACCAACAGCAGCATTTCCTGAAACTTTGTTCCCATTTGCGACGTCAACATGAATTCTAGCAGACTCCTGAACCTCAACTAGCTGTTGGAATTGCTGCAGTAAAGGCACTCTAGCATGAACAGACATTTCAGGCAACTGCCACCACTGTTCCAAGGCAAGATCAACGCCTTTCCCAACTATGTTCTCAGCATCTCCGACACCATTTGAATTTCTGTCGTGAAGGGCAAAATAAGCTTGAACCAGGCGAAGCTTTGGAGTCTCTTCTACTTGTGCCTTTGGTATCACGTGGTCCTTCAAATATGCCCAATCTGGTAGTTTCCAAAGACTATCAAGCAGTATTTCATAATTCTCAATGCTTTTTCCAAAATCTACCAGGGCATCCCATTGACCAAGCTGAGTGGCACAGTGAAGCCACTGCTCCTCCCACAGACACATTTCAGCCTTAGGGACTGTGTTATTATAAGTGCCTTGGGTTGCCTTAACCATTGCCTGATAAAAGAGGCTCTGAGCACGCTGCCAAAAACCATGCTGAACTAATGAGAGCCCAGCTCTAGTTTCAGCAGTGATAGACCTCTTCTTCCACAACCCAAATCTCATATCTTCTTCATTTAACAAACGATAAAGCTCAGCAAGAGACTCGGCACATTTTGAGTCATTCATGAACAACATCACATGGCTCTCTAGCAACGCCAATGCGAGATGCCATGCATTGTACGTTTTTCCAATATATTTGATAAGCTCACTAGGCATCCTAGGCTGAGGGTGGCTCAACTGAAGCCCTTCCAGAAGTGCTTGCACAACATTTGGCCGGTGTCCTTGCTGCTTCTTATGGTAGTCCTTTGACAGGAGAGAAATCATCGGTTTAGCCAAAGCAACCTGTTCTTCCTTGAGCAGAGTTACCCATACAATTGGAAATACCAAAACCCACAGATGATATGCGACATTTGCATCTGTGTGTGCCAGCTCCCTTAAAGGGATGACAACATCAGCCACCTATAGTGGAAATTCAAAAAAAAAGTTTAGAACTTCAGGATATGAACAAAGTATTCTTCAGATTATCCCAAATTGATCACGTGGATAAATACACCAAGGGATTATAATTTAAGTAAACATTTTAAATCAAGCAGCACAAAGAGAAAACATTACGATAACACAAAGGAAGTTTCAAATGATTCGTAATCACCTGAAGTTTGCTTGTCGCGCTCAGAAATTGTGCATGCTTCACAACAATGTTGTCAAACATTGAAGCAACTTCTTCAGGGCCCTCTAAGGTAGCAAGAGGTTGGTGTTGTATTCCAGGATTATCAGAAGGAAAAAGTGGTGGTACCCTGGCAGAATTTGGCGCCAGACTAATTGGCTTATCCTCAACTAAGATAGCTAAAAGGAGATCAAGACCTTGTTTGAGCCAAAAAACATCACTTAAAGCTTCCCAATCCTGGATTTGAATAATGTACTGCAACCGTGCGAACAAATTTTTTCCAAGAGACTCGTGATATAACAAGAAGAACTTCCTTCTCATCTCAGGATCCCTTGCCCATAAACCAAGCATAAAATGTCTTTCAACTTTCAGAGAGACCTCTTGTCGTAGGGCCAGAGGGTACCTATTCAACAATTGAATGAAGATAATATTATCCCTCTCATAAAAGCAATGATGTGAGTAAGGAAAAAAAAAAGATTATAAAGCACAAAACATACTTTGTTGAATCAGCACAAAGTCCATATAACAGCTGAAGATACTTCTGATCCCACTCTTCCAAAGCATCAGAAGAGAAGTGTTGCTTATCAATATACGAAAGCTTATTGAGAAAAGCAACTACATCCTTTTGGGTAAGGAAAGAACCAGACATTCCAGATGCACCTGTTTTGCTGATATCATCCTCAACCCACCTTTTTATCATGTCAAGTATGCAGAGAAGCACACTAGCGTCAGTACCCTTTTCGGAAAGCAAAGTGTTCAGTATTTGAGTAACAGATTTTTTGCAATCTGGTATAAGCATGACCGTTTCATCAATAAGTTCCAAGACCAACTTTATATTACATATGACTGATCCAACATCAGCATTTTGACGAGAAGAAGTTACTGCAGAATCTGAATCTGCTCGCTGGCCCTGGAAATGGAAAGAAAAAGGCCCAGAGTAAGCCATGATTGGGGAATGACTAGGTTTTCTAGTCACTATCTATTAGTCAGACGGACAAAAAAAGTAAATTACAGGAGCTAGTAAAACGGATAGAAAAATATCTAAAGAGGCGAGCAAATAACATAAACCAAATGAGTTGGACCAGCAAAGTAAAGAATGTGAGGAACCGGTCTAAATCCTAAGATCTTACCAGACATTAATTAAAGTCATTGGTGCAAAGCTGAAAAGATGCATAGGAGATTCCACACTCACTAATGTGGCAAATGCCACATGAATTTAATTTCCATTTAAAGTTTCCATAAATCGGAAAGCAAGCATTATTGATCTCTTAGCACAAAAATAAGTTATTAAGTAAGAATAACGTACTTGTCTAGGATGAGAACCCACTGCTGATCCCAGGTCCCGCGCAAGGCGTTGAAGGATACGCACCAACACATATGAATCAACAAAGTTTTTATGTACCTTGGCCAAGGTTTTGATGACAAGAAGTACAAAGCTAATTGAACCAAAAGAGCTATCATCTCCTGAAGCTTGTGGAGCAGTAACAGCAGTCACATGTTTGTTTATCAGCTCATTGACTTTCTGGTACAATAGCTTTATTTCAGGAGGTGTACTAGCTGCATCCAGTGGGAATGCGGTGAAGACCATCTTCAACAAGGAGCATAACGATTTACCAGCATCGAGCATCTTGTGTTTAAAACACGGTTCAAGAATCTGGTGAAGAAACAAGCAGTCAATCTTGTGAGCAGAACGCAAAAAAGCATTATTGTGTTTCAAATATTAGAATAAAAGCTTACTGCAGCAAGCATACCTGTGAAATCTGGCTGATATTGTTCCTAATGAAAAGATGTGGCTGCTTCTCCAGAATTTTGTTCATGACATCCAATCCCTGAGCAAGTGCTGTTGACGGATCTGACTGAGACGGTGGCATGCTGCTCAGCAATTTTTCTAAATAGTTGAACTTCACGTTAGCATTTGGCCAAACATCCAAAGCTTGCGAAAGCAAATCTAATGCTTGTTTGTACATAGTGTTGGTTTCCCTGTCCTTAGGCTCAATTACCAATGCTACCTGTTCAAGAAAGCGAAATATTTTTAAAATAGAGAAACTAGAACTCATGTCTGCTAAATACAACTCGACTAATAAATGAATTTGTTCTAGCTGGAGCAATGTTATGCACATAAGCTCTTAGACATGAGCTGACATGGTTGAGAGAATTGGAAGCTGACAAATGTAAATATATGCTAAATGGAAGGTATGAGCGTAAAAAAGCCTTACTCGTATGAGAAAATTAATGATCATTTCTTCCATGGCAGCATTTGGCTTGAATTCCTCGTCAGGCTGGGTAGCAGATCCAGGAGTTTCTACGTTGGGGATGGATGATGCACCACCAGGTGATAGGACACAGATTGATTGGAGACCAGGTTCAATTTTAACTCGTTTACTTGGATCTTCTGATGTGGCAGATCCATCTGTTGAACGCTTAGGATCAGCACCAGATGAAGTATGCAATTCATCAGTAACCTGACTGGTGGTTCCATCAGTATCAGTGGCCATTTTCATTTCATTCTGTCTTTGCCTTTCCCAGCTGACAACCAATCCAGCAAGTTCAATTGCCAGCCGCCTATTTTCTGCAGTAGTATTATATGGCAAACCTAGACGACTTAAGGAGTTAACCATCTGAGGGACAAATTGTGCTCTGCAGCTGTAAAAGAGATCTGAATGACGAACAACAAGTAGGAAGATGTGGATCAAATTTGGAATTGAATGACCTTCCTCCACCAATATTTTTTTCGTGTATCTTATCCAAATTGGCATGCGTGAATCGCCAAGAGGTAGCCTTTTAGGTAAAGCTGGCATTAGAATATCCAGGGCTTGCTTAACTAGCATCTTATTCTCCGGCTGGCATGTCCTAAGAAGCGCAACAAAAACCTACATCCAATTGCCAAATTAAATTATTAAGACAAATATGCTTTCAGATTTAGCTTTCATGTAGTTTGTTTATCAACAATAGCTTTGTAAATGACTTCCGCTTAAGCTAATAATTGACTGTCTCAGTCATATACAAAGGTTATGACATAATCTGCAGGGTTAAGAGGCGGTTCATATGAAATACGCTATCGAAAGTTCAAGGTGATTCTTTTTTATCATTATTCAAGAAAATCAATAAGCATCAGTGACATATAATGGCCAAACAAATTTAAACGGTACCTGAAGAATAATTTTCTCAGGAGCCTGGTAAGCATCCAAGAAGTGGCAAACATTAACAAATGCCCACTGTTTACTGGCACTATCTTCACGTTTGAGATGATTCCATCCAAACTTAATGAGCTCTTTTCTATGATGAACCAAGTCACTCTGAAGATATTTTAGAAGCAAAGTTGCTAATTGCAAAAGTTCGATCCTCAAAGGTTCATCATATTCAGCCGAAACCTACAACAATAAAAGAGGATATTTAACAATAAACCTATAATAAAATCTTAATAATTTTGAAAAATCGGATTACAGATACAATAATAACCAGCATGACAACTAAACAGTAATGACCATTGTCCCCACTATTTTCTTGGTATTTTCCAATTAAGTTAAGTTGTTTAGGAGAGAAAAGGAACCTACCTCTTCGGGTGGATCAAGAAGCCTCTCCACAATGGTTTTGACTATATCAGGGTCAATAACCTCCCATGTTTGGCCGTTTTGGAAAGCATGAGAAAGCATTGGAAGAATAAGCATTTGCATTGCCTGAACTAAATGATCATGGCCGAGTTGTTTGGAGTGGAAAAGGTCAAGAAAATGCAGGAGAAGTGCTCTTTTCATGTTAGGCGGATAACCTTCAGCAACCTGATGAATAGATCCCAGTTATTATACTAGAGCAGAAAAGTGTGTGAACTAAGTGAAGAGAGAGAGAAAATTGTAACTAAATTGTTAAATCTCAGGTACCTCAATAATGTAGAATTCCTTCAAAAAGGTGTAGTCAATGCGGCTATGGAACAAGAAAATCGACAGAATATCGAAGAGAACATTCACTTCAGATTTTTCATGCCGTAGGTAATTCAAGAAGCACTTCACAAGCCATTTGCTCTCTTTCACCTGTGAGATTGAGAATGCAAACGACTTCAGATTCCAACTATTCAAATATCTTACGGAAGATCTAACCAGTCGAGATAGAAGAAACTACCTGAACTAAGTTCAGCTCTTGCTCATTCTGCAAACGAGATATCCTTGAAGGTGATTTCCAAATGAGAACCAAGGTATTAAAAACAATGCGGTTACTCTGCAGCCAGCTGGGTATCAGTTTCACCATTGTTTTGATGAGATAGAGCCCCTGAAAATACGCATCCGATGCTGCATTAGCCTTTGTTGATGCCGTGTGAGAACTCTCTGATTTAACAGAGACAAGATTTTCATCTCCACATGATGTAGCTGGAGGAGTTGAAGCTGCCGTGCTCATTGTAGCATCAGGTTTTGGCAAAATTTCAGGAAAGGCATATGAAAGTATCTTCTGTGGAGACTTTGCTAGTTCTTCTCTTAATGGTTGGCCTGCTTCTGATCGGATTATATACATAAACCTGAGGTTTTTTAAAAGAAACAAGCAGGTACCGTTAGAATATCTGTGACAAATGTACTCCAAGCTCACACTCAACATATAGCAAAATACAGTGAACAAAAACTTATCATAAGACAGCGTCCTCACCTTCGGAAATATTTTGGTTCACTTAATCTAGAAAGAAAATAATCAACAGCGAGGCTCGCATATCGATTCAAAAACTTGGTAAGCGGTAGACGGTATGGGCTATTAATCTCACTGTACACTTGCCCAGGAGGAAGAGCTGCTTCTAAGTCAATGGTTAAGGTTACAAGTTCATCCAGAAATTTTGAAGCAGCATGTGGAAGTAAGTGGAAGAGCTCGATAATAGCTGCCATGGAAACAAAAGAAGAGTTGTATTCAAGTGAATAATCATATGACCAGAAACGATTGATATATTTTCAAAACTCAAATCACCAGCTGCTATTTTGGGCTCTTCTCCAGCTTTCCATGATTTCTGGGACTGGGCAAGTTTCTCCGGCTCCAACCATTTTTTGAGGTGCTCCAGCAACTTTCCTCCTAATGTCACATTAAACCAATTTGACAGAAGCTCAAGAAGGCGTGCCAGACCTTGCAGTAAAGGCATACTGAGATTCTTTGTGTGTGCCAAATTAACTAGTATCGGCCTGAGGCTACTCTGAAGAAGTTCCTTGGGCATTCGTTGTTGATTAATAACCTAAATCAGAAAATAGAATTTCAAAAAAAAAGCAATTAATTTTATAAAGAAATAGACTCCTATGGTAACTCCGCTAAGCAAGCTCCTCATATTCAAAGAGGGAAATATTGCATGCAGGTAGTTAAATACCTGGGTTGCACATATCAATTACCCCAGAAAGAAAAACAGCCAGGCTAGTAAGAAAAGGATCAAAGACAACTACGAACCTGTCTTAAACCCTCCTTAGCAACCGCCACGATTTCTGGTGCTCTACATGTTAAAGACTTGAAAAACATGGAAATTATCTTGGCTCGTAGTTCATTGTGAGTTTGCGTTCGGAAATCTGTCCACGCCATAGTTGTGCACAGAAGCTCGATACAAGCTGTTCGAAGTCTGTTCAATGATGTAAGCACTTTAGGATTCATCAACTTCACAGCCCATGCAGTTTCATCAGCCTCAGCTATTTGCAATGCTTCTTGCAGAAAATTAACCAACTCTGGAGTCACTTTGAGAAGAGGGGGACTCAGTGCCAAGCAAAAATTCAGAGCTGCAACTGTTCCAACCTGTAAGGTAAATTAAATAAGGTAAAAAATAAAGACCAAGAGAAAGACAATGCCGAAAAAAGATGGATGCACAAAAGAAACATAGCAGCGTGAGGCACCTGTTGATCAACTGTCTTTGATCGGAGAGGACGCATTATAAGTGGCTGAAGCAATAGTTGGTACAAAGGCTCAAGCAACTCAGTTACCTCACTTCCAGTTCGGCTAGCCAAAAGTGCAAGGCAGTTCTGAACATTTTTACTCACAGGGATGGATGCGTTAGGATTGAACAACTCAGTAGCAAGATATTCTACAACATCTTGAAAGCTTTTTCTACGTGCTTCACTGTTTGCTTCGTCAACATTATTAACCACTCGTAGAATCTGCATAAGAACCTGACTTGTCTCATCTTGCTCTTTGCTAGCATAAACAGGAAGCCTCTTTAGAACATAAACCAGACCACGCACAATCTTTACTTGGAAATGACATAATGTTTCAACATTCACTTTCCCCACCAATGCACCTAACCCCATAACCCCTCCCATCTGCGCTTGCCATGTGCTCCCATAACAGCCATGCAAAAGCCGGGGCAAAAGTTGTTCAAACACTGAAATTCGCACACTTGGATGGGGTGAATATACTGGATTTGTTGAAGGGCTCGAGACAATCATGGAAGCATTGTGACCACCCCTAGCCATCAGCACATCAGCATGTTTGACACGAGCAAGGAACAAAAGTGTTTCAGCAAACACATTTAACGCATTCAGAGCAGCTTTAGCGTGGAGCCTGTTTTCATCTGCAAGCACATCGACCAGCGCATCTAAAAATATCAAAGGATCTAACTGCTTCAAGTTAGATGATCGATTACCCTTGGACCTGGAACTCGCCGAAATCACAGAACCCCCAAGTGCACTGGTGCTAGTTGATGCATTTGAGGAGGTATAGTCAATATGCAAAACAATCGCAAAATGGCGGCAAATGTTTACAACAAAGTCATCATCCGAGTCACTGAGATCCGAATCAGAACTGGCAGCAAGTATAGTGACCAACAGTGTCTTGAAGATTGACTTCTCAGCCATTAACTGGGTCTTTGTTTTTACTCCTAAGTCAGCCTGCGACAGCAAGAAGACGGCCCACTTAATAGAACGAATCCTTCTTTAGCATATTAAGCCAAGTGAAACAGGTATTATAAGGAAAAAAAGAGGTCATTTAGAGGAGACGGAAATAATACAAGATCAAAATGGCAAAAGAACGAGCATTATAGAACTATAATCATGCCACAGGTCAATGTTGATCAATCAAGAAACCTTTCTCTAATACTAACTGTCTCCAACATCAAGTAATATCAAGATCTTGGAAGATAATGCATTATAAATAAATAGCGTTGACACAGCTAGAATGTGCCAGAATTCAAGCAGTAGACAAATAAGATAATTTGTCACACTAAGATAACTTCTGCCATGGGCATGAGGTAAGAAACTCGATATTTGACCAGTAAAGTACAGAGACCAACTATGACAGATTAAGATTATAAGAATGATACTTAAAACTAACCTTAATTTCCACTGATTCACTCCTGTGCCAAGATGAATCAACAGAGGAACGTAACAAAGTTGATAATTGCCTGGGAGTTTGACCCACATCAGTGACACAGCCAGGCAAATTAAGCTGAGACAATAGGCATACACGGAGGAATTTTAGAGCTTGCTTTCTGTAGTAGATGTCCATGCCGTTGTTCCTCTGAATAACCGCTGCTACAGCAAGATTAATAAATTTGTCTAACGGCACCAGAAATGGCGTGGATGGCTCAAATGTAAGAACTAAACGGAGCCCATGCTCTGGATTATCTTTGCATTCAAGTGTAAGTGGCTCTTTCAAAAATCTTCGGTTGCGACCACCCAACTTTCCAAGGATTTGTAAAGCTTTCCCACCCCAAGGATATGGCACAGGCCTCAAATGGGACCATAATGCTAAGATCACTTCAGACATCACATTCGCCATGCTAGGTTCCAGAAAATCAGGATTCAGACTATCCACCCAGAATTCAAGGGTACGTAACCCCAAGCTCACAAGTTCATCGCTTCCCCTCAAAGAGAACACAAGAGGCTTCATGAGACGGGGAAGGTATGGCAATAAGGAGCTTAAGCGTGCAGGAAGCGTCAAACAAAGCTCTAACAAAAGATCTTTCATGTCCTCCCCAGCTGGACCCTCGAGCATTGTCAGAAGAATATTAAGACAAGGTAGCAGCATTGGAATCAAATCTCTCAGAAGCAACTCATATTTACATCCAGCGAGACCTCTGAACACAGTGCGGAGCAATTGCATATAACCAAGAGGATTTTCAACTTCGGTAGCATTCTTCATGCAGACTTCCATAATAACAGGCACGTGGTGCTGTAATATTCTTTCAAAATCCGATGGTGTTTTAGTAACAGCCCCAAAGATGCATCTAAACAGATGCAAAACTAGTTTAGTTGCATCTGAATCTGGATTCTTCAGAACATCAAGTTTGCTGCTTACTAGTAAATTAATCAAAACATCAGCAAATGGCTTATAGACTTTGGGAGCTAGCAGAAGTGCTGCAAATATCTGAACCAGTTGGTTATTGTTAATCATGCACTCAAAAAGCTCTGGCATGCATAAAGAGAACATGTCCATTAGATCTCGAGGTTCCATAATAGCAAGAATCTGGGAGAAAAGACTAAGCATTTCCTTCTCCTCATCCTTTTCTTTGAAGAGAGCTAAGCAGTGGACACCACTCCTTAAAACACCAGAGGCTTTCCACACCTGCGTAAAGGTAGAGATTACTAGAGATTTATCAGCAATGAACTATAAATGACTAGGGCAAACAATCTCACAAACAATACCTCATCTTCTCTCATTCCTTTAAAACCCTGAGGAGCAGATGATTGTGAAGCAAGAGCTTGAGGGTTCATCCCCTGGGCAGCAGGAGAAACCTTCACAATTAATATACTTGCATGACAAAACAATATAACACTGATACTAGAGAGAATTGAACACAAACCTGAGGTCGAGGCAAATGGGCATGGGTTATACTCCATATTATTGTTTTCATTCCTGAACACAAATCAGGAAAGAAAACATATTGATCTTTGAGTATAGAATTATAATCAATGTAAAAAGATAATTCTGCCAAGATTCAGTACCCATGACCAGTGTCTTGATCAGATTCTTACAATCATTCACTTCTTTTGAATGTTCGACAGGAACCTGCAAATTCAAAACTGCCTGCAAACAGTGGACTAGTACTTAATAATCCAATTGTTGATCTAAACAAAATATACAAAGTTATCAATAAGAATGCATAATGCTTTGGTAAAGAGACAAAAAGCCTGGTATGAAATCTAAGATTCCAACTTGAAATTATAATACTGCCTATAATCTAACATGAAAACAGGAAGCGCACTATCCATGTAAGAAAATAAGAGAACATAAAATTAGAAATTGAGGTTTGAATATGTCATCACCGAATATAAACAGACACAAATTACCTGGACAGGAAGTTCAAGCTTTGCCCTCAAAGTGACCCGATCCTTTCCCACCTCACCCTCCTCCAAAAGCTATGTTTCACAGAGCAAGAATAAGTAAAAAAAAAATCAATAAAATTATATAGTTGAGTACAGAATTAGCTAAGGGTTCAATATAGCTCTTTATTAACCTCCTGACACCTCATTTAATCGTAACATAAAAATATAAGAAATGGCATATGAAGGCAGATACTTTTAACAGCTCTGAAAGATCATATAGCAATTCAAAGAGATAACAATTCCAGATCTTAATAATAAATGCACATCTTTCCCAATCTCAAACACTAGAAGGAAAAAGACCAAAACACAAGCAGCGTAGCTTGGTTTTGAAACTTACATAACAATAAATCATCAATATACAGTAGACAACCGATCCAAAAAAGCTGAACTCTTGAGCACAACATTTGATTTTGAACAGCAACCAGGATTACCTGAGGAATAGTTCGCTTGAAAGTACTGAATTTCCCAACAAAGGCGTCGAGGATACGTCCCTATATATGGTTGTTGCATGAGTTAAATTAATGGATAGAAAAACCAACCAATTCTAAAATGTGCTCTCTGGTGAAATTTTTACCAGTAAAACCCGTGCTTCATCCATTGACTGCTGATCAACACCTTTCTCAAATATTGGTTCTACCTGAATCCAACACAAGTATTGAGTATTAACTGAAGCTTAATTCAGAAACGTAAACAAACAAGACAAGCACGGTGGGAGAATTTAGAATTACCAGATTTAGCATCAGCCGGGCGCATGTTGTATGGATACTAAGAGAGAGGGTAGAGTCGTGCATGTTTCTTGAAAATAGGTAGATAATCCGCGATAACTGCGACGTTGCTTGTAGTCAATTCAGAGGAATGTAAAGGAAAGCACACTCACTAAGCACGAACAAAAAAATGATGTTGCAAAAGGAAAGCCTGATTGTGGAAAGAAATATTGATCAATATGTTACATTCCTAATGTTTTCTACACAGAGAGCAATAACTGCTTATTTTAACGACTTAGTTTCACTTATAATGGAATCCAGGCTGTCAAGATCAACGTTAAACACAATTTAAAGCTCTTCATCAGTTAAAAACCTGAGAAAGAGAAAGATCTCCGCGAACGTGGTGAACGATCTCCGCGAGCAGGCTGTAAGCCAAAGGCCTCAAAGACTCAAAACAAGCTCGCCCAGTTCCAACTAGAACCCTGGCACAGAACAGAAGGAAAAGAAGACAAAAAAATGTCATTATCTGTTTATAGATACTTCAGCTTGATAGATTCTATGGACGAATAAAAGGTGTGCTTATTGAGTAGAACAGCTCCTTCAAAAATATGAAAAAAATTTGAATTTCAGGGATGCCTCATACCTCTCATCTAAAAGAGTGTCAATGAGAGGAAATAGGCCTCTCTTGAAATCCGTCCCAAGTACATGCTTTAATGAAACTAAGAGTTCCTGCATTTCATGTAATGAAAAAAAAAATGTCACTGCAATCCATTGATGGTGTCACTCAGAATAAACAAGACCGAGAAAAAAGGAAAAAAAGGTTTTCCACCTTTCTGATAGATGCAGAATCTGAACAGGTCACAAGCAAATTTACAATGCTTTTACATATGCTTTCTTCATGCGGCCGGATATATTCGGCACAACTTTTTAACAAATATGTCAAAAAAGAAACCGTCTGCAGATAAACCAAAAAACACAAAAGTCAATCTACCATGCCATGGCCCCTTACGAACAATATAATTCATATGAAAATGAGTCGGAATAGGCCGAGATATAATCATATTTCAACATCGCAGAAAGGTTTGATTTCCTTCCTGACAGAGAACCATTGTCTCACCTTAACCTGTGCACCCTTCAACCTGTCTCTTATACACATCTAGATGTGTATATGAGCATCGCAGAAAGGTTTGATTTCCTTCCTGACAGAGAACCATTGTCTCACCTTAACCTGTGCACCCTTCAACTCTATGAACCTGTCTCTTATACACATCTAGATGTGTATAAGAGACAGCCTTAACCTGTGCACCCTTCAACTCTATGAACTGCGGCTTCAAATGTGAAGGGACATTCTCAGGTCCAGGGACAGATATGGCAGCAACCATCAAGGGAAGCAAATGAGGAATGTTGGTCTGTACGAGCCGGCTATACAGCTGGAAAAGGAACATGACAACAAGAGGGCTCTCCGTGATTATCTTGAACGACCGAGTACTCGGGTTAAGCTGCCCGTTCCCGACAGGCGCGATAGGGGTAAGGGACTGATCAGAAGAAGTCGACGTCTCCACAGGCTTCACCTCTTCCATTTTAACATTATCGAAGAAATGGCTGACAGTGGATCTGAATATCTGATAGATCTTGCAGACAAAGTCTAAGAATGGCTGAACCTCGTTCTCTAGCGTTGGCCTAAAGTTCCTAAGAAGGTCGAAGAT
>JAHZTW010000001.1:452006227-452033827 GCA_020283515.1 Alliaria petiolata | reverse complement strand
ATCAATAAAAACTGATTCTAATAAAAATTACACTAATAATATAAACATAATTATGTGAATTAGCTTCAATTATTAAAACTGATGTAACTGTTTCGTTCTTTAGCATCATTATAACAAAATCGATACAAAATTATAAATTTACATCAGCTAAATAATCGATGTAACTAATGATTTTGGTTAACATCATTTAGAAAAATGATATAAAATTTATATTAGTTAAAAGTGATGTAACTAACGTTTTTTACTTTATCCCACATTGCTAATAGATGAAGAAGTTAAAGAGAAACCATCTCTATATATATTAAAACTTAAATATCTAATATTCATATTTATTGGTGAATAAAATTAATTTTTTTTATTTGGTTTTAACCAATAAGATTAATTTTCTTTTTGGTTTTAACCAATAAGATTAATTATATAAAAATAAATAACATAATTATTACAATCAATTATAAAAACTCGCATAAATTTAACATCAATTATATACAAGTAATAGTAATATTTTAAATCATATATTTTTAAATGATACAAATATTAAGTCAGTTATTATAAATGATACAACTAGTAAAATCACTTATTAAAATTGACGCTAATTTTAACATCAATTATTATAATAGTCACAAATACTAACATCAATTTTTAAAATTGATGTAAAAGATAACATCAGTTTTTGTAATTGACACATATTGAAATCAATTATAACAATCGATGCAAAAATAAAATATATTTGCATCGGTTGATAACTAAGTGATATTAGTTATTTGCATCACCACAAATAGAGTCACTTTTATAAGTGATGTAAGATTCATTTGCATCAATTATAAGTAATGCAAAAATATATAATAAATGATACAATCCACCTACTTGAATACTAATGCATGTTGCAATGATCTAACATTGATTCATTACATTTTTCTCTAAGATTTGTTCACATTAACATTGTGTAAAAAGAACAGAGCACAAAATGTTATGAAATGGCAGATTATGCTGCTTTTAAATCCAATTTCCATCCAAAACTACAAAATCCTACTCCAAATTTCAATCACAAATGCCACAAAATTGCTTAACAGAATTTAACAGAATTTGATTACAGCTCAAACACATGTTTTTTTAATTAATCATGTGTCATACAAAATAATAAATTGTTTTCTAGTTATAATACTTTGTTGTCCCGTTTCAAAATTGCTTTGTTGACAACGTCCGAGAAAAATGAAATTTCTTTCAAACACGTAACAAACAGTCAAACACAATGAGATTAGTTGACAACGTCTATAAAAGCAAAATGGCAAATGAGAAATTTGTAAAAACAGTTTTTATATTGACCGGTTTTTAATAATGTTACTATCAATTCACCGAATTATTCACATAGCGGATATAAAGTTTGGATTTCGGCGCATTATAAAAAATTCAACCAACAATGGGAAATGGACCAAACTGATCCAAACAAGTCTTTTAGGGAGAATTTCACATAAAGGGAATCACAGACCATGATGCTTACATAAGCCTCACATCTTTGCTTTTTATAGAAATAACGTACTTTGAATCCCCAAAAAGCATTTAAAGATCTTCTCGGATCCGCAGAAAAACTCATATCCTACTATATTCATTTGAATATATACAACATCACAGGTAAGTAACTCCTTAGACACACATAACTACATATGTCAGTGTCTAGACCATATGAATGTAACGTATATGTTCAAATATATTTATATATACAAAGCAAAAACAAATTGGTACTATCAACTTGATTCATTCTCTCTCTCTCTCTCCGGGTTCAAAAAGAAAATGGGCAATTTGGTCAAAGATGATAGATGTGTGCAATTGAGATTATGTTTGAAGAATTTAAAAGCCTATTCGATTTGAGGAGATCTCATTGATGTAGACTCCTTTTTCTTCTTAAGAGGTTGGTTTTATGGTATACATAAAGAGCGAGGGATTTCTCACGTAAGCTTATACAAAGACAAAAAAAATAATAATAATAATTGATGTCATGATAAATAATGAATTAGTAAGTTAGAGTCGGTTTCTCAACCGGTTGAATCCAAAATCAGTAGTTAAAAAAAAAATCAGATTTAATCTTGAGTTTAGGCATATATTCGGAAAAAGAATTTATTTAAACTATGATCTCTGGTCCAAAAATACTATAAAGCTAAGGTTTGGTATTGGTTAGGTCTGAGCATTTTACATGAATCCAAAAACTTGAACCGTTATCAACCCAAAAATCCGGTTCAGATCTTGAGAAATACTCTCGATCGGATCATATTTTTAAATATTTTGGATCTTGATTTGGATCGGTTATTATCCGAAAACCGAACTAATATTTAAAATATCTAAAAACCGAGCGAGTACCTGAAAATACCCGAATTCGAAATACCTAAAAAACTTGTTTTTTTGAATATTTCAGATATTTTAGAATTTTTTCATTTTTCAAATATTTCAGATATTTTAGAAATTTTTAGATTTTTTTTATTCTTTAATTAATATATGAACCGATACAAACTCAAAAAATACCTAACCGAATTCGATCCAAAATTTTCAAATACTTAATCGGTATTCAATCTTCTACTACTGAAATATCTAAAATCTGAAATACTAAATCCGAATCCGATATGATAATCGAAATGTCCATGCCTAATATTTATTACCAACATACCAAACAGAAGAACTGTGTGTCTAGAGAATTAGAATTAACACAAAGATACCGTACGTGTGGTATTACTTTTTGGTTAAACTTGTGATATAAGAGAAGGAACTTATAACGAGGCAGACCAGCCAAAGAAAAAAAGATCAATGAATTTAAAATAAAATTTCAATGAATTAATAATTAGCGTAGTTTACGATGAAGAGAGGGTTCAAACTACAAAAAATATACTCATTATTTACTTTCAAACTGCCACATTCTTGTTTTTTTTTTAATACTTAAGAAGTACTATATTCTTGGTATTTGGTGCACATTTCATAATAAACCGACCTTATATAATAATAAAAAAAATATAATGTACAAAATATTTTGTTTGTTCAAATGGAAAAGGTTAGATTTAATTATTATTATTTTCGTATCCTTTAAAATTCCAAAAGCCAAGCTTTTTGTTAAACAAGATTTATGACAAAAAGCAACTAACCATAATCATTTTTCTTTTACTCGTGTCATCTTAGTTCACGCGGCTCGAGGACTTGCAAAAATCTCTTCTGTTTTAGGAAATATGGGATTTCACATTCACGCGCTCTCAACAACGCGTGAGCCACCTTTAACGTAATCGATATATGCAGAAGAACTGAAGTGAAACTAATGATGTATGTATATGCTCCATGAATTGAATTTAATGAAACATTTTGGTGACTAATCATCAATGATTATTGATTATCATCATTAACTTGTCATGTTTACCGTTTTACGACAAGGACAAAAAAATACAGTAAGTAAAAACAGTAAGCTTGACAAACATTTCGGAAATATTCAAGGGCAGAAATATAGTTTAACGATGGTTGCATATACCTTAAAATATTGGAGATCCAGGAGACTAATCTAATAATTTATAGGTACAATTAAATACAAAATCTGACACTAAATTTTTTCCTTGAAAGGGTTTATAAATCTTTATTAAAAAAAAAGTTGATAATTATGATAACAGTACATTTTATTTCTATGTATAATGTCTAAGAAAAAGAATGAACACAATCATGTTTATATATGCAATTTGTTTCCTCTACGCAAAAGTCTCACACAGAAGAGTACAACATTTTAATTAGTAAACTTTTTTAATGTACATTTCTGAGAGATCTAATGAAATATTGGGATGAAACAAAATTAAAAGCTATTATTAGTTTCATATGAAATCCATAATAAAAAGCGTTCCACTTTCATTGATCAGAACATAAGACTGAGACTCAAAGAGAAATCCCTTGATGAGCATCGCGTTACATGACTTAAGCATAAGATCGAAATTTGCCTATAATGAATAATGATAATATGATCATTATGATGCAATGCATGATCTTCTTGAATTACACCTCTTCCATATTTTATCTTTTAGATTTTTGAAATTCCCGTTTGTAAATTCCATTGAAATAGACTCCAACTTCATAGTAATAAAACTTCAACATCTTACATTATTAAAAAAAAGGGAAAAACGAAGTCAATTAAAATTAAAACCCTAGACGATAGTAATTACACTTAAACTACGTACGAAGACACTACTATATTATATAATAACTGCATCATTAATCACTAGCGAACTATATATAGTTGTAACGACAGATGCGAGAGAGAGAGGGCGAGAGTTTTAATTCGGTGCGACGCCGGCGTACGAGTTAAGACATAGCGTAAGAGCATCGCAAGGGCCTCTAGTACCATAACGATCACGATCGTCCGATTGACCATACTTCCAGATGGCACCACCACCACCATTGAAATGATCTTCACCGTGCATAGGGAAGAGAGGGAGTGTTCGTCTATGTTCCAGATAAGCATCGCCACCGTATTCTCCTTCTTCTTGATGACCTTCTACTCCAAAGAGAGGCTTTGGTCTTTCGAAGAAGTTGTAAGCTGGAGCTGAGTAATGATGATTATGATCCATGTTTGTCCATCCTCCTCCACCTACGTTGTTGTAGTTCATAGAACAATCTTGTTCCTTCATCCAAAAATCCAATTTGATTTAATTTCATTAAATTTATATATTCATATATATATGCAGGATATATATTGTTTGAATTAAATGACTTATAGTTTCAAACGTACCATAGATCCATAGAGATGGCTACTCATGTAGCCATTAGAAGCATTAACAGCACCACATTCAGTACCCGAACTTGCATGATTTAAATTCCCTTCAATAAAAATACGTACGTATTATTTAATGAGCATTTTTCACACCATAATATATATATAGAGAGTAACAGAGAAAATGAGAGAAAGAGCAACATAAGATAAGTCATTTTTTTACTAACCCAAATCCCTAATTTGGTTACAAATCGCAACACGTGAGGCTAGTTTCCATTACACAACAAACAAACCGTTCTCTAGATGCAAGTTTGGTTTGCCCGAATCAAGATCCATAACTTCACATCTACGTCATTACATATACATATATCTCTCAAAATCTTCTTGTTTTTTTTTGTTTTTTTGCTAATTCATGTAATAGCTAGTGGTGCAAATGGTTACTATAGTAATATAAATCAAACATTTTTGAAAAAAGGAAATCATCTTAATAAGTTCATAATAATCAACATTTTAAAAATCTTCTCAACGTTTTTTTATACGTCATCACATATACATATATCTATCAAAATCGTCTTACTTTTTTTTTTGGGCTAATTCATGTAATAGCTAGACAGTGATGTAAATGGTTACTAGTACTGATGTAAATTTAAACACTTTAAAAACCCATCGGAAAAAGAAAACCATTAAAAAAAACACATTTATAAGAAATTAGTCACCGTTATTGAAGCTCGGATATGATCTGTTCTGATGAAGCATATGATTTTCTTGGTCAAGTTTAACGTTGACCGGAGCAGGTCTCTGCATGGTAACACCATGATGATGATGATGGTGATGAAGAAGAGGATGATGGTGGTAATGATCACTAGCCATCATAACCGAGTTGGGCGACGAAGACGTTGGTGTGGTGGTGGTCATGGTCGTGCCGTTGAATCTCTTCTTCTGACGCTCACGAGCCTTGTGGTTCTGAAACCAGTAAAAGACGTTTTTGCCCTCGATCTTTCCGTACTGCCTCAGCCTTGCAGAGATCTTCTGGATCTGATCGGCTGTTGGTGACCGGACTCCATTATTGTAGTAAAGATCTTTGAGGATTCTGATTTGCTCCGTCGTTGGTGTCCATCTCGTGCTCGTTTGACGACACGTGTAACCGCCAGAGCTGGACTTGTTGTTGTTGCCGCTTTCTTGGTCGGCTTGATGATGATGATGAGGATGATGTTGCGGCGGCTCCATTTCAAGATCAAAAGATAAAGAAAAGATCGGAAGAAAAAAAGACAATATGATCTCTTGAGAGAGAAAGAAAATTTACTTTACCAAGAAAAGAACTTAAGCAAAAGAGATTTTAGGTTTTGTGTGTGGGAGATATAGAGAGAGTGTGTGAAAGGTGTTGATCTATATATACACAGATGGGGACCCAATAAAAGTTTTGCAATATTCTGAAAAAAAATCAGTTATTACTATTTTATGCATGTAGATTTGATCTCACACATACAAAAACGTATTTAATATTTATGTAATCACGGAAACGACTTAAAAAATGTTAATACATTAAGTATTTACTATAGGTTATTGAAAAGGGCCGTGACTCATAAGATTTTGTATGTGTGAGCTTATAATTATCAATAAATTAGATAAACTCATCACCTAGGAAAAATACACAAGTGAGAAGATGACACAAAATGTTAATTTGAACTAATATCTGAATGTAATGTTATATTTAATTAGTAAGAAAATTCTGATTAAAAAGTTTTTATTTTGTTTTATTTTTTAAAAATATACTTGTTGAAAAGGAGAGATGGATTTTTCTTTTAATAACAAAACTAATTCATTTTCAAGTACATAAAAATAAGAAATTTTCAGCTTAGGTTAAGACTTAAGTGATACAAATGATGACATCATATTCTTAACCTAATCGTTTATAATTCTATAACTGTTACTTATGTTCTTTATATATATAAAAAAAAAACAAAACAAAACAAAAACTGAAACTACCCTAGGGGAAAGTTATTGATTTAGTGACAATAATAATATTAATTGATCAAAAAAAAAAATGTTGTGGGGATCGAATCAGATGATATCTGGTGGAGAAGGATTGAAAGGGACAGAGAAGTTAGAAATAAACATGAAAAAGGAAAGGGACAAATAAGGGAATTAGAAAGGTGAGGGCATCATCGGTATTTACTTAGACGAAAAACAAACTCCATTCCATGTTTTTTCAATTTCTCTGTCTCTTCTAATTATTACCCCACCAGCTTTAATTTTTTATCTGTCTACGTATGAAAGATATTTAATTTTTTTTTTTGATGCTAAGAATTTTAAAAGGATAAATAAAGAAAATTTATCGCAGGAACGAAATAAAATAGTATATATTTTGCTTGGAGAATGAATGATAAAAATGATTACTGTTGGGTAATTCGTTAAGACAGTTCTTTCTTTTTCTTTCTCTACTCTTTAGGTTTGATCGTGTCTCACAAAATAACAATTATTCCTTACATATATATATATATATATATATATGACCATATTAATTAATGTCATGTATTCATCATAGGTACTATTTTCCATGGGGTCGGTTAGATTAATATAAAGTATGTTTCATCAAGAAAAAGAAAAAAGAAAAAAGAAAAAGTTTCGAGAGTTAACTTTTTTACTACATACCTTTGAAGAGAAGGTTTTTCATTCTGTCAGGTTTTTCATGTTCCTATAAAAAGAAGTATGGATCAAATATAACAAAGATTAATTAACACTTACAAAAAATGAATGCTTATATTTTGGGTAAAACAACAGATTCTCTTTAACTTCAACATCCTGTAATTTTTAATCGCAACATCAGAGTTGCATTACATGTAAGAGCTGGATGTACGCCATTGTGAACAATTAACAAAATATCCCGTTATGAGGATTTTTTTTTTTTTTTTTTGGGTACAATTTCAAAAGAAGTTTAAGATATCGATAGACAATAGCTATATACTATGACTATATACGTACTTCTGATCTTTTAAATAAATTAATATCTATCAAGTACAATGTGTAGAACAAGTGTGACTGATACGTACTTATGAAAATGTTGAGTATTTCTCTTTAGTTAATTTTTTTTTTTTTTTTTTTTTTTGCTACAACCGTAAATATCATATAAAATGAAAGTTAGGTTTTACAAAAAACAAATCTACGGTTTGTACATCCTTGTCAAAAAAGAAATAAAAAACAAGGAAACACTACTCAAGGGTAATATATGGTGATGATCATCTAAGCCATATGGACATTAAGTTTCTAAATTATTTTCTATGCCTTTTTGTGTTTATGGAGTTTCGAATCTCTCTGTCTAGAGTCTTGTAGATGGCATCAGGTGGAAGCGAAATCTGGTTGTGTAGCACGTTGTTTCTGTGCCTCCATATGTAGAAAATTGTCGCTTGAACCACTAGTTTCTTGAGAATTACAAGAGATAATGTTGTGATAAAATGGTTGAAGATAATGTTGTGATATGCGCGAATTTAAATGGGGAATGGATCTTTGTAGAAAGATGTCATTTATTTATTTTTTAGTTATAAAAGTTTGAAGGGCTTTGTTTCATTATAGGTTGTTGGTTAATAATGAATATGACATTTTTAATTGAAAAGGAACCATACCCAACTTTCGTACAATCTTATTGTTCTACGTAATAGCCTCTTTTTTTTTTTGACAACACGTAATAGATAAAACGATACATAGAGATTCTTCTGATTAAAAAAAAAATTGACTAAATTATTCAATGTCATATATATGAGCTAAAAGTTTTTATGGGAAACGGGTCTAAAGTCTAAAGATACGGTCGATTATAATTTTGTTGAAATAAAAATGAAAATTTAGAAATCGGATCACAAGAGTTGCTAAGGCTATTACATATAGTATAGTTGTTTATAGACTCCCATGATTTCTCGGATTCATGAGCAAATAATACATAACGTGCAAAGAAACACCAATGATCAAACGAACTTTTTACAAACCAGTTATTGTAACTATTATTTGAAATCCGGTTATATCTAAAATTCGATTTTTTTAAGTAATTAATTAAGTTTATAATTTGGACTAATTAATGATATAAGGTTTTGGATTTTTTTTAGCCAATCAGATAAGGTTTTGGATTGTATTCAATTAATTTAACAAATAATAGGTTTGCAAAAATTTTAATAGGAAAACATATTCACCTCATGATTAATTAATTATATATACTGTATTATAACGATCTTTAGTGCAGCAAGATATTTATATAACTTACAAACTTTTTTTCAATCAGTTAAACGAGTTTTAAGGAATTTCTTAGCTTTCGTTACAATATATTTTTTATGTTAAGGATTATATTGAGTTTTTGGTGATTTTGATATATACGAGTATAATAATTTCAATAATATTTATCTTTTGACATTTGTTCTATCGAATGAAAAAACAATGCTCGTTACCATAGGCAGTGTGTATAATTTTTATCAACACAAGCAACTACATGAACATATGGTCTTATTAGAGTGTGTATAGACCTTTGATTTCTTAACTCCTATGATGAGTGCGTACGGTAACGAGCATGCAGTGAGAAACAGGGGATCTTAAATTACGCCTCACGATCTTTTTCATGGTCGTAAAGTACTGTTGAAGAGGCAGGAGGGCTAAAGTCTCAGATCAGCTTTGTAACTATAATGTGTCTACGTGGCCCCTAAAAAACCACTACTCTTCTTTATTGCAGAGATTTCATTTTCATTAGGGCATCATTAGTTTTTTGTTTGTACTTTTGCCCTAATTTCATGAAAACATTTATAATAATTAGTTTTTTCTTTTTTTTTAATAAAAATTAATAATTTGATTTCCCAGAAATTAATGGGAAGAAGAATTATATATAGGGTTTGGAACATGCATGGTCCCCCTATACGATCCGAGCTTTATATTCAGTCTGTCATATGTTATTCGCTATTTACACCTTACGTTACACTGTTTATATGTATAGTGCATTTATTGAAATTTTTAATTAACTCGACGTACCATAATAGTTAGACATTTTTGTGTGTGTTTATTTATTGATTTTTTCAATACATGACTTGCTTATCACGCATTTTGAATCTATTATGCCAATTTATATATATATATATATGGCTTCATATTTAAAGTTCTGTGTTATTTACAGCCTAATAATCTTTTTTAAAAAACAAACAGTAATAACTTATTAATTCAGTAAATAGAGCGTACAATAAACAATGAGTCCATAGAATTCATGATCGGAATAATAGAGAGAGTGAATGTTAAAAGTTAAAAAAAAAAAGAATGTTAAAAGTTAAAACTAGAGAGAGAGAGAGAGAGAGAGCGGAAGGAATTTCACTGTCGAAGAAAGAAGCACGCTCTTCGATAACGTAAATGCAATGCAAGAAGCATTAAATGAAATGAATTCATGAGAATTAGTCCATTATCATCATCAAACACACTCTTCATCATCATCATCATCATCTATCTTCATTCAAACACACACACCGTACAACATATGGATGAATCAATGATGATATATATACTTTTACATGCATTATGCATATGTAATGCATACATGCTTTAAAGGGGTTAAAATATGGAATATTACATCATATAAACGGGGTATGTCTCTTGTTGTAAGCTTCTTAAATTGGGTAGAGAAGTACCTTATACACCCACAAGTACTGCACCAATTACATTGGTGGTTGTGACTATTTATTACTTATCTCTCTATCTCTCTCACTGTCTCTCTTACCGATTTATTGATTATACGGAGAGTGAGAAACTTGCATAGAATAATATTCAACGCACATGACGTTTCCATACCACACAAAAAATATGATACGGATTTATGTATGTGTATAGTGATAATTTTCATAATAGAAGAATTGAGTTTTCTATAAATTCTACAGGATTGTCTTCTAATAGCTAGATATAAAAAAAAAAATCTTTTTAAATCACATAATCTTCTGATTTTAATAGTGATAGTTAAATTCTATAAATTACTCTCATTTTAATAACGATCTTGATCATTTGAATGACCAATTTAAACGTACATGATCTTCTGAAATATATATCCATTACCACTAGCGATTTTCGGCATTTAATATACACAAACTAGCGAATAAAAGTGTGATTGGCAAAGTGGGAAAAAGAGGAGTAGCTGAAAACAGTTGAAGCATGAGCTGGGAGCTGGAGTCGAGAGTTAGGAGCTAAAGATGGGAGTTGGAGCTGAAGATGGGAGCGGAAGCTCGGAGGAATGGAGACTTAAAAAAAATTAATTTATTTTTAAGAAAATGAAATTCATTATTTGAAATAAACATACTAACCTAGTTAAATAAATTCTTAAATAAAATTTAAAATTCACTAAAACCTAAAAATGATTAATTTGTTAAAAATTAAGTGTTGTGAAAAAGTTAACGAGAAAAATTCACCTAACAGATGATCAGAAAAACGACTATTTAAAAATACAAAATTATAAATATAATCTAAGAGTTGTAAACAAACACTAACTCATCACTTTTTCTTCTACATAAAATTCCTTTGTAAACATGCTTTTGTGGAAAACTAATTTAATGGTAAAAACTAAAATTGTAAGAAAATAGTTAAAGAAGCTTACAAAAGTTAAAGAACTCAATTATGAAATGATGATTGTTTACGGTGAGATGTTTGTATTTATAAGGATTTTTTTTACATTATTAGCTTTTTTATCAAAGATATTTTACATAAATTACAAATTTAATAAATTGATTTTTTTAGTGCAGGATCTGTTATTTTTAAATTTTTGATGCATATTCAAAAGTTTATTGTTTCAAAATAATAATTTTTAATTAATACATATGATTATTTCTGCAAAAAAAAATTGATATTATTATTTTGAAAAGGTTCAGTATCTAAAACTTTAACTTAGAGCAGTTACACCTTTTAAGGCACACGTGTGCCACCTATTAAAATGTTTTGATTGGCATTGACACAGCTATAGGACAAAACGCAATCCCAATCACGCCTAACACTAATTAAAAGAAATTTTAACAAAGTTCTTCTTACGAAATAGTCCTAAGATTTGGAAAATCAATTACTTGAAAGTCAGAATTTTGTTCTACGATTATTATATTGTAGTGCATGTACATTTTTTCTAAGAAGGAATAGGATGAAAGAAGAGTAGTGAAAGAAAAAGCAAAGTGTTAGTTTCCTAGAAAGTTAGAGAAGAGTGATCATTGCCTTCGACTGAGATAAAGATGAAAAATGAGAGGAGAGATATTTGTTTTCACTTTATTGATGATTCATTTGATTGGAACGGTTTTCTAAATCAAGAACAAATTAATAAAATAGTCCTGAGTTCATAACTTCCTCGATTAATAATCACATATACATATACTAATTTTTTTCATCACAAAAAACTAGAAATTATGTGCATCTACAATGGTAGTATCTAAATGAGTCTTCCAACAAATATTAAATAATAATAATATTATTATATTAGATAAAGCTAATTTTTAATAATATAAGTAATAAGTTAGTCTCTCAAATTCTGAAAAACTCATTTATTATTATATATATTTTTTTGAAACTCTTTTTAAAAACTACTATTGCAGATGGTCTAACAAGCTCTAAACCCCACCATTCTATTGGTCCCTCAGGCAAAGAATGTTTGTTCAAGAACCGTATCTTTAATTTTTTACAAAAATACTACTATTACTCAAAAATATATATACATAGTGTTTTGGGTGAGCTTTTGTCAGGATTTCAAAATTTTGAGATCATAAGTTAAGAGATGTGCACAAGAGGCCATATATATAGAAAGAAAGTGTCTAGCTGACCAGAACAACTGTAAGCAAACATCGTCGGTCACAACTCACAAGCTAATCCTTGTACGTACGTAGCACCGCAACACCTACCTCCTTTCTTACCACAATTGGTTATTCCATTTTTTTCTTTTCCTTAGAGAAAGTATTCATTAGTCACGGCAAAGTTTTCATTAATTCTTGTAAACATTTGGAAGAAAGACATGGTTATTCATCTTCTTTAAAAGTATCTCCAATTCAATACTAAATTTGATATCAAATTGCATTTTTACAATAAATTTTGCTACAACTCAATCTCATTTTTAATTGCAAAATGATATAATGTTATTTTTGGTTTCAAATATGGAACCATTTCATTTTCAATTGCAAAATGGTATAATGCCTTTTTGATTTCAAATATGGAACCATTTCATTCTTGTAAACATTTGGAAGAATGACATGGTTATTCATTTTTTTATTTTATCATATTTTATTTGATTTTCTCATATAACTATGAGTTTATTGATCATTTACATTCTACTTTTATTTTTTCATTTTTTTTAATTTATTTTATTAATTTGTGTGTTTATAAATAAAATATTAATTAAAATGGGATATAGAGAATATATATTTCTCTGGCGTACTTTTCAAAGTACAAATGGTTCCAACTTTTTAATGTTATGCGCATGGGAGATCAAATAAAAAAGGTGGTTATAGAGTCAAGGAAAGTGGTCTTTTTATTATATTAATTTTTTGAAGTATGTAAAATATTTTTTAAACAACTCCTACTTGCATTCTTCAGTAAAAAGTAAAAACCATTATCCTAAGAGAAAATATGTGATCTTTAAAAAAAATTGCTGGTCCTAATATAAAACGTTCATAAACTTTTTTAATT
This sequence comes from Alliaria petiolata, assembly GCA_020283515.1. Lineage (NCBI taxonomy): Eukaryota > Viridiplantae > Streptophyta > Magnoliopsida > Brassicales > Brassicaceae > Alliaria > Alliaria petiolata. Next base: position 452,020,446 of record JAHZTW010000001.1, on the reverse strand, counting down.
ATTTGATCATCGAATGTCTCCATAAGAACACAACGTGCAGAAAATGTTACAGAGTCCAGCTAGTATAACATTTAAAAAAAAATCAGGGTTCGTTATTTGGAATGATAAATGGTCAAGATCAATTCAACAGAAGACAGATCAACACTTTGTGATGGGATAATATGAAAAGGTGTCTTGTATGCACATACACACACACACATCCCTTTTATCCAAATCAACAACAACACATCAAAGCTGCCTTTTTTGCATTCCTTTTCTTACGGGTAATCATTTTCTCATCCTCTCTTCTCTCTCTTCCCTATCGACCCAACAAATAATCATAAATCTTTAAATTTCATTCTAATTTGTTTTTATTATAATTATAAAACTCGAGTTCACGTTTAAACACAAACAAGGAAAATTATGTACATAAGGGTACGTATTAAGTTCAAAAAGCATGCTGATTGTGTCTCAATTGCAATGTTTTAAGATGAGTTAAAAGAGTGTTGATTTTGAGAGTTCATATAATAAGGGTCTTAAAATTTTTACTTAAAAAATATATTTATAATATCATTTATAGTTAAACTGTTCATGATTTTTTTAAGAAAACAAAAAAGTACAATTAATTTATACTAAGAAAAAAAGGTAGGGAGCATTGTTTTTTTCCAGTCGTGTGCGATATTATATCATTACAAATTATGAGAACAATTAAAAAGATAAATTTTGAACAGACAATTAATCTATTTTACTAGGATCCACATAAATCTTCAATGGACAATTATCTTTTTCATAAAATTGCACCACGCTAGAGATTTAATGTAATTTTTGTCTCCATTAATGTGTTAATGTGTAACTATTTGTAACTTCTGGGATTCGAACTCCAGTGACTTAACTAAAGAAGCTTCCACATGGTGCATTGTTAGAAAATAGGAAAATGGTAGAAAAAAGGAAATGATGATGTTAAACAAAAAATGAATAGGGATTTGAGATGAGAAGATCATTCCATATCTCACATATAAAATAACTACATCGTCGCTTTTCATTGATATAAAGTGTCATACTCGATAGAGGCCAAAGCTTTTTTCTTCTGTCTTTCTATTGATTTTAAGAAAGAAATTCTTAGAGCACCTCCAGTGGAGGTATCTAAAGAAAATTTTAAAGAATAAAAAAAATCAGAAAATCAAAAAGTAGGAGAGAAATAGAAGAGCTGGTTCTTATTTCAGAGGTTTTAAAATCGATAAAAAACTGTCTCTAACGATTTGTCATCATTTGATTGGAGGTGATCTTAAAAATAAAATAAAATTTAATTAGATAATTCTATTATATTAAAATATTATTAAATTAAAGATAAAAATCTCTTTTTTAGAGACTTAGGGTTGGAAGTGCTCTTAGATCCCTTAACCCACGTGTTCTTTCATTATGTCGCTCTCTGTTTTCTTCATTTCAATTGTGCAACTTGTAATTGTTTCTTTTCTTTTTGGTTATAGTGTGTACAACTTGTAAATTGTAAATAATTTAAAGAAATTTCTTGACTCCTTTGTAGCATGGACATTAAATTTTCAAATGTTTTATCATTTAAAAATCAATATATTATAAAAGTTTAATATAGAAAACGAAATTCACTTTTGAAAACGATATTCACAAAAGCATATATAGATGAAGAATGATTACTTGGTCAAATCAATTATCGATTACCATTTATATATGCTTCGGTTCGAACGAAATTCTTAAGTCACATCAGTTGGAAAATTTGACAAGAAGAAAGAGAAGAAAAAGAAGCAAAACAAACCACAAAACAATTCACACTAGACCACAAATCAAACTGTAATATTACAACATTACACAATTTCAGAAACTAACAAATACGGTCAAAAAAATGAAAAACAAATACCCCCCGGACATAATAAATTGTTTGAATGGACTCTTGATAAAATGCAGAAATAAGGACGTTATGTTTGTACATGTTCAATTTTTAATGTGGAAAAAATTGGCTATAATGAAAAAGCCATAAATTTCAGCTTCAGAAGTTGTAGTATTTTTAAACCTTAGGTTCTACCAGAACGTGGCTTTCCTCGTCTCTGGCTTGAGGACCATTCTCTAGAGTCATACTGTCCACTGCTTCTCTCAGGATCATAGTAACCTCTCGTGTCGTAATTGTTGCCTCCTCCTCCTCTACGTCCATGTCCTCTTTGGTTAGTAGCGTTATGGTTGCTTGATCCCGAGGACCTTGCAGCAGAACCAGAGCGGTTCTGCTCCAACGGCAGTGGCTCGATCCCTTGCAAATCAGGCTCTGGAGTGAACCAAACCGGGCGTTTAGACTCGTCCATTTTCCTAAATGTGATTGATATCCTGTTCAAAAATTCCAAAACTCAAATGAGTACAAAGACTGATGTTTGTTCTGTGAAAGGAACGGACGCAAACAATAGATAACCTTTTTGTTGGAACTGCAGGTACACAGTGCTTAGCTACATCAGCTCCATTTCCATTTAAAACCAGAACTGATCTGAAAATCCCTCCAAAAAATGATTTCTTTGTTATATATATACTATTCAACAAAGGACTGATGAAAAGTTTCAATTGAAGAACTCACTTACCCAACAGGAAGCGGTATTGAGTACGAACCCGAGAATTCACCGGGACCTTCTACTCTAAGGTTTGAGCCAAAGAGGATGTTGCATTCACTGAGGAAAGAGATGGTGCAGAAGGGACGGAGAAAGTCGTGGTTGTCGATGTGAGGAGGTATACAGTCGCCTTCATCATAGATGTTGACAATGCAGCTATCGGGCACACAAGTTGGAGGCAGCACATGCCAGTTAATCAACCTTCTAATGATCACTTTGAAAAGAGAAGGTAATGGATCCACTTCTTCGCGTTGAAGGATACCCGGTGGGTTTCCAGCTCTGTCCTGTCAACAACATACAAGAAGGCAAAAAAAAACTCTTCACTCCTTTTGTTACAATGAAACAGATCAACGAAAAAAAATGGCAGAGAATGAGTTACTTACTTCAGCGTAGTTGTAACAACAGCCGAACTGAATAGTCACACGTCCCTTGCCTCTCATCCACTTCTGTGGAGCAGTAAATGTACGTTCTAACACACACAGAGAGAGAGAGAGAGAGAGAGCAAGACAAAGATTCAGATACAAATTAGGTCAGTTAAGATTAAGAGAATTCTTCATATTCGAAAACAAGAAGCTATACCTCTAAGTTCTCCTTTACGTCCCTTCTCTTGAAGCTGATACACAAGATCAACAATCCTTTTCTGCTCCACCGCGCTGAAAACACCGGTGTGCAACTCAAGCCCATCGACTACGTTAACGAGCTTTCCCTTAACTCTCTCCAAGCAAATGAAGTCTTTCTTCCTCTTCACATGCCTCAGCCTGAGACTCTCTCTCTGCTCTCTTGATAGCTTAGGCTTCTCTGGAGTCTTCATCGGACTCGAATCAAAAGCTTTCCTACTCGATCCCCTCTCCTCCTCTTCCTCCACTTCCTCCTCCTCGAACTCATCTTCCTGACTCATATCTGCCCAGGACATTCGAGAGCTTGCCGTTTCAGCAGCAGCTGGTCGAGATGACGGTACACCACCAGTACCAAAAACTTCAGACAAGGATCCAAATGCAATCCCACTCTCTTTCCAACTACCCAATGAATGCTTATCACAGACTCCGCCATTTTCCAAATCTCCAGTAGTCTTCCCATCATAATCATCTTCCACATTGTTACTGGTTCCTTCTGATTCCAAACCAGCTTTACCATCTCCATCAACTTTGTCTGTGTTACTACAATGTTCTACACAAGGAGATACGATTTTGTTAAGCAACTAACAAATGAATCGTTAGATCATAAACCTAAAGCCACCAGTTTTAGAAATATTCTTGTATGTAAACAGTGAATTTCTAAAAACAAAATAAACGCTACTCTCTCGCCTCCTCTTTGTTCCAATTATCAAACCCCAATGTTCAGTTAGATTCTTCACAGCATAATTGATTTATCAAATAGCAGAACATCAATTTTTAATAAAATCAAGTACAATCAAGTGCGGGAATTAAAGAAAATCTCCGTTTCCTATATACAGAAAATTTCAAATTTCCCGAGAAAATATAAGTTTTTCCCGCTTAATCCTTTACCTGGGTCAAGCGAGCGGATTCGATCGGAGAGAGCGTGGACGCAGTCCTTGCAGAGATCTCTAGACAAGAAAGAAAGCCAATTCGTCAAAAACTCCGAAGCGATCTTGAGCTCCGACGGCTGGAACTGCCGGAGAAATGGGTCGTCTTCCATTGTTTTCGCTCGATTCCGATCTCGCAATCGATTCGTCTTGGTCTAGTACGAATAATTATTTTTCCAAGTCCACGATTTGAAAAAATCTTTGTTCTTTAGTCAGTGTGATTCTGTGATTGTATAGCAGCTCTTCTTTTACGGCACATTTAACAGCCGCCGAGTATAACTTATGGGCCGTTTAATTTCTATAAAAAGCCCATTAATATGGAGTTGCTACGTGGCGAGAAATAAGTGGGTCGAAGGATTCTCACTCGAGTAGGCAGACTTAACGGTTCAGGATAAAATAAAAGCTTATCTATGCAAAATCGTTCCTTTCTTCTTCATAGCTCCAAGAATCTTAAGAACAAGAAAAAATGAAAATTCTCCACCTTTTAGCTCCCAGTTCAGCTAAACCAGCTATTATCAATCTGAAGCAACAATCTTACGGTGTAATCACGCAAACCCAGATCGTGTTGCCTCGTAACAGAAGACAATCTCTCTCCATAAACTGCTCAAACAGTGGGAACAACAATGGCGGCGACGAGAAGATCTCTCAGCCGTTGGATGGAGTGGAGATAAGATTCAAACGAGGATCGAGAAGGAAAATGAGGGAGGAAGGTTCAGGAGAAGGAGGAGGGCAAAACGGGAAAAAGGCAGAGAGCAGTGTTCAGAAGCCATGGGAAGAGATGACACTGAATGAGAAAGCATTGGAGCTTTATGTAGGAGAGAAAGGTTTGTTGTTTTGGCTGAACAAATTGGCTTACGCTTCGATCTACATTGTGATTGGAGGTTGGATTCTTTTCCGGTTTGTCGGACCGGCTTTGAATCTTTATCAGCTCGATACGCCGCCTCTTGATCCTAAAAACATCTTAAAGGGTTAAAAAAGCTTTCTCTGTTCCAAACATTTTGAGGCTTATATTAAACTTAGTTTCGAGTAATGTGTACCCAAATCAGGGGAAAAAAAAAATACAAACAGATTGAGAGTTTTTATGACCCGTTTTATAGATATCGTGTTAATGAGTTATGACACTAAAGAATACTCTTCAAGATCCTTCAAGATTGTGCTGGAGTTGTTGTGTCCTGCTCAAGGATATCTCGTTTAGTCTTGCACCTGACATTAAAAAGAAAGCAATTTTGTCTTTGGCTTTTGTTTACCTTAACTCAATGCAAAGAACCATAAGAGATGTTTCATCATTCACTGATAACACTAGCAGAAACTCACCTATTGCACTCTGATCGGGATGCATAGTTGTGATTCTTGCAATTTGTGCACATCCAGTCTCCATCACGCCATTGTTTTGCGCTACATAAGCAAGTAAAAGCAAAGAATTGGGAAAAGTTGCGAAAACTTCGTCAAGAAGCAGATATCAGAGATCAGAGATCAATAATGTACCCCTTTCCAAGTAAAGCAAGTGTTGAATGTTGCTGTAGAAACGGGAGAGGAAATTGCCAATTTGAGATGCTGCCTGGGCTTACACCAGGAAAAGACGCATATAACGCTGATTGATGTTGCATGCTTGTCTGCACAAAGAGTCAGAAGAAACAGAGCTAAGATTATGCAGCTAGCTAGATTATATCTTAAATGTGCTAATCAAATTATACGCTCTAACTAATCCTTACATATCCTTGATTCAATCTTTTGCTATCCCATTCATGAGCCAAAACTTCTGATGCTAATCTCTTTGTTCCAAGTGCTGCAAACCAAGAAACTTTCCCGAAATGAAAAACTTGTTTTGAAGAAATATCAGAGTCAAAGTTTTCCACAAAATGTGTTCAAATTAGACAAATAAACCATACCTAGTGGAGCTGTTTCATTGCACTTTTTGCACTGCAGAAACATTCAAAAGAGAAATGAGTCAACAACAAGGTGGAACATACAAATCGGTTCCCTAAACCCCTGAACCAACTTCCCTCACCTGTATACGAGACGAATAGTTGTGAAACCCACATCTGCAAATCCAGTCGCCGCTCCTCCATTCTTTAAGAGCCGAAGCTTGATTTAGAGGGTTAGAGAATGCAAGTAAAGAACCAGGTTGATCTATTGGCTCATGTCCACGAGTGAAGTAATTGAGATGAGTCTGAAGAGAAGCTCCAGGGTTTGCAAGTGCTGACAACGCTGCTACTTCCTTAGGTTGTCCGCATTTTTTACACTTTTCTCGTGATGCATAGTTGTTGTTAGTGCAACCTATTGCCACACCACACCACACCACACACCCACACACCCAAACGCAAAACGCAGCACGAAGAAGATACGCACGCACGCACACCACACCACACCACACACACCAGCAGTTTCCATATACCACATAACACAGAATACACAAAAACAGCTCAACCTAGTTATAAGGTAAAGGCCTAATCCACAATTCTAATCTAATGAATCATGGGCATTTGAGAAAGGTCAAGGATTTGAACTCAGAACCTTAAGATACAGATCCATCCTAGTTTTGCTTCATATTCACTAGACAGACTTTTCTAGAACACAGCAGCAATCTGAGAAGCTAATACCCACTAATTTTGAAATCTCTCAGGTAATAACAGTTAGTTGTATGTAATGATCGAGCTGAGGGGAAAATGATAAAGAGAGAAGGAAGCTTGATTCTATGATCGGAAAAATTTTCAACGCGTATGCGCTATCAAAGAATTGAAATTGAGATAGGAGAAGAAAAAGAACGAACCAGTGCAGATCCAATCTCCGATACGAGGAAGCCACTTGGAGTTAGGAGAGGTATTGCTATCCATGAGAAGACGAGGCTGCTTGCATCTGTTGCAGAATGATCTAAACGCGTAATTCCTGTTGCTGCAACCTAAACATTCCCAATCTCCTTCTCTTCCATCTCCCATTTCTTCTGCTTCTGCTCCCGGAAACTCCAGTCTCCGGCGACGAATCTCCGGGGTTCACTTTTCGTGCACAGAGAGGAGGGAGAAGGAGAGAGTTGAAGAAATCAGGAATATAAATGGGCCGACTTTAATGTAAAACTGACGTGGCCCATTAGGCCCATTTGTTTCTACGGCGAAGTTTTGTTTCCCTTTACATCGGAATCTTCTTTCGTCGTTCTCCTCTCCAATTTCCAGGCGATAATCGTTACATTCATCTTCATCACTCATCAGTTTTGGGGTTTTGAAGCTTCTCTTGATCGATTTTGGATTTAGATCTCAGGTTTCTGTTGCTTTCATTGTTTACAACGCATTTCGTGGAATCACCTTATCTCGATCTGAGTTTTGCAAAGGGAGAGAAGACGATACAGAGAGGAATAGCTCAGAATCGACTAAGTTTTCCTCTGATCCACCGGATTTTAAGCTTCCATGGCTCTCAATCTCCGCCAGAAACAGACTGGTAATTCTCTCTTATGTGTGTGTGTGAGCGAGCGATCTCAGTTTCTTCTGATTCGTCTCTCTGTTGCTCGATCTATTGATTTTGTCTTGTCACTGTACAATAGAAAGGCTGAATTTCGTTTTGAGGAATCTGGAAACGAAGAGAAGTTGTGGTTTCTTTTGGAATGAATGTTAATGTTGGATCTTTGATCTCTCGGTTGCAGAATGTATAATCCGGATGCTGAATCTGAACCAGCCTTTGAATCAAAGTGGAACAGCGAACGAGGAAGTCTATAAGATCTTGATCTACGACAGGTTCTGCCAGAACATTCTATCTCCATTGATCCATGTCAAGGATCTGCGTAAGCATGGAGTCACACTCTACTTTCTCATAGACAAAGATCGAAAACCCGTCCATGATGTTCCCGCTGTGTACTTTGTTCAACCCACTCAATCCAACATCCAGAGGATCATAGCTGATGCTTCTAACACTCTCTACCAGACATTTCATCTGAACTTATCGTCTTCCATCCCTCGCAAGCTTCTCGAAGACCTCGCTTCCGGGACTCTCAAGTCTAGCTCCGTCGAGAAAGTCTCGAAGGTGCATGATCAGTATCTTGAGTTTGTGACTTTGGAAGATAACTTGTTCTCTCTGGCTCAGCAATCTACCTATGTTCAACTGAACGATCCATCGGCGGGAGATAAAGAGATCGAAGAGATCATCGAAAAGGTAGCTAGTGGTTTGTTCTGTGTCTTGGTGACGCTCGGCGTGGTCCCTGTTATCAGATGCCCTCGTGGTGGACCTGCAGAGATGGTGGCGACTCTGTTGGATCAGAAACTGAGGGATCATCTTTTGTCCAAGAACAATCTGTTTACTGAAGGCGGCGGTTTCATGAGCTCGTTCCAGCGTCCGCTGTTGTGCATTTTCGACAGGAACTTCGAGCTCTCTGTTGGGATTCAGCATGATTTCAGGTACCGGCCTCTCGTCCACGACGTTCTTGGCTTGAAGCTCAACCGATTGAACGTACAGGGAGAGAAAGGAGGAATGCAATCGTTTGAGCTAGACAGTTCGGAACCGTTCTGGTCAGCAAACAGCTCCCTGGAGTTTCCAGAAGTCGCTGTGGAGATCGAAACGCAGCTGAACAAGTACAAGAGAGACGTCGAGGAGGTAAACAAGAGAACCGGAGGCGGGAGCGGCGCTGAGTTTGACGGGACGGATCTGATTGGTAACACCAAACATCTCATGAACGCTGTGAACTCGCTCCCGGAGTTGACAGAGAGGAAGCAGGTGATTGACAAACACACAAACATCGCGACCGCGCTCTTAGGACAGATCAAAGAGAGATCTATCGACGCATACACAAAGAAAGAGAGCGACATGATGATGAGAGGCGGGATCGACAGAGCCGAACTCATGGCTGCTCTAAAGGGCAAAGGTACAAAGATGGACAAGCTCCGGTTCGCAATCATGTACTTGATCTCCACAGAAACCATAAACCAATCCGAAGTCGAATCCGTGGAAGCAGCACTGAACGAAGCCGAGGCTGACACGAGCGCGTTTCAGTACGTGAAGAAGATCAAATCATTGAACGTGTCTCTTGCGGCTTCGGCGAACTCAGCAAGCAGAAGCAACATTGTAGACTGGGCGGAGAAGCTTTACGGGCAATCTATAAGCGCTGTCACCGCAGGAGTCAAGAATCTGTTATCTAGTGATCAACAACTGGCGGTGACTCGAACCGTTGAAGCTTTAACAGAAGGAAAACCGAGCCCAGAGTTCGATTCATACCTCTTGCTTGACCCGAGAGCTCCAAAGTCAAGCTCCGGTGGTGGTGGCAGCCACGTGAAGGGACCGTTTAGAGAAGCTATGGTGTTCATGATCGGTGGAGGAAACTATGTTGAGTATGGGAGTTTGCAGGAGCTGACTCAGAGACAGTTAACCGTTAAGAACGTCATTTACGGAGCCACTGAGATTCTTACCGGAAGTGAGTTGGTGGAACAGCTTGGGCTTTTGGGTAAGAAGATGGGTTTGGGAGGTCCGGTCGCTTCGTCTTCATCGTCTGGTCACTGAGCCTGACAAATTTAAACTTTTTGTTTTTGTTAAATCTCTCTCTTTATATTTACTAGTGTTTAATCCGAATTTTAGATTCCGTTTCGGTTATTCGGTTTTTGAGGTTCTTGATTTTTTTAAAACTTGCTACCAAACTAAATTCGATGTAATATGGATCATCATTCAACTTCAAATCGGATTCAATTATTTACTGTAATTTTTTTTCTAATTAATTTAAGATTAGAGAAGAAAAAAAAATTAATTTAAGATTAGAGAAGAAAAAAAAAAAGACACAAGGGATGATATTTTGCTGCGAATGAATACATTATATTAAAAAAAGGAAAACAACAAAAAAAAGACACAAGGGATGATATTTTGCTGCGAATCAATACAGTTTTTTGATAAGTCTCTGATGAGAGCTTATGGGATTGTGACAGAAAGAGAGGGAGATCGATGAAGAGTTTAGAGGAGAAGAGAATTTGAGAGAGAAAGAAGTTTAGGTTTTCACCTTTTGATAGATAATGATTCGATAAAAATGTTTACTTGGGAAACACGCCCCTTTAATACTGTAGAACTTACTTAATAAAACTAACGATATAACATTAAAACCCAATGCTATCTTCGGTGGCCCATACTTGGCCCAATTCCAATTGTGTGCTTATCATTTTTTTATTGCACAAACTCGACTTTGATCATCAGTTCTTCTTTATCTTACTCATTACGGTTTTACCGATTATCTTCAACACGTTCCTGAAGTTCACGTCTTGGCTTGTACGGATGAGGTTGACGATTCCTTGCACCACCTCTCCCTTTCCTGGATTAGCAGTCATCCACTCATTGAGACTCGCCAATCTCTGCAACATCTCAGTAGCGAAACCATTTGATTGACATTAAGTCGAATCCCGGCTTCCTGCAACCGTTGTACCAAGTTCCGAGCCTATTTCAAATTGTTTTGCGTTTTGAACTCTTAATGATCATTAAGAGACAATAGCAAATTGCAAATTGTTTTCAACAGCATGTGCAAAATTAGTTCAGAAGATGTAGCATCAATGAATTTGGAAGATGAGCAAAACAACATTCATAAACATAAAGTTGTGATTAATAATCTCAATTATCGAAAAGAATAAGATGTGAATAGCATATTGGACTATCTAGATAAAATTGATACATGCTCAAAAGTTCAGAGTTTATAAAAAATTGTGACTAACGTCCTTAATGTTGATGATGAAGATGATAATATGGCCGAGGAGTGGCAGGTCTGTTTTAGCTTATATCGTGCTAAACTGTGATGACGCTTGCTCTTTGAATTGTAATGATGTTTTACTCTTTGAAACTTTTCAGCTGCTATCGAGGACAGTTCCATTGATTTTGGAGATTTCTTTAAAGGACCATTGCTTGGGAAGTTTCTGAAGCTTCTTGGCTTCTTAGCTCTCTCTCGTTTTGAAATATACATACCTCTAGGCGGGGTCAATCGAGAGGCTTTCGTCGGAAACTTAGATCAGAACAGCTTGTTGAGCACATTGGATACGTTTTCCGGTGGAGGCATTGGTAGGCTTGGTATATGTTCTCTCGGGATTGTCCCATTCATCAACGTGCAGATTGTGTTTCAGCTTCTTGCTCGGGTTTTTCCGAAGCTCCAAGATCTTCAAAAGAAAGAAGGCATCGACTCTGGTTACGACTAATAAAAATAAACTAATTTACGACTAATATGGATAATCATCAGCTTCATACGGATTCAACTTCAAATCGGATTCAATTATTTACCGTAATTTTTTTTTCCAAATTAATTTAAAATTAGAGAAAAAAAAAAAACAAGCGATGATATTTTGCTGCGTAAGAATACATTATATTAAAAAAGGAAAAAAAAAAAAAAGGCAAAAAAATCAAAAGAAATTAAAGGAGAAAAATAAAGTAGAGGGAGCAACAAAAGCAAAAAGCAAAGCAGCTGGTCCTTTCCCATTGTCTTCTTCGTCTCTACCTTCCATCTCACCCGCTCTCTTCGGAAAACCCCCGACAAAGGATTAAGTCTTTTTGCCTCTAATTCGATCCTGTAATCAATCAGCCGGAGCAAATCTCCAAGCTTTATGATCTCGAATTGTGAGGATCCTTTTTTTTTCCCTCTCTTCGTATGATATAATTTCAAACTCTTTTTTATAAAGATTTTTCCCGATCGGTTTCGATTTCTGTAGGATTGAGTCGAATTTGATCATTGTTCATACGGTTTCTCCTCAGAAATGATCACTCCTCTCGTTTGTTTTAGCTGCCTTCTATGTTTCATACCCGTTTCAATATAGCTCAGATGATTGAAGATGATGATATGCTTCTCTTTTAGTGTCCTGTGTTTTGACCAGCCAATCAGAATCACTGTTTACCTTACGTTGTCTTGATCCTCGTTTTGATGATAGCCTAAGTTCAATTATCTTTGTCTGAAATGTACCCATTGCCCCCAGATTCTTTGTTTCAAACTCAAAGGAAGCTAAAAAAGGCTAATGATTGGTCTAGTAGAGAGGGAATAGAAGCTAGATCTGTCCTTAACTTAGGTTGTAGATGCGTTTTGTTGTTGGTCTTGGTTTCAAAGCTGTATTTTTTGGTTTTTTCTGACTTGTTGCAGTTTGAAGAGGCTGGGGATGGCTTGTAAAGAGGATACTAATGCATCTGCACAAAAGTCTTTAACCCAGGAAGCCAGTGAGATATGGAGGAGTGAATTGGAGTCTCGTCGGTTTCAGGTAGATAGTTTAGAAGCTGAGCTTTCGGATGTCAAGGCTTACCTTGAGTTTGGTTCAGAGGAAGATGCAAGAAAGGAGTTAGGTGTTCTTTCGAGTAGGGTGAGAAGGACCGCAACAATGCTGCGATATTTGAGATCAAAAGCTAGAATCTTGGCCATTCCTGATCTAGCCCATCTCTCATGCGATGTGGAACAGTTTAAACTGAGAGGATTAGACCTTCTTGAGAAAGATGGTGGTGGCTCATCTTCTCAAGGGTCTAGGGATATAGAAGATGGAGCATATACTAGTGAGATGCTCCGATCCATAGAGATGGTTACTGATGTGCTGGAGTCTCTTGTGAGGAGAGTTACAGAAGCAGAATCTGAGACGGCTGTTCAGAAGGAGATGGTGCTTTTGGGAGAGGAAGAGATTAGTAGGAAGACGGTCCAGATCGAGAATCTGTCCGTGAAGTTGGAAGAGATGGAACACTTTGCTCATGGGACTAAAAGTGTTCTGAACGAACTGCGGGAAAGGATCGAGGAGCTAGTCGAAGAGACGATGAGGCAGGGGGAGAAAGCCGTGGAGAACGAAGAGGAGCTGTGTCGTGTGAAGAGAGAGTTCGAGTCGCTTAAAAGCTACGTCAGTACTTTTACCAATGTTAGAGAAACACTTCTTTCGTCCGAGAGGCAATTCAAAACTATCGAAGAGCTCTTTGAACGGTCAGTCTCATCATATCTTCTTCTTCACCACAAAAAGCCTAAAACCTTTTGCTGCATTACAAATCATTTGTCTCACACATTATTTCGGTTTTTGTTTAATGGCGAAAGCAGGTTGGTCACTAAGACGACGCAACTAGAGGGGGAGAAGACGCAGAAGGAGGTTGAAGTCCAGAAACTGATGGAGGAGAACGTGAAATTGACAGCACTTCTCGACAAGAAAGAGGCTCAGCTTCTGGCTTTGAATGAACAATGCAAAGTTATGGCTTTAAGTGCATCAAAAATCTGATTCGCCAGCATTGTTTTTGGCTCATCTCTTATTGTCATCTTTCTCATCCTGGGACGATGTTTCACAGAAGAGATTATGCAATCTTCTTACTCTATTGTTGTTTTTTTTGCCAGATGTGACATTCTGTAACTTTCTCTGTAGATTGTATTATGGCTTCTGCAAAAGCTAGAGGTTTTCTTCATAGTTTTTTGTTTTTTACTCCAAAACGGCAGGTAGTTGTGTATCAGACGGCAAGAAGATCGATTAAGTTTGCCGTCGTGGCAAAATCGCACATGACATGGCATATAGGATACGCCAACGTATTTCATCCACGTGTCTCTCTGTTCCGTACGTATAGAGTCTATAGACTTGTGTTAAGTTTCTAAAACCCCAAATCTTTCTTTTTTTCCCCTCCGTTGCCAGAAATCGATCGGAGAAAGAGGAAAAAAAGTTGAGTAGGGCAAATTCGAGTTCTAAGCAATTTCTTTCGTTAACCATGGATTCTGATGTGGAGATTCTTTCTGAAGCTCCTGCTTCTACGCCGAAGCAACGCATTTTCAGAATGGGCTCACCAATTGATGATCGCGACGATAAGGTACTCTGTTGCCGATAAACCCTAAAATGCCACTGCTGATTCTTTCTCCGATGAATGATTTTGGGTTTTCGGTTTCCGTTTTCTTAGTATGTGCTCGTGTTTCTGAGATTTCTACGTTTTTCTTTGGTATTCTGCATGAAACTACGAAATCGGACATTGTCATTTCGCTTTAGACTGTTTTATCGGGAAAAAACTCGTCTTCGAAAGCTTGAAATTTCTGTGACTTGTGTAGAATTGGAGAAGAAGGGTCAGAGATGTTGAAGTTTCTGTTCCGATTGTGTGTGGATCGATTGCTTTTTATCGTGGAAAGCATGCTAAAGAGTGAGTCTTTTTTTCTC
>JAHZTW010000001.1:451835591-452006164 GCA_020283515.1 Alliaria petiolata | reverse complement strand
AGGTAAGTAGGATCATACATCAAACTTGAAGTTTCTCACAAGAATTTTGCAGTATGTTTTCTCTTTTCCTCGTACCCTTTTGCTAACTTATGGTGTTTTGTCAAATTGAAAGACATGGAAACTCTGCTTCAAACCATTGTCGCTCGCTGCAGTTTAAGATCTTAGATTTAGTGTTTCAGTTTTTCAAAAGCCTTAGAGTTATAGTGTTTGAGTTAGAGAGTCTTAGAGTTAATGTTAGAGAGTCTTATAGTTAGTTTCTCTGTTCAAAGTTAAGAGTTACAGTTAGTATTAATGTTAGAGTGCGAGTGAGAGTTAGTGTTAGAGTTTTCTCTCAGTTAGAGTTAGAGTTACAGTTTGAGTTTGAATTAGAGTTTGACTTAGAGGTAGAGTTATTGTCTGTGTTAGAGCATTCTATTTTGTATATGAAAGCATTCTCGTTCTGTTTAGTTAGCTTTTCGTTTACTTTCAGTTTTGTAACGAGTATGCTGTTCCGAAGGACAACATCGATCAATTCAAAGCTGTCACTGCCCAAGATATCATATGTTCCCAGGTTTGTAATCTTTAACACTTAGCTAAATAAGAGGAAAACTATTTACAGTCCATTGCTATACTTATCACTTCTTGTTTTTGTTCCTGTATAACTAACTACTACTTTAATCTTCTTTTTTAAGATACTATCTTCTAAAGAAGGACTTTTTTTTTTTCATAAGTTGTTGCCTAAAGCGGACTTTGAAGATTAACTGTTATCTGTTGTCTTGCTGTTCTCAGCCTCAACTCTCAGACTCAGACAAGGAGAAAATACCACATGTCATAAGATGGGTGAACTACATCCAAGTAGGATCAACATATAACATTTATCATTACGATTTTGTCAAGTTAGTCTGTAAATCTATGGAGGAATACCATCTGTGTGATTATCTGCTGTATTTGTAATTGCTGCTCGCTATTACTCTTACAGAATAAAGATGAGTTGTCGATGAAGAACCGCCTTGTTGATGAAGAACCGCCTTGTTGCTCTCATCACAAATGTCAAACCTGGAAAGCTACGAGATGTACTGTCAGAAGGACTGGTAAGACTTTCTCCTGTCTGCATCATACTTAGGGCATTTCCAATTCATAGAAACATGAATGCTTGCTGGTTTTAGCGTTACATCTACTTCTGTCTACATCGGTGATCAATGCTTGCTTGTTTTAGTTTTAGGTAAAGTCATTGATTGCTAACAACAACTTGTACTGTCACAAACTCTAGGAATTAAAACTTAAACCGTAGGCATTAAAAGTTAAACCCGAAACTTTAACAACAACTAACAACAACTTGTACTGTCACACCGAGCCATTAAAACTTAAACCCTAAACTTCAACTACACTAACAACTTGTTATATATGATAGTCTTTGCTAAGAGTTTAACACATAACATAACCCTTCCTTCTCCTTTGCTCTTTCATTCTCTAACTCTCCTTTTAACTCCCACCAGAAACAAGCTTATGGATTCATATAGTGAATCTTCTAGCTTTTTAAACCTATTAAACAGTCAAGTACCAAACAGTCAACACCCAAATCAGTATGTCCCTAGTATAGAACTTGGATCATCGGAGGTCCCTGTGTTCAGTACACAATGGACTGATGATCCAAACGCAGATGCACACACAATTAATGACCATAAAGAAAGACGGAAATGGTCACCAACCGAAGACGTGGTGCTTATCAGTGCTTGGTTGAACACCTCGAAGGATCCGATTGTTGGGAATGAGCAAAAAGCTGCAGCCTTTTGGAAACGCATTGCAGGCTATTTTGCAGCGAGTCCAAAGCTTGTTGGTCTGCAAAAGAGAGGGCCAAATAACTGTAAGCAAAGGTGGGGGAAGATCAATGAGGGTGTATGCAAGTTTGTAGGCTGCTATGATGCTGCAACAAGACAGAAATCCAGTGGGCAGAATGAGAATGATGTTATAAAATTGGCTCACGACATATTCTTCAATGATTACAAGGTGAAGTTCACCCTTGATCATGCATGGAGAGAGCTTCGCCATGATCAAAAATGGTGTGGATCTTCTACTAAAGATAAAGGAAGGTCAAAAAGAAAGTTTGATGACCAATCCGCACAGTCATCATCCTCTCTGCCAAGTAGCCATGGAGCGGATGAAGCAATGGCTCGGCCTATTGGCGTTAAGGCAGCAAAAGCCAAAGCTAAAAAGTATGTGAGAAAGCAAGCTGATGTGGAAGTAGAAGGCAAGACGCTTTTGGAGATTCAGAGCGTCTGGGAGATAAAGCAAAAGAACTGGGAGCTAAAGCAAAAGGACTTTGCTTTGAAGGAGAAGCATACCAACCATAAATTACTTGACAGTCTACTTGCAAAAACAGAGCCACTTAGTGAAATAGAAATGGCTTTAAAGAATAAGCTAATTAACGACATGTTGGCAAGTTAGTTTTATTAGTGTTTGTGTATCAGTTTGAGTTTCAGTTTCAGTTTCAGTTTCAGTTTCAGTTTCAGTTTCAGTTTCAGTTTCAGTTTCAGTTTGTGTTTTAGTTTGAGTTTCAGTTTGTGTTTCAGTTTCGGTTTATGTTGGTTGAACTGCTAGTTTGTGTTTGTTTATTTAACTTTCTGTTTGAGTTCGATGTTATCGTATTATGTTACTTTTAATGAATGAATTGTGTTTCTGTGTACTTGTGAGTAATCCGATTTAATTCATGCTAGTGTTTCTGTGTGATGTGTTCTCTTCTGTCTACTGAAATGCTTGGGTGATTTGGTGATTACGGAGTCACTCGTCACGCTTCGGGATTTTCTTAAAATTTGGTTAGATGTGTTAGTTTGAGATTGGCACTTTGAATCACAAGTGCTTTGAATGTTTAGGGAATTTGATAAAAACATTTCTCATAATGTGTTTTGAATCTTTTGTAGAATCTGACGAGTGTTTGGATTGGAGGAAGTGAAACACGTTCGAGTCAGAGATTTGCACGTCAAGAAGAAGAAGACAAGAAGAAGAAGAAGAAGAAGAAGACAAGAAGAAGAAGACAAATCGGTTATGTTTTGTGTTCTTCTGCCGACACCAAACATGTTTTAGTTTTAGTTTCTTTGCTATTCACATGTGAATCTTTGTTTTTTATATGTAAGTCTTTGCTATTCCCATGTGAGTGTTTGTTTTTTATATGGTTAGACACTTTGAAGATTATATATACCAGAGGTTTCTCTTCTTTTGCTTCGACACTTTGAAGATTATAAAAACTCTCCAAACCAGAAAACAAATAAAAAAAAGCCTCTTCTTTTGCTTTGTAACAAATTCTTCCCAATCATTTGCTTTTCATCATAAACTCTCTCTTATTCTCTTCATCTTGTCCCTTCTATTTTTTTTTTCCTTCAATCGTTCCTTTTCCCAAAATAATAAACACAAAATTCTTACAACAATCTATCACACAAAATGGGATCTTCTTCCCATAATAATTTCGACGAAATGTAGGATGATTAATTCGATCAAGTTTTAGATCAAGCATGTGATAATCTTTTCAATCATCATGGTGCTCGTCAAGAAGCAGCCAAGTCAAAGAAAAAACGAGCCTACATTGAAAGGGACCGTGAACAAGGACACATCCGCATATGGAACGATTATTTCAGTGAAAATCCAACATACCCTCCTCAAAAATTTCGACGCCGTTTTAGAATGAACAAGCCCTTGTTCATGCGTATTGTTGATCGACTCTCCGTTGAAGTTCCATTCTTTCAACAAAGAAGAGATGCAGTCGGAAGGTTAGGTCTATCTGCACTACAAAAGTCTACATCAGCAATTCGTATGATGGCATATGGTTGTGCAGCTGATGCGGTTGACGAATACCTCCGACTAGCCGAGAGCACTGCGATTTCATGCTTGGAACATTTTGTTGAAGGAATCATAAATTTATTTGGAGATGAGTACCTAAGGAGACCCACTCCAGAAGATCTTCAACGACTACTCGATATTGGAGAGATACGCGGATTTCCCGGGATGATAGGAAGCATTGATTGTATGCATTGGGAGTGGAAGAATTGCCCGACCGCATGGAAAGGTCTATATACACGTGGATCTGGAAAGCCTACAATCGTTTTAGAGGCTGTAGCTTCACAAGATCTTTGGATATGGCACGCGTTTTTTGGACCTCCAGGTACATTAAACGATATCAATGTTCTTGATCAATCACCAGTTTTTGATGATATTTTACAAGGCCGAGCTCCAAATGTGAATTACATTGTCAACGGACACGAGTATCACTTGCCTTACTATCTCACAGATGGTATTTATCCAAAATGGGCTACTTTTATCCAATCTATTTCAATTCCACAAGGTCCGAAAGCATCCTTATTTGCTACATATCAAGAAGATGTACGTAAAGATGTCGAGAGTGCTTTTGGAGTCTTGCAAGCTCGATTTGACATAGTTAAAAATCCGGCTCTTATTTGGGATAAGGTAAAAATTGGAAAGATTATGAGAGCGTGTATCATACTGCACAACATGATAGTAGAAGACGAACGAGATGGGTACACTCAGTTTGATGTATCAGAATTCGCACAAGCAGAATCAAACCGAACTTCACAAGTGGATTTCACGTATTTTACAGATATGCCTTCAAATGTCGGCAATATGATGAGCATTCGAAATCGAGTTCGTGATCCAACAATACATCAACATTTGAAAGAAGATTTGGTTGAGAATATATGGCAAAAATTTGGAAGACCCGAAGATTACAATTAATATTTTCCGTTTATGCTTTGTACTTTTTTTTTAATATGATTTTATGTAATGTTTGTTTAAAATTTAATGAAATGTAATAATTTTAAAGATATTAGATCAATAATTAAAATAAAATAATTTCTACTTATAATATTATAATTTTAAAAATAATATTTTTTTATTCTTAAGAACCTCTAATGGGTTCTACCATTGGACCTATCTAATTTAAATTTTCTTAATAAGATTCTTAACTTCAAATTTTTTAAAATTTATGATTAAAATATTCTTAAGAACACATAAAATGTTCTATGCATTGGAGATGCTCTAAGATACGCCAACGTAGTTTATCCACGTGTCGTTCTGTTCCGTACGAATAGACTTGTGTTAAGTTCTAAAACCCCAAATCTTTTTTTTTCCCTCCGTTGCCAGAAATCGATCGGAGAAAGAGGAAAAAAGTTGAGTAGGGCAAATTCGTGTTCTAAGCAATTTCTTCGTTAAACCATGGATTCTGATGTGGAGATTCTTCCCGAAGCTCCTGCTTCTACGACGAAGCAACGCATTTTCAGAATGGGCGCACCAATTGATGATCGCGACGATAAGGTACTCTGTTGCCGATAAACCCTAAAATGCCACTGCTGATTCTTTCTCCGATGAAAGATTTTTGGGTTTACGGTTTCCGTCTTCTTAGTATGTGCTCGTGTTTCTGCGATTTCTACGTGTTTTTATTGGTATTTTGCATGAAGCTACGAAATCGGACATTGTCATTTCGCTTAAGACTGTTTTATCGGGAAAAGCTCGAAAGCTTGAAATTTCTGTGACTTGTGTAGAATTGGAGAAGAAGGGTCAGAGATGTTGAAGTTTCTGTTCCGATTGTGTGTGGATCGATTGCTTTTTATCGTGGAAAGCATGCTAAAGAGTGAGTCTTTTTTTCTCGATTTTTTTCAATCTTCGTAGATGTTTGAACTTTCTTTGATCCTATAAGTTTTCGTCAACCAGATATCGAACACATAATTGGACTGTGTATGTACGCGGAGCTACGAATGAGGATCTTGGTGTTGTTATAAAGAAGGTCATCTTCCACTTGCATCCGAGTTTCAGGAACCCTACTAGAGTGGTTGATTCGCCTCCTTTTACATTGTCTGAGTGTGGCTGGGGAGAATTCAAAATCGATATCACCATCTTCCTCCATACCGATGTCTGAGAGAAGAAGCTGGAGTTGTGAGTGCCGCTTTGTGATTGTGAATTTAAGTTTTGTTTACATATACATCTCTTAGGATATAATGAAACTTCTTCCAGGTCTCACATGTTAAAGCTGAACCCCGAGATTTACAGTGGTCCTCAGTCTCCCAAGATACCCGTTGTCGCTGAGTTTTACAATGAAGTTGTCTTCCCTGACCCTTTCGAGAGTTTCCTCGCCCGTGCTCATAATCACCCGGCTGTTCACATCTCCAAGCTCCCAGATGGATTCAACCTGCCTCCTCCAGGCGCCTTCTTGTTCTGGTATCTAGTGAATCAATTCTTTATTGCTGAGGCATGATACTTATCGCACTGTAATGTTGCAGGGGTCTCAGAAACTTATTATGAGATGAGAAAAGGAGACACCAAGGATCATCCGCTTAGCCAATGGTTTTTGAAGTTTTCAGAAGCAGATGAGCTTTTTAAACTTACCGCAGCTCGTCACAAGGTTTCTGCAACTCAACTTACCTTTCACTATTTCATATATTTGATTGGCCTGACTTGTTGAGAAGCCCACGATTGTTTTAACGTGAACTCTTTAGACGATACAGCCACAGTTTCCTCTTGCTCAAACTTAAAATAGTAGTTAGACTCGAGAGTATGTTAAACTTAGCTAGTAATTAAACTTAAAGTGTAGTTGGATGGTACAGCCACTCTTGCTTGGCTTTTGTCTTGATTTTGTAGGATATGGTTATGTTATTTTAGAAATGCTTATTATCTGACTTTATTTCACTATGTAATAGGTACAAGCTGATATCGCCGAGCTAAAAAGGCACTTGATCATGATAGATGGGCAACCTGAAGAACTTTAGTCTTCCTCTGGCAATGAATGTTAACAACAGAGAGAAATATGCTAGGAAAATTTTGTGTGATACGCTTCGTATATGTCGTCATAGGGTGCAAAAACCTGAGATATCTTAATATCTGGACACCTTCTCTAACGGTTAGAACATGTAAAGAAAAGACCATTTATGGTCAGTATGGTTGTATGAGACGACAAAGTTCAAATGCATATGCTTTAGCTCATCTTGTTTGCGTCTGCAAGCTTTTTGTTACAAGTTTCTCTCAGACATAAGCCTCACAGGTTTGTAAATGTGTAGAAAACACAACTTAAACTCTGTGGAAACCTGCAGGGTCTATAAATGGTTTGTTTGGATACATGATGTTGTCTGACATAGTATTCTAGACTCTGTATCGTTCATGCTATCTTTGTAAAGCAGAGGAGGCAATGGAAGAAGCAAGTGAGGAGAAGGATGAATTCTTCCAGAAACCGGTATTTTCCTTGTCTTGTATATGTAAGTCATCTTCTTTATCGTCTGTTGTCATTTTCATTCAATAGAACAACATGTGGGGATGCGTCGGTATTAGGCGTTTGCATATTTGTTTAGTTTCTTCTCTCTCTCTCTCTCTCTCTCTCTCTCTCTCTATGTTAGAAGAAGCACATATTCACTTGTGATCATGGGTAGGGGACCTGTGACAATGACATTTATCAGGCTCTTGTTTAGTGAAACTCAAGAATTGAAAATAATCACATGTGAGCTTTGGAAACCGAAAGAGAGAGAGAGAGACAAAGATGTCGAAATCATTGTTGTTCTTTGTAGCCATAGAACATGGGAAATTAACTTCCCCACTTTAGGTTATCCAAAAACAAAAACAAAAAAATTGGTGGCTCAAATTTGGTGGTGAGGAATATATGTCTGCTTATGTATTATGACAATCTTTGCTTAGTTGGTGTTGCTGGTGGTGTTTTAGGTTTTTGGATAGTAGCCACATGGGTGAGTCTTTTGATTTCAAGACAATGGACCCTTCACACTTATGCCTCTTCTTATATTTCTCTTGGCTCTTACTTTTTCCAATAATCTTGTCTTCTTCTTGTTTCTTTTTTTTTTTTTAATTACTTTTTTCTTTAACCGTGTTTTGTTGTCGACATTTAAACTAATTATATAGAACAGGATAATCTTAGATATTAGTGCTCAGATGTTCAATGAAAATTGATATATGCCATTGACCAGAGTGACACAATATTATTGGACTTGCTCTTTTTTTTTTGTATGCATTATGTTTTAAGAGTTATCTTACACCATATTTTCATAATTTATATTTTAATATATGTAGATTTTTTTTAATGTAAAACATGTTTATTCAAATCAAAACTAATTAATTACATATAGATTGGTTTATGTCATCTATATAATATTATTAATCATAGGTCTTGTTTTATTTTTGAAGTAGAATTCTTAATGTCTACGATGCTAGTTATTTCTCTCAAAATAAATTCTTATTGTAGAATTAGGGGAGGTTATTGGGAGAACGATTTTAAAGAATTTTTAAAATTTTGAGATTTTGTTTAAAGATTTTAAAATTCCATCCAAAATTTTTTGTTATTCAAAAAGTTTGGTTTTTAAAGATTTTATGATTCTATTAAAATCTTGTGTTATTGGGACAAGTATTTTAAACATTTTAACTCATAAAACAAGATTTAACAAGACTTTCAAAATACTACCTATATGGTTTAGATTCTCAAAATCATTCTAATAATAATAATTTGATAGATTTTCTAAATATACAAACTCTTTACAAATCTAACAAAACTTCTTACAAATTTAACAAATCTCTAACTCTTAAAATCAATTAAACTTTTAAAAATCCTTCCCCCAATAACCTCCCTTTAATTTTGGATAAGATTAGCCAAACAATTTCGGGTTAGATTGATTTTAGTTTAGCTTGGGTTAGAATTCGTTCGAGCTCTAATACCATCTTAATTTTTATGAATTTCTAAATCAAAATCAGTATCGTTTGTTAAGTTATATTTTTGAAAGGTGTTGGGTTGATGTCAAGGAAGAATGAATTGATAATGTCTCCGAGTTCTAACCACAACAAGTGCCCCAATTATACTCTGCCAAGTGTCATTGTTCCACCATAATCATCTCACTGTCCACCCTCCTCTGATCCTACACCACTTATCCTTTTGACTTTTTTTTTGTTTGTCTTTTTTGTTTTCTTCTCAAAATTTATCTACTTTCTATATTGTTTTGTACTTATTACCTGACTAAAAGTGTGATTTATTTGCTATCGCGCTCTTTGATTCAGATAGGCTAAAAAGTGGGAAATCTAGCTAGATACACTACTAAACCATATATTGATCAACAACATCATGAAAAGATGAAAACTGTAATGGCAAAAGATAGTGTTAACAACTAGTTTTACTAACTAGAAGTAGTATCGTTTGTTAAGTTATATTCTTGACATTTTCATCGCTTACATATAAATTTACTATAAAAATCAAAGGTGAAAACTAAGATTTGATATGTTTATTGATTTGAAATATACTTCTAGTTAGTAACTAAAAGTAGTATCGTTTGTTAAGTTATATTTTTGACATGTTCATCGCATACGTATTCGTCGTTTACATGTAGATTTAAGGTGAAAACTGGTATGTTTATTGATTTGATATATACTTCTAGTTTTATATCGTTTGTTAAGTTATATTTTTGACATGTTCATCGTCGTTTACATGTAGATTTACTATAAAATCGAAGGTGAAAACTAAGATTTGATATGTTTATTGATTTGAAATATACTTCTAGTTTTATAACTAGAAGTAGTATCGTTTGTTAAGTTATATTTTTGACATGTTCATCGCATACATATTCGTCGTTAACATTTATATTTACTATAAAAATGGAAGGTGAAAATTAAGATTTGATATGTTTATTGATTATGATCATTGATCACATTAAAAATTGAGAAAGAGAGAGAGAAGAAGAAGTTGATTTTTGATTAGAAAATGATTTAAGGACGGCGAAGAAGTACGTAAACACAAGGCATCGACTTCGAGGATATGGATTCATAACAAAACAAAAGATTAGGTTCGAGCCTAAAGCATTAATGTTCTAATTCTCACATGGGGACATATATCCTTTATGCTTACCATTTATCATTATCTTAGTTATGTATGTTCAAAACAATATTAAAATTGATTAACTAATTGATTTTCATGATCTCAAGAGTATTCAGAAAACGTTAATTTTTTGGCGATTAGTTAAATTAATTATAGTTATTACTGTTTGCTAAAATTAAAAAAAAATGTTTAACTAATTCCCTTATTTGATATATATAAAGTTACCTTCATAAATCCATTGATTTTTATGTAAAAACATATAATTTTACGTAATTAAGACCATTTCCAATGGTTAGCTCTACTTTTTATTCTAAATATAGAGTTCTCTATTAGAGAGTAAGTTTGCTCCAATGGTTAACTCTATTTTTTACTCTAAAAAAAAAATTTCTTATTATATTATATTTTTCTTTAGTTAATAATTTTTTATAAATCATTTTACTTTGCAAGTATACAAATTTTATCCATTTATCTTATATGTTTAACAATAAATAAATAAATTTGATTTCATTAAAATTAAACATTTACCACAAAAAATAATTTTAATGTTATTTTTAATTTAATATCATTTAATGTTACATTTAAATAAAGCTCTCTATTTTTAGAGTGAGATATAGAGTACTATTGGAGATGGTTTTACTCTAAAAATAGAGTTTAGAGGCAAAAATAAACTCTCATTTGAGATGATCTTTGTGATGATATTATTTAATTGCTTTTATTTGGGTAACTAAAGTGATATTTTTAAGCCAAAAAGCAATTAACTCAAAAGGTTTTTTTGGCCATTTTTGCAAAATTTAATATGGTAACTTAAGAGATTATATAGTTTTGTCTAATTGTCTTAGATCTAGAAGACAGTAATTGTTAGAAAAAAACATGTTCCCTCTTTATCTCTTTATTGAAAAAAACACGTGTCCAAGTATGTAAAGGCAAAAGGCAGACATTGTAGGGCAATGTTATAGTCCCTACCCAATTTTTTCTTTCTTTTGTATACAATTCTCTTTCACAATTTTAAATGCCTCGCTCTCGTCCTTGTTGGCCCTGTCCCAGATGTTTATTTGCCCTTGCATCCTACATACCACATGGTTATGCTTTCACAAAGAACAAAGAATCTAGATGTTTTAATTTGAATCCAAACAAGAAATTGGCTTTATATGATTCCAAAAACAAGGTTAATTATCATCGGATTTTCTTAGGTTCAAAGATCCATATTTATAGGATAAATTTTATTGGGTTTCATTCAATATATATGACATATGTATTAAAATCCATTAATAACTTTTTTTGTGTGTATGATCAAGTAGTTAGGAATGAAGTGTTAGGATCACGATGTGAATGTTCGGATCGATACCATACGTACCGACACTAACATATAAAAGATATGACCTTTTGGCACGTCTTATCATGGTATAAGAGCCAATATACCCAAAACATAATCAATTTAAAAGAACCATCATCTCGAAAGAACTTTTTAGAATTCCACATTGAAAATCAGTTTTTAATATTTTAAAAAAAAAACTCTGTACCCGCCATGTTAATTTGAAGACCTAGTGAACTTGAACTCAAATCCGTGAATATGACCATCAGTAACTAATCTATAAATATACCACCGATAAGTTGGATTAGTGGTTTAAACGCAGGGATTGGTTCAGTTGTGCTCCTAGTTCGATTTTTGGTGGGAGGGATGTTTTACGCTATGTCATAAAATATTAACGCAAGCTGGATAAGAGAAGCCTAATTAACAAAAGAAAAACTAATCTATAAATGCTTTACCAAAAATATACGTGTTTACGTGTGTTTTATTGATTTTATATCACAATTCAAAGTCATTGCATGTGTTTCTAATTGTTATCGTTTTTGTATAAAATGATACATCCGTATAATCTTTTTTTAACATCTAATTTATACATAATCTAGTCGCAAATTTTATCAACCTAATTATGATCTATAAAGAAATGAACAATATTAAGAAAGAAAGATTAATCTTTCAAAAAAAAAAAAAGAGAGGATGTAGTCACTTAATAATAAAAACAAACAGAAAGCATAGTCTTCTAGCTTTTGTAATACATATCTAAAAATACATGTAAATATTCAAAATACATTTAATAATATATATATATGATATAGTCACTGTTTATAGTCAATATTCAACATACATTTAACAATACATATGGTATAGCCACTATTTTTTTAATAAAAAAGGATGTAGTCACTATTTAGTCAACGTCATAAGTAATCAAACCCAATTAATAATAAACTATATCTATACTAAGCAAATGATAAAAGCATAGTAATATATTGTATCTACTTATATTTTCCCTATTAATTTATTAGCCTTCCAATATGTCCATATAAATACTTCTCCATATACACCTCTAACCTCCATAACATTTCTACAAAACAAAACCCAAAGTTTCAGAAAAAACAAACAAAAGTTTTAAAAGAAAATAATGGCAATAAAGAGATCGTCTCAAGCAGCATCTATCAAGCAAATCTTAAAGAGATGCTCGAGTCTAGGGAAGAAGAAGAACGTGAATGGTTGCTACTATAATCAAGAAGATGATGGTCTTCCACAAGACGTGCCAAAAGGTCATTTTCCGGTTTACGTTGGACCGAACCGAAGTCGGTACATCGTTCCCATCTCGTGGCTCGAACACTCCGAGTTTCAAACGTTGCTCCGACTAGCCGAGGAAGAGTTTGGTTTTGACCATAATATGGGTCTAATCTTACCTTGTGATGAAGAGTTTTTCAGGTCTCTAATCTCCATGTTCAGATAGATCGATCGGAGACTCGAAAATCGAAGAAAGATTACTTATAGCTGCTTACGAGATGGTTGATTATTTTTGAGATGGTCAGAAGAAGACATCTCTTTATTAGAAAGAAACAATGAAGTCAAAGGTTTTCTGATAAGACGGATGGGAAATGGCTAACAAGCTTTCGTGTTAGGTTGTTTTTTTCTTTCTTTTCCTGATTTGTTTTTTTCTTTCTTTTCCTAAAATTAAAATTTTTTAGTTTTAGTTTTTTTTTTTATCATATTTTGTAATAGTTGGGTTGGTGAGAGACTTTTTCCCTCAAGTCAACGATCTTGAGAGGAGTAGCTAGTTAACTTCTATAAATTAGTTATGATCAATCAAGAAATTTTATACTCCTATGTTCTTTGATCCACAACATATAAATGCTCCACAAATTCACAAATTCAAAAATTCAAGTTCGAGCCCTTGTTATTGATTTATGTATGTGTAAACAACTTTCAATATTCTCCTACCAGAAATATAGTAGAAAAGGATAAGGACATATTTATTGTACGACTATCACTGTTGACAACTGTGAAAAAATGGTAAATATACTCATTTCTGTTGTTGTTGATAAAAATATATTTAATATCTTGACAAAAATATATATTTAATATATCCACATAAAGTATCAAGATAAAAAATAGAGGTAAAAGTTTGGAACAAGTAATTTGCGTATTTTACAAAATATTTTAAAATATATTTAATCAAATACAAGAAAAAAACTTTTTGAAATAGCAATTATCCCTACCGTTAACGTGCTCAGTTTATTTTTTCTTCTAAATACTTAAAAAAAAAAACAGAAAAATGAATGAATATAATTTTTCCACCTCAAATAGACCGCTAAAAACTATCATGTCACATCAAATAAATCTGGTTCATTTGCAAAACAAGTTACTCACATTTAATGTCCTACATTCATATCTAAAAGGTTCGTTTTATTCGGATAATAGACTAGATCAAGTGGATACATGATATATACATGCAATTTCGACCCTCTCACTTTTTTTTTCTCCCATTCTTGTAGTTTATAAAAATGTTCATACTTTGTCTAATTCAACAAACGCACATACCTGTCACATTGTCTGTGTTTTACATTGCCATACCATATTCATGAGATTACAAAAATTAAACACAACAAAGCATAAACAAATAAATATAAAAATACAAAGAAAATAATGCATTGTCTGCCTAAAAGCTAGCTTGCCCATTCTTCCAGTTGATTTTGAGTTTATACATTGTCTGCTTGACATTGATGTGTATATATATATATATATTATACATGCTGGTTGACAAAAAAATATTGTATATATGCTCTCCAAATATTGGTGTTTATGCATCAAATATGCCAAAATGTTGACATCATAGATTCTAAGCTACAGCATTTCAGAGTATTGCGTTCATCAACGAATTAAAATTGCCTAACAATTTATTTATCCAGATTCGTAACATTCTTATCCTTCTATATAATTATATTAATCAAATATCTCAAAGTAAATGGCTGAGTTGAAGGAAAAACAAAAAAGTTTGCAATTATATCTTGTTTGGTTCATGTGATATATATAGTTTTCATCTGGATTCAACTTGATAACAATCTATCTAAACTTGAATGAATTCTATAAGAAGATTTATTATGATTTTTCTAATTTGATTCGGTTAGCGTAAACCGGTCTGATCTGAATCCGGATTGAAAACCAAGAGATGATACAAGAAGCAGCAAATGGAACAGAAAAAGGCAAGAATATACATGAACTCTTCTTGATTGGGCTTTTCTCTGGGTATAGATTGATATTATGGGCTTCTATCTTTACAGCCCATATTCTATTTTAAGCCCATTAGGGTTAGAGCAATTTCAGTCGGCACAATAAAAGGTTCATTTTTCTCACTCTCGTGTTCCATCTCAAACCCTAATTGTAATCTTCGCCGTCGAGCATCCATGGGTCGTGTCATCAGAGCTCAGCGTAAGGGAGCGGGTTCCGTCTTCAAATCCCACACCCACCACNTTTGGATGCAGACGAGAAGTGTGCAAGTGAAGAATGTCTCAGATCTAGCGACGGAGAGGGAGATTCACGAGTTTTTCTCCTTTTCAGGCGACATAGACCACATTGAGTCTGTCTCTTATACACATCTAGATGTGTATAAGAGACAGGACGAGAAGTGTGCAAGTGAAGAATGTCTCAGATCTAGCGACGGAGAGGGAGATTCACGAGTTTTTCTCCTTTTCAGGCGACATAGACCCTGTCTCTTATACACATCTAGATGTGTATAAGAGACAGGTTTAGAGCCATCCCCGAAGGAGCCGTCGTCTGCAACGTCGAGCATCACGTCGGTGATCGTGGTGTCCTCGCTAGGGCTTCTATACACATCTAGATGTGTATAAGAGACAGCATGTACACCGGCCAGTTTCTGTACTGCGGTAAGAAAGCCACTCTCGTCGTCGGAAATGTCCTCCCGCTTAGAGCTATCCCCGAGGGAGCCGTCGTCTGCAACGTCGAGCACCACGTCGGTGATCGTGGTGTCCTCGCTAGAGCTTCCGGCGATTACGCAATCGTTATTGCTCACAACCCTGACAACGACACTACTAGGTTTGCTTCTGCAATCCAGTGACCTATATATTGAAGATTTGACTGTTCGTTACCATTTCATTGATTGGATTAGTTGATTGAACGATAATTCATGAGATTCTTTTTGTATCATTTTCAGATCTGTTGATTGTTTGATGTAGATTATGATGTGCTTTATGGATCATTTCGTCAATTGATTAGTTCTTGGTGAACATAATTTGATGAATCATTTGATACAGATAAGTGTTGATTTTGCTTTTAAACAGTTTCTATAATCAATCTGCTCTTTGAAAACAGTATCTGTGCAATCCGGTGACCAATATATGAGGATTTGTCTGTTCATTACCCTTTTATTGATTGGATTAGTTGATTGTTTGATCATTTATCTATGCTTACCTTCTTGTCAATTGAATAGTTCTTGGTAAACATATTTTGTTCTTTCTGCCAAAGATTTTGATTTTGAATAGAGTCTATAATCAGCTGCTCTTTGAGAAAACAGTATCTGTTAGTGAAATACAATATTTTGTGGTACATTTGTTTGTCAATTTGACTTATGGAGTAGGTTGATTCAGAAGATCCTCAATTTTTTTCACAACTATAAATCGATTATGTGTGTTTTGGACAGAATCAAGTTGCCATCGGGTTCGAAGAAGATTGTCCCGAGTGGATGCAGGGCCATGATTGGTCAAGTTGCTGGAGGTGGAAGGACCGAGAAGCCGATGCTCAAGGCAGGAAACGCGTACCACAAGTACCGCGTGAAGAGAAACTCATGGCCTAAGGTTCGTGGTGTGGCTATGAACCCAGTGGAGCATCCTCACGGAGGAGGTAACCATCAGCACATTGGTCACGCCAGTACGGTCAGGCGTGACGCACCACCTGGGCAGAAGGTTGGTCTTATTGCCGCTAGGAGGACTGGTCGTCTCAGAGGTCAAGCTGCTGCTTCTGCTGCCAAGGCCGACTAGGTTTAATAATAAAAGCTATATTTCGTGTTCTTGGAGTTTGTTTGGTGTGTTTCCTTTTGGACCTTGTGTTCTGAAATCTCAAAGATTTTGTTATAAATCTTGTCTTCTTTTGTCAAATTAGAATCTGTTCTTGTCTTCTTTCTCGTTTCTTATATTATGCATTTCGCAAATTTTGATTTCACAAATTTTGATTATTTATGTTATCATTTAATATTGAAAGAAAAAGACACAATGGTTTATAAGCCCATTAAGGGCCCAATAATCGGGTCTTGAGATAGAACATATTAGTCGAGCCAACAACACACTCGGCTCTGTTTTAAGGGAAATTTTATTTTATTTGTTGAACATAGAGAACCATGCAACGAACCTTCTGAGTGAAAAAGAGAGACTTGAAGACTTTCTTGTCCGTGGCTAAATGAGTTTTAATGGAGGTGGTGGAGCCTGGAGTGTAGTGACTTTTGGGCGACTCAACAAGGTTCATGTAGAGAGATTCGTTCCCTGGTTCGGAGCGGCTAAGTGTGGTAGAGAGAGGATAAAGAGAGAGAGAGACTGAATCTGAAATGGCTTTGTCAGAGAAGAGGAACCTTTTCTTCTTCATTCCTTATGCGAATATCATCTTCCTCCTCGTGTGCATCTCTCTGCTCGACAACGCTGTATGCATCAGGATATCGAGTCAGATCTCGGATTCTGTCGTCGATTCGCCGGATCTTCCCTTGAAATCGGCGGTTTTCGCTCTCGGGAGCTTCTGGCGATCGGAGGCGGCGTTCGGCTGTATCAACGGCGTCGTACGCACAACAGCTGGCTACGCCGGCGGAGCAAAGGCGAATCCGGAGTATAGAAACTTGGGTGATCACGCCGAATCCGTACAGGTTTGTTTGCTTTTTTCTCTTTTAGGCCTGATTGTTTCGAGTTCTCCAGGAAAAAAAATCTGAGCTAATTTCACACAGATATTGATTTGCTTCCTAATTAACCATTGTCGCTTGCTTTGAATTGAGCTTTATTCTTGATCTGTGTTGCCTCTTACAAGTCGCGTCATATCTTTCGATTTGGTTTTGCTCTATCTGAATAGCTTCGTTTGGATAGTCAAATTAGTGTAGACGACGATGCATATCCAAGTTCCGTAGCTAAATCAGCTTGTTTTGCTAAGTTTTTGGTAATGTGTGATCTTTGTGTATATGTGATTGAGATTTTACCCTAATCTGTCTTTGTTCTGATGAACATAATAATCATTGTAGAAAAGATTGTTTCTTGAGCTGGTTTTTAGTTTCTGATCCTCTAGGTTTGTGTTGCTCTTGCTTACACAGAAGATTTGTGATTCAGGTTGAATATGATCCGAGGATAGTGGGTTATCGTCAGCTCTTAGATGTATTCTGGTCTAGTCATGATTCAAGACAAGTGTTTGGACAAGGTCCCGATGTCGGTAATCAGTACAGGTAAGGAGAAGTAATCGTTGAGTTATCTAATAATCTTCTGTTGGTTTAGCACAAAACTAAAACATCCGAAATCCTTTTGATGAACAGATCCTGTATTTTCACCAACTCTACAGAAGAAATGAGACTGGCTTCCACTAGCAAAGAAAGGGAGCAGCTTAAATCAAGAAGCAGCATCGTCACTACCCAAATCCAAAAGCTGGAAGAAACGTTTCATCGCGCAGAGCCTGATCATCAGGTTTTATACTTTATGTCTCTACCATCTTCCATTATCTGTTAATCCAATGAGTTCTCTGACAACTTTGGAATCTGCAGAAGTTCGAGCTGAAACAGCATCCGTTCCTTATTCAGCTGATAGGAAACATGGCAGAAGAAGAGCTCGAGAGATCAGCACTAGCCACGAAACTAAACGGTTATGCAGCCGAGCTCTGCCCGCCAAGAATCCAGAAGCAAATCGACTCGAGAGTAAACGAGATCGTTAGAAAAGGTTGGCCTGTCTTGAGAGACATCTAATATATATAGACCGTGAGAGATTTTGTCGCCGATTTATAATAAATCTCTCTCTCAAATGTAAGTTTTCGTTCATTCTTTTGGCCAGTAATATTATTGGTTTTGTATACTTATCACAACAATATTTATTGTCTTGCTCTTACACCTCAAGTGTTCAGTGTTGTTGTCTTTTTGTTTCTTTGATCTCTCTCACATAGAACATAATATTTAAACTTTCATTTTATTTTATTTTGTTAGTAATGTACTAATCATTCTACTAATTAAAAACCGTTAAGTAAATCCAGAAAATTCATCACGAACAATATTCACTAATCTCTAGTTTCTGCCAATATTTTTCTCAATTGTATAATTGCCCATAACGAATATGGTATATGCTTGTGCGTATCAGCGTATGTATATATAAAATTTATATCCTCTCGTATAAAAACGAAACGCGTCTCACAGTCAACAATTAGGGTAGAGAAAAGAGAGCCGCACGAAGTTTAACTTCTCTTTTTTTTTTTGGTCAGATATCTCAATCAATCTTCGAAGATAGATTCAGATCGGAAACGGAAGAAAGATTCGGTCTCGTCGATAGATCGAACGTCGGAGAAATCAAAGGAGAAGAAAGACGATCACCACCACCACAGCAACAACAAGCACCGGAAGAAGAGCAAGATGTCGTCGAGGGATCAGGTTAAGGCGTCGCATATTCTGATCAAGCATCAAGGATCTCGGAGGCCGGCTTCGTGGAAGGATCCGGAAGGGAAGATCATCAAGACTATAACCAGAGAAGCAGCCGTCGAGCAGCTCAAATCGATCCGCGAAGACATCGTCTCCGGCAAGGCCAACTTCGAGGATGTGGCGACTAGTGTTTCCGACTGTAGCTCCGCCAAACGCGGCGGCGATCTAGGTTTGTTCTCCTATTCCGAAATCTCTTAGTTCGTGATTTTATTTCCCTGCAAGTTTAGGTCTAAGGTGATTTGTATTTTTAGTCTATTGGATCCTACTGTGTGAATTGACGATAATGAGCTGATATAGATCATAATCATTGTTTAGAATCTATAGTTTCTTGCTTGATGTATGATCTCTTGTGCTCATAAAGCTTAGTTCATCATCGATGTTTAGAATCCTAAGTTTCTTCCTCAATAAATCTATGATTGTTGCTCATAAATACTGTCTACTTAGTTCATCACTGATGTTTAGGATCTGAAGTTTCTTCCTTGATCAATCTAGAATCGGTGCGGAAATATCTTACTACCGTCTACTTAGATCATCACTAATGTTTAGAATCTGAAGTTTCTTTCTTGATCAATCTAGAATTGGTGCTCATAAGTCTTACTAATGGACTACTTATATCATCAACAATGTTGAGAATCTAAAGTTTCTTCCTCGATTTATCTATTTTCGGTGCTCATAAATCTTACTAAAGTCTTATCACAACCAGAGGCTAAGAATCTAAGCGTTTCTTTGTTGATGAATCTATAGCTAATGTTGATAAAACTCACTGATGTATGTATGCATGCTTAGATCATCGCGGATGTTTAGAATCTGAAGTATCTTACTTGATGAATATGTAATTGGTGCTCATAAATCTGATGCTGAAAGTGTTCAATGTTTTATTGTACCAACGTGTGTTTCAGGACCCTTTGGTCGAGGTCAAATGCAGAAACCGTTTGAGGAAGCAACTTACGCACTCAAGGTTGGAGATATAAGCGACATTGTCGATACAGACAGTGGAGTCCATATCATTAAGAGAACAGCTTGATCTGATCCCTCCTCCATGTATCAAAAGTTGCTTAAGCTTTTTTTCTTTCTTCCTTCTCTTCTACATCAAAGAATGAAAAATAGAAGATGAAGAATAAGATTTGATTAAGCTTAATCGAGGTTATTTGTTATTGTGGTTTTGATTCTGCATATTTCTACGGATTTTGATACAGTCAAACATATGATAAGACCAGAGATGCTGTATCTCAAACTTCTTCTTATAACTTCCATAATAACACATTCTTCCTGTTAAGTCAATGATTTGTCCCTTTTGTTTTTATTTTTTTTGTCGCCAACAATACTTTAGTAATTAAGAGAAATAAACCCAACAAGAGTGCATAATGAAATAATTACAAACCCACTAGTGTAATCACTATAAATTATAAAATTTTCCTCTTAATATTGCATTTTATTAAGAAAGAAATAGAAAAAACATGGAAAGCGCCCATATTTTTTTTTGGAATATTTAAATAGTTGATGAGTTTTTATGTGATTTTCTTTATTTAACAAAAACATTTAGGCAGAGATAAATATCAGCTTAGCTGGAGAGAGTGACGTCTCTTGGCTGTTCAAATATTTTCTCTCTCTCTTCCGCAAAAAAATATTCTCTCCGCCTTCTTCCTCCGCCGCCGAAAATGCAGGTGCTGACGATTAGTACTTTTGATTTTTAACTAAGCGAAAATATTCAGTTCTGTATCACCGATTCTTGAGCTGAACTGATTTTTTTTTCCTTCGAATTTTGGGATGCAGACGAGAAGTGTGCAAGTGAAGAATGTCTCAGATCTAGCGACGGAGAGGGAGATTCACGAGTTCTTCTCCTTCTCAGGCGACATAGAACACATTGAGATGCTTAAGTAACTTCTCTTCCGTTTATTTCTTCTTCTTCTCTATGGAATTTCAACTCTAGCTTGATTTTTTTTTTATTGGGAAAGGTTTCTTAAAAACAAATTAGACCTAATTCAAGCGTTAATGTTGCAGAGAAGCTGGGCACTCCAGAATCGCATTCGTTACGTTTAATGATCCGAAAGCCCTTGAAATCGCGCTCTTGTTATCGGTATGTACTTCGCTATTGCATCTTCCTTCATTGAGCTTGCTAAATTATGTCTTTGGCTATGTATAAAGAGTAATTATATTGATAATTGTGTATTTGGAGGAAACTGATCCAACTAAGTTAAACGCTAAACAGAATCTAACATTATTGTGAAGCAGGGTGCCACAATTGTAGACAAGATCGTTACAATAACTCCAGCTGAGAACTATGTTCCTCGGCGTGAGATTCAGGTTTTGTGTTTGTTCCGATATGATATTGTTTTCCCGTCAAGTGTGTGTGTGCTCTTGAATGATATCTTAGTTTCTGTTCTTGTAGGAAGTGAGAACGGTAGAGAACGCGATGCCCCCGTCAGGACCAATACGCCAGGTTAATGTTTGTTCTTTAGCCCTCTTAACAGAGAAGAACGAACAAATTCTCATTTTTCTTTAAACTTGTGGGATGATAAACTCTGCTTGCAGACCAGTGATGGCAATGGTAGAGCGTACGTTAGCAAAGCGCAGGATGTGATGGCTACTGTTTTGGCAAAAGGCTCTGCTCTTGGACAAGACGCGGTGAACAAAGCCAAGGCTTTTGACGAGCTGCACCAGTTGAGAGCCAACGCTTCCGCCAAAGTCTCGTCTTTTGACAAGAGAGTCCGGCTTACAGAGAAGTTCAACGTGGGAATCTCTGCGGTTAACGAGAAAGTAAAATCTGTTGATCAGAAGCTTCAGGTTTCCGATAAAACCATGGCCGCAATATTCGCAGCCGAGAAGAAGTTGAACGACACTGGCTCAGCTGTCAAATCAAGCAGGTATTAAAAAAAATCTCTTATCTTCTGATTCTTTTGGTAAAAAAGTAAAGCCATGGCAGAATTCAACATCATCATACATGTTTGTCACATTATTTCGATCGATTTCGAAAGTACTCTCACTTTTAAAGCGTTCTGGTCTGGCGAATAGTTATAGCTGATATATCCTTTTGTTTTGGATTCTGCTTCACAAATAGGTACGTGACTGCTGGAGCTGCTTGGTTTAGTGGCGCGTTCAGCAAAGTTGCGAGAGTAGGTCAGATGGCTGGCTCGAAAACCAAAGAGAAGTTCAATCTAGCCGTCTCAAATATAGCTTCCAAGGTGAGTCATGGAGACAATCAGTAGTAGTTTCATGGTTTTGTTATATCAGTAGCAATATCTGAACACAAGAAGCAAAACTGGCTTAGTTCTGGAACTAGTTATAGTATTCCTTTGAGGCAGAAACAGGGAGAACTGATTTTGAAGTGGCTTCTGCAGGATACACCGATTGCTGTATAATAGAAAAAAGAAAAAGGTTGGAATCGAGTAAAGCGTTGAAGTCAGGCATCAATCAGAGCTGCTAAAGCTATGCCCTGGCCTTGTGTGAACAAATTTTGTGTGATATTAGCAAATTCCTATTCTTTTAGTGTTCATCATATATTCTGCATTGTCTCCAAATTCACTTCATTTGCTTTTCATGTTCCGCATCAGTTTGTAAGTGTTTTTTGAATTGACTTTTGGGTCTTGTGTTTGTATCTTGTTCCATTGAAGGGCACTAGAACCGCATTGAAAGTGGTGAACGACTTAACGATTGTTTCTCTACTCTAAAGAACGATTTAGATAGATCTTTTTCTTTGCTTTCGTCAATTTTGTTTTGAAATAGTTAGATTCGGTGAAACCCACTCTAAGTACTGACGAACAAACATAAACTGCAAAACGCAAACCAAATATATAATAGCCAAAATTAACTAAAAACTATGCATGTAAAGCAAACTATAAATTGACTAAAAACTATGCATGTAAAGCAAATCCGTTTGATTTCCTTCACAATTTGCGATACCCAAAATTTGTTAATGAAATTTAAAAAATGTCAAAACCAATCAAGAACAGCTTCAAAATTGAGGGTTTCTATCAACCAGAAAACACACTCTTTAACACAAATTTGCTTAATCACAACAATTCCACAAAATGCTATGTAGTAAATTTATATTAAATAAAAATATTTAAGTGTGTTTCTTCTCCCAAACACAAACAAACCAACACGTGTACTTTCGAGATTCATCACAGGACACGTAAGGGATCCTCCGGGAAAAACTACAACCAATCGAACAGATACACGTATACATTCCTCGCTGCTTTATATACGACTGTTAAAAACAACATAGAGAGACGCAAAACAAAAAAAAGCATCATCATCATCTTCTCTTCTCACACTAAAACTAATAATCCTCTCTGCTTCCCTCTCTAATGGCCAAAGAGAAGACCAAATCTCCGACCGTGAAGAAGACTCCGACGGCGTCAGAAAAGAAACCAAAGAAACCGCCGCGAAAACCGAAAACCGCCACTCATCCTCCATACTTCGAGGTATTTTTTTTCATTTTCTCTTGTTGAAAAAATTGATTTATCAATCCCTAATAATTTTTTTGCTTGTGATTTTGATGAAAGATGATAAAAGAGGCTTTGATGACTCTGAAAGAGAAGAACGGATCGAGCCCTTACGCTATAGCAAAGAAGATAGAGGAGAAACACAAACCCGTACTACCAGAGAACTTTCGTAAAACACTCTCTCTGCAGCTTAAAAACTCGGTCTCCAAAGGTAAGCTCGCGAAGATCAGAGCCTCGTACAAGCTCGCAGAGACCAAGACGAAGACGATGATGACGAGGCAGCGGCAGCAGCAGAAGAAGACGACTCGGTCTTCTTCTTCAAGAAAATCGAAGAAGACTGACAAACAAGAAAAGGCGACCAAGCCGAAGAAGAGGAAAGCGAAGAAGCCGAGACAGCTTAAGTCGATCAAATCTCCAGGCTCGAGGAAAGTCTTGAAAGCTTCCGCTTCTTGATCATCGAGAAGAAGAAAGAAGAAGAAGAAGGTGTGTGTGAATATAAAAGAATAAGGTTTTTCTGTGTGTAGAATGGATGACTCTGTTTTTGGTTTGGTGTCACTTTCTTTAGGGCTTAGAGAATCTTTGGATGTATAACGTAGTGTTTGATATTAATATATGCAGTAATTTTGGTTGTGTTAAGCTAAAATTTTGTTGAAAGAATCAAAATGTACAAAGGCGAAACAAAATCGAGTAAGTTAGGGCTAGCGAAGAAGATTAACCAAAGCTAATTTACATATTTTTCTTTTGAAAACGTTGAATCGAAAGATAAAAATAAAGCCTAATACTTATGTATAATGAGGCCCAATACTCTCGAGAACGCTCTAGTTGTAAATTAATTTAGAGCCCATATGCGGCCTAATACTGGCGATCTTATAAAAATATCGCCGTCTGTGGGGATAGAACCCACGGCCACGGGATTAAAAGTCACGCGCTCTACCACTGAGCTAAGACGGCACTCATGTTTGGTATGCTTATAACCAAATTATAAGCAATAAATAAAGTGAACAAACCTCTCAAGTGACTTCCACATGAAACCACTTTAAAGTTGGGCGTTCTAACTTCTACGGCTGTATACGCATAGATACGTAAGAAATTACCCATCAAAATTATATAATTTTTGTTTTTTTCTGATATAAATAAACATTTGCTCGAGCTCAACATTCAACTTAAACCAAAATTCAACATTCAACCAGGGAGAACTGTTAGCCAATGACATTATCATGGGATTTGAATTACTCAAGATCATAGAATTATTTGAAGAAAATAAAAATAGCCGGGGCACATGACTCCGTAGGTCGTAACGCAACTATGCCCCTACATTCAACATTCAACCAAATGTCCAAAAAAACACATACAACTCGAAAAGGCATATCGATATCGTCCTCCTTTGTAAAATTTTCAACTTTTATCTCCGGGATTTTGGTGGTATAGTCAAAAATTAAAGCTCCAAAAGCGTTATACCCCAAGTTATCAATGGTCATAGGTTTGTAAATGCAGACCGGTGGGGAGGAGAAATCGGAGTCTGAGTAGAGAAAAATAAGTAGTTATGATAAACATTGCGAACAAGGCAAGAAAATAGGCGAGATTTCAACATCTTGATCCCAGAATTATATAATTTAACTGGTAGGTATGTTAGATAGATAGCATAATAATAGAGAAATAATCCAATGGTAGTTCATTTCTGATAACTTATACAGTTATACTAATATTTTAATATTCTCACAATTTAATGAAACGTAGCTAGTCTTTTTTCTTTGCTTTTCTTGTCTTTGGATGTTACAAAAGAAGACAATAAATCATTAGCTTGATTAAAAAGTGCTTAATTATTCCAAACCACACTCAATTAAAGACAGTTTTCGTTCGTTTATAAAATAAAAAAAAAAACATGAAACGTCTCCATTGGCATTTGGCAACATACATTTTATTGGAACAAAAATTTAATAAAGATATTGAGCTTTATGATTTTGTGTTTGTGTAAATAAGAGATGAGTTGAAACCCAAACAAATGAAATGTTCATTGGCTATAACTTTTTGTGGGAGTAACAAAGATCCCACATTCGAATGTTTTCAAATCCTCTCTCGTCTTATATATATGATAGGTTAGCCTCTCTTTTTCAATAATCAGATCATTAGATCAAATATTCAGATCATCAGTTTGAAAATTACTCAAAGAAAAAACTAAACACACGTTCCTTTAATTTACCACGCATCATGTAGTTTCTTTATTTCGAGAGTGTTGATACATGTTCGTTAGACCCGCAATCGAGTGATGCGATTCGGGGTTAAACGGTTGTATCATGAGACTTATGAATCGAGATTATACATGTCACACTACGGGTGATTCTTTAAGTTAAAGAAAGAGATTGCGATCTCGACTCTATTCCAGTGTTTCGGTTTTACCAATTTATTATTATGATTTTTCTTAATTCGTTTTTATTCGGTTCTTATTATTTTTTAATTTGTGATTGAATCGACTATCTCATATTATTGGTCTTACACATTTTTTTAAAAAACTTTTTAAACTCCACCCTTTGCCCTAAGAATTGCATGAGAAGTGAGAACCAACATCTAACGACTAACAATATATCATTTTTTCCCAAGTGAATAAAGAACAGAAAAGTATTAAAGTTAAATAAATTACAGTTGTAAAAACTATAAAGGAAGACTCTTCCTCGCAAAGTTTCGTTAACTGTTGTGGACGACAAAGCATGCCCAACGGACCCCCGTTTTGCATACCGCACGCTCGACATCTCCTGGTCCCACCTTTTCCTTTTTTTTTCCAATTTTTTTAATTTTCATTTCCTGATCACTATTATTAGTTAATTAATTATCCCTTTAATCATCTCTATAACTATAATTTAAAATCCAAGGGTTTCTTCACAACCTATACCGTCATTAGCTAACCACAACTCTTAAGTCTCTAACCTAGACACTCAACCTCAAATAGAATAGTACGTGACGTAATATAAATTTAAGTTCTCATTCATACATTCACAACCCTAAATTAAAAGCATTATTTTCATAAAATATATACTTTTAATTGGCTTATACGTTGATATTCGAATGTGAAGTATAAGGCAACGTACCATGCAACATATATCACATGAGGGCATCTATATTACTATATAGTACTCCCTCCGTTTCACAAAGAATGTCATTTTGACTCTTGGTTTTTGTTTTACAAAGAGTGTCACTTTATGTTTTCTATGCAATTTTTTAAACTAAATCTCAGTTTTATCCCTACTATTTTAACATATTAATTAGAGAGAGAAACTGATTTAGTGTATTAATAAAGGGCATAAAAGAGATTTATAAATTTTTCTTAATTTGTGTGAAAAATGTCAGAATAACACTCTTTGTGAAACAGAGGGAGTATCATTTATCAAATACGCAAATTCCAATATCATAATCCAAGTTTGTACTCAAGAACTCACTGACGAACCTGTTCTCTTCATCAACTCTGTCGTTCAACGATATCGACGAATCCATCTCCATATCTTCATGATCTATATGATGACCAACGAAACCTGAAGTTGCATGATCTTCTTGGCTCATAAGTTGGGAAGCAACAAACTTGTCTAGTTCTCTCCAATCTCCCTTCATCATTACTTGCTTTTTCTTCTTCCTTTGATTCTCTCTGCTTATTAATGACTCGAAGCTTTCTTCACCCTCTAATGGGAATTTGTAGTTATAATTGTTGTCCATTGATGGTATGGACATGGAGCTCGATGGCCTTTTCATCAGCGGGTGAGAAGGGCTTTGGAGTTGCGGGAGTTGGATGAATTGATGATTCGATTGCATATAGTTTAGACCGTCAATCATTCCTTCTAGTTCTTGCTTACACATCAAACCTTTTCCAAAACTGTTATGTTGCTCATTGGATATGTACTCAATGGGATCTATAACCGAGTTAAATCCACTCGATACGACTTCATCGTAGAAGTAACTTGAGCTCCACGTTTCCATGTTCTTGCCTTGCCCTGTTGCTCTCTTCTTGAATGCTCTACAAACCACCCACCCTTCTTCCTATAACACATATATATATATACACAAAATGATCATAGAAAGACATGACTTGTATAATTAGAAACTTCCGCTAGATTTGATGTTTCAAACAATTGATAAAGATCATATATTTCATAAGGCCAATGCAAACAAAAAAGAAGGAGAAAAAGGCATTTTTATTTTAGTGAGACACACTTAAGGACATGCTTGAAAAGTGTGAGACCACAAGGAAGAAAGATAGTAAAATGTCCTAAAATGTATAGTTACATACTCATGCAATCTATTAGAGTTTCACTTTTGAACTATATTGACTCTATGGTCTTGGAAAAACAAGCACATGTATATATTATAAAAACTTTAGTTATATTTTACGAACATATATAGAGAACTATTTAGAGAGGAAATTGATATATAGCTTACCAAATTTTATGTTAAAGATAGAAACAAAAGGGATTGAATCATTTAGAATTGTCTTAAACGAGACAAGATTTTACCCTTTAACTTCTCAAAAGGGAAATGTGATTGTGTAGCCGTTTTTTTTTAGTTAAAAATAAAAATGCAACGACCAAACATGTACATCTTAAAAAAAATCGACTGATATTTTATGAGTTTAGAAGAGACTTTTACTGTCCCTTAATTTCTTTCTGGCATTTGTGTATTATTCTACATAAAGTCATAAAAGTGTTAGACTTTCACCTAAAAGTTAGCATGTGTCTCACAGAAGAGCCAAAGAGACAATAAGCCCTAATTAAAACACAAGTGTCTTGTCCCCATCGAAGTAGAAACACAAGTATACTAGCTAGCTAGCCTCATAGAAGTTTGTATATAAAGAGGACGTGAAAAGAAAAAGAAAAAAAAAGGTGAAAAGATGAATATGAAATTTAATAATTTATCATGATCAATCTTGATTAATGAGGCCAATCGATCAAATAAAAAGATGCGATATGTGAAATCAGATACCTGGGGCGGTGCGTTCTCATCAGACTCGAGCCGGTACTCATGCATGATCCAATCGGATTTCTGGCCATTAGGAGCACGTCCTTTGTAGAACACAAGTGTTTTCCTCATCCCAATCAGTTTTGTTTTGTCATAAACAGCTTTGTCTCTTCCCGTGGCTTTCCAAAATCCAGCCATGGTCGCTCTATTAGTCCTTGTCCCCGTTGGATACTTCTTGTCCTTGTGACTAAAAAAGTACCATTCGTTTTGTTCCTCATACCCGATTCGACATCTCTCTGTGAATATAAAATTTAAGCTCATAATCAAGATCATAGATACTTGTATACATATCTTATTATGATGATAACAATACGATATATGAGATACCATATTAAAAATAATGGAAGTATCTTTTGGTGTTTTGTAAGTAACCTTGTAGATCCCATGGTTCGATTTTGTATAGATCAATGTCTCTAATGACATCGAGATCAATCTTTTGTGATGCGACTTTCTTCCTTAGATAGTACCCGACAAGCTCTTCGTCCGTTGGATGGAACCTGAATCCTGGAGGAACGCTACAAGATTCCATTGACTCCATTGTTTCTGGACCACAAAAATTAAACACCACAATGAACATTAATATAACTATACATGAACTCTCATAGTCATATGCTCCTGTTTGCGTAATACATGTACTCATATGATCTTGTTTACACATGTATGATCCCACAAGATCACAAATGAATGAAGATATGGGATAGTGGAAGCCAATACATTAGACCTATAACAGTAGTAGAAGCTAACATTTTATTTATTTAGAAGAGAATAATTACAATTTTAGAAGAAACATAATTATCATTTATAGTGAGATCTTTAACAAAAAAGAATCATTTATAGAGTACTCGATAGATAGTTGACAAAATGCTATGAGATATATAATCATCAAGCTCATTTCGTGGTGAGTTTCCTCTTGGTTATCATTAAATATCTCTCATGACTCATGTGAGTTTATGATCGAGGAATTACATACATGTATATATACTAAAAATATATTTACATGTACGAAGTTTAAG
This sequence comes from Alliaria petiolata, assembly GCA_020283515.1. NCBI lineage: Eukaryota > Viridiplantae > Streptophyta > Magnoliopsida > Brassicales > Brassicaceae > Alliaria > Alliaria petiolata. The sequence goes on along the minus strand of JAHZTW010000001.1, from coordinate 451,976,898 downwards.
TTGAAGAATTCAAGGAGCTGAGATCAGAACAAACGGACATGGTGAGATTACTAATGATGCTGTCTTCTTGTAGTGTTAGTGAATGGAGGCAATGATCATCAAGAACGGCGTTTTCCTCAAAACTCTTTTATATTAAAATACAATTAAAATTAATCTATTATAGTCATTAATATACTAAGCGATATATAAACCCTAGCATTATACTAAAAAAAGAGCTTTTTCCACGCAAAAAAAGAGAGGAAACGGTCCAAACCTAGAGATTCATGAAAATTAGGTTTATTCAGACATAAGAGAATTAATGTATATGTCTTCACTTCTGAAAAATTATCTCCTTTTTCTTGCTGTTAATTAAGCATGTTTCAATGATGAAATAAAGGATTGATCGTTTAATTAAATCTACTGATGAAAACATCTTTTATTTGCAAGAAGAAATTGAGGATGCTCACAGGTTACAGATCATAACCACACACAAAGTCCAAAGAACAGACATAATTAACGAAAGGAAAAAGAACACACGTACGTGGTCGACGTCTAAGTAGAGAGGCTATATATATGATTATGTTCTTGAAATCCCTTTGTTGATATATTAGGGTTGCCTTATAAATCTTGTGCAGAATAAATAGGAAATTCGATTAAGGGAGTGATGAAAACAAAAGGAACATCAATGGTGAGAAATTAAGAAGAGAGAAGTTGTGAAGAGCGGAAGAAGAAGAAGAAGAAGACGATTTAAGGAGAAAGACGATCCGATTTGGTGAATATATAAAGGTGAGGAGAGTGTGTGGACCGCTCCATTGCGCGTGGCCTTCTCCATGTCCTCCCTCATTCATTCACGTCACTCTCTCCTCTTGTATTTTTTAACTTCCCTGGATTTATTTATTGATTAACACTTTATTCGTTTTTTCTTTCACCAAACGCATATTTTTATGATTAAAATCCAAGCATGTTACTGTATTAACAACTAGCCGATATAGTATCTAAGTGTTAATAAAAGGAAACATGAAATTTTATTACATGGTCTTTTTTGGTTAAAGGTTTAATTACATGCATGGTCTTTTGTGTAACAGATCCGTTTTAACATTATTATTCCGGTTTTAATTCATTACAAGCTTAAAATCCGGGAACTGTGCTTTAGTTATAGTCTTACTCCTAAAAAGTAAAATCAAGCAACTCTGAACCAAAAAAGTTAGCCACTCTTTTTTTGTTGTGGTCTTGTTGATAAAATGTGAAGTTATATTGACTTCTCACTCTTTTGGGAGGGATATCATTACAAACTACTAGCTAGACCAAGAGTTGATAGCAAAATAACAATCAGTTATAAATTTGATTTTAGTATCAGGAGTATGATAATTAAACATAATTTCAGTACGGTTAGTTACAAACAATTATTAGAAACAAAACCGAACTTTTTGAAAGAAAGAAAAATATACATATAGCCTATTAAGAAAACAATATGCTACACATGTGGATCTTAAATATGTATATTATTATATATTTTTTTTTCAAGGTATAACTTTTTATAATCATACATACAACAATTAATCTTGAGGTTTACTCTTCCCTTTTTTATTGTCCTCCACTAACATAATGCGTCGTTGTTCAAAAAAACAATTATTTATATATATAGCAGTGAGATACAAGCTTCTTAATGGAGAAATTTTTACATTTTTCGCTTATTTTTAGCCACGGCTTAAATATTTTAAAAATCTATTTGGCTTAGAAATTAATCTAGATTTCAGCATGGGAATGCTAATAATATATATATTTTCTTATGGAACTACTTGAATGCATTTTTCGTCCATTGTTATTTTTTCTTTGAAAACCGAAGAATTTTTAGTTGAAAGTTGAAACTCAGACTAATAGCTCATAATTAATAACAAATATCAGTTTGGAATTTTTCCTTCGCAATGAAAGTTCAAAGTCTGAAGTATGTCCATTAACACAAAAAAGGGTTCGAAGTATTTTTTTAAGTTTCACCTATTTTTGGTATTTTTTTGTCATTAATAATATATCTATTAATATCTCTCGGTATTTCTTTATCTGATCAACGTGTTCTAAGAATCAAGGGGGTGTTGTTGTTGCTACTATAGTAATCAAATTGAATACGCGCACACGGTTGACATATTTCACCAAATTAATTGTGGTGTGGTTAATGTTAGTAAAATCAATAAAACGAAAAAATGAAGTCGTGAAGAGAAAGAGACGATGATTAATCATGATATATGATACGAGAGTGGGCAATAATATGTAAGAAATATTTTTATCGAAAACAAATTATAAACTCTTGGCCTGCAATGCACGTACACTACCACAGAAGCAGAAGCAGCTTATAACGACGTTGAATATTGGAGTTAACGTCGGTTAACTAAATGACAAACACACAAAACATCTTCTCATTTTATTGGCTAAAAGATGAACGTGTGTGGCCGTGAGTGAAATAACAAAATCATCATCATACATTCATAATACCACAAGGCACAAGCAACCTAATTTGCTGCCTCTATTTTATATTTATCTCTTTTTTTTTTTTCTGAAAAATCTAAGATATAAAATCAGGTTTTTCCGGTGGAAGCCTCCTTAGTACAGTAGTTGACTAAACGGTTTATTAATGATTATGGAGGTCTGGATTTCAATTCCCAGAAGATGCGATTTCTAAAATGGTGCAAGTAGAACTATTCGTGGTGGACGTGCATATATATTGTGGATCTTAGTATAATAGATAAATTGTCCGTTAAAAATTATTTTTATAATTGTTTTCATAATATTTGAGACGATAAAAAAAATTATTTTCTACCATATATATAGATGATGAGATAACATAATTTATGGAAGGATACATATCTTTTTATCTAGAACTTTAATCAAAATGTATTGGGTACCAAGCAACTTGATGATGCCCACATCTTTTTTTTATGCCTACGACACATCATGGTCATCAACCCTATGAAATTTATATAATAGAAAATACAAATTATGCAGCTTTTGTCTTCAACGTTCAACTTATTTCAATACTGGCAAATCATGGTACACTATTGAAAATTTGAAATTATTAAATCTTAAAATGTGGCCTAATTATGCTCCGATACAACGTTGAGCCTATAAAGACCATATAGACCCAAACCCCAATAATGGGCCTATAAAAACCGTATAGACCCAAATCCAATAATGGGCCTATAAAGACCATATAATGGGCTTATAAAGACCATATAGACCTGGTTTCTACTAAGACAACGGATCTCACTTTCCTTAATTAGATTCGATCGTAACCATCGTTTCTATCTAAGATCGATTTATAGCCGTAGATTTGCATTCCTTCTTTAGAAAGTGGTCTTCCTCTCTTTCCGGTTTACCGCTTTGACACAGTTTGAATAAAGTCAAAGAGAGAAAAAAGAACAAAAAAACCAGAACCGGAAATCGGTTTACCACGCCGGAAAATGTCGTCGGAGCACGCCATAATTCTGATCACCACCATCACTGCGTTTTTGTCTTATTCGACCTTCTCCAATGCCTTATTACATTCCGGTAGTGTCTCTCATGGTGTTTCCGAAAGCGACTATTACTTGACTACCGATGAGCTCTGGTTTAATCAAACCCTAGATCATTACTCTCCTTATGTAAACCGATTTGTTCCCTTCTTAGACTTTGATTTGATTGTTTGTTGCGTAATTTCATATCTGATTTCGTAGTTTTATCCAAATTTCAAGAAGATTGATTTTTTTTTCTTCTTCTTTCCTAGGATCATCGCAAATTCAGACAGAGATACTATGAATTTCTGGATTACTTTAGAACTCCAGATGGTCCTCTGTTTATGATAGTCTGTGGTGAAGGTCCTTGCAGTGGCATAGCTAAAGATTACATAAGTGTGAGATTTCTCTTTACCAGAGTTCTTGTGTGAGAAAAAATCTAAAGATCTTGATGTTTTCTATAAAAACATATACATTTAGGTATTAGCAAAGAAGTTTGGAGCTGGTGTGGTTTCATTAGAACATAGGTACTATGGGAAGAGCTCTCCTTTTAACTCATTAGCTACAGAGAACCTGAGATACCTTTCATCGAAACAAGCCCTTTTCGATCTTGCCGCTTTCCGTGGATATTACCAGGCAAGTCTTGCCTTGCTTTGCACTCATATGATCTTGAGATCATATATCATGCGAATTGAGAAGCAGTGAATGCACTTTAAGTGGATGCAGGAATCTTTGAATGCTAAGTTGAATAGAAGTAGTATTGAGAATCCATGGTTCTTCTTCGGGATATCTTATCCTGGAGCTTTGAGTGCGTGGTTCCGGCTCAAGTTCCCTCATTTGACCTGTGGAAGCCTCGCTAGCTCTGCGGTTGTTCGTGCTGTCTATGAATTCTCTGAATTTGATCAGCAGGTATCATACTTTTTTTTTGGTATAAATGGAAGAATTAAACAATGTTCTTTGCAAGATATAAGGTTAGAAAGTAGAAGCTCTTGGATCTTCATTATGATTTGATATTTTTGTACACTATGAGAAGATAGGTGAGTCAGCTGGTCAAGAATGCAAATCTGCATTACAGGAGACTAATAAACTCATGGAACTAATGCTTAAAGTAAACGAAAAGTCGGTGAAAGCTCTCTTTAACGCCTCAGAGGTTTCTCTCTTTCTCTCCTCTCTGACTCTCCAACTAGCTCTGCTTCGAACTTATAATTATAATGGAAGTAGAAGTCACACTTCAATCTAATAGGTTTCCGAAATCTGCAGCTTGATGTTGATGCTGATTTCTTATACTTAACCGCAGATGCAGCGGTTATGGCGGTAAGTGATACTTACAGTTCCATTTTCTTTCCTAATCTTGATCTTGCCTGAGCAGTGATACTTAATGTTCATAATCTTGCAGTTCCAATATGGAAATCCAGATAAACTATGTGTCCCTCTTGTTGAAGCAAAGAAGAATGGTAATGATTTAGTGGTAAGCATCAGATTTTGTTTTTTTTCTCCCTCTCTCTCCATGCAAATAAACTTCTTGTATTTACTATAAACGTTCTATTGGGGGTTTGTAACGCAGGAAACATATTCTAAATATGTTAGAGAGTATTGCATGGGAGTTTGGGGCTTACACGTTAGATCTTATAGCCGGAAACATCTGAGGAACACTCTAGTTACTTCAGATAGTACATATCGGCTATGGTGGTTCCAAGTTTGCACAGAGCTAGCATATTTCCAGGTGGCGCCTGCGAGTGATAGCGTTCGGTCTCAGCAAATCAATACAGAGTAAACATTCTTGAATCACAATCTAATAAAGCCACACGTTCTTATTTACCATCTCGACTACTTTATTAGGTATCATTTGGATTTATGCAAGAGCCTTTTTGGGAAAGGTGTATATCCTGAAGTTGATGCTACAAACCTGTACTACGGAGGCGATAGAATCGCCGGTATGTGACATTTCAAACCTTTCTTGAAGCTCATTTTAATCTTTGCACAATTGTGATAGTTTTTTTGGGAAATATCTACAGCAACCAAAATCATCTTCACGAATGGTTTACAAGATCCATGGCGTCATGCTTCCAAACAGACTTCATCTCCTGAACGTAAAAGTCTTTTATTATCCCTTTTCGACTTCGACTTGGGCTTATGTTCTGTCTCGATTTTCTAACAAGTTAATGTGGCAGTGCCTTCTTACACCATGAACTGCCGTAACTGTGGCCATGGAACAGATCTAAGAGGATGCCCTCAATCTCCAATGGTCATTGAAGGTATAATTAACACTTTGTTTTCTTTTGTCTCAAAAGTCTTGAAATCAAACAAATGTTTGTTTTCAGGTAAATCAAATAATTGCAGCTCACCAGATGCTGTAAACAAAGTGAGACAGCATATGGTAGAACACATCGGTTTGTGGTTGTCTGAATGTCGCGGATCGACTAGGAGTTCTACGTAGAGTAGCATCCATAAAAATCATCACGGTTTGGTTGAAAACAAACAACAGTATACACTCTTTACTGATTTGTGAACTAAAACTTGAATGAATATTGTCAACCTAAAGCAGTCACACGGTGAACACATTTGAGGTCATTTCTGTTTGTGTAATTATTTTAGCCACAAGCAGAAATGATGCAGTTTTTGTATTTTGTATTTAGTAGCTGCTATAGCTAGTTACCGTGTGTGTCATTTTTAAACAGAGGTTATGCAAGTATAACTTGTAAGTTGTACCAAAGATTGCAATGTAAAAGACTAAAAGTCTTTTTAACTGTCTTTAATCCGGTTCACATTTGGGTTAGTTATAGAAAATGTGAAAATTTGGTTTTAACCTCAGTGTTTTGTACAATTTATTGCCAGTTTTATGTATTTGAGCAGAATTGTTCCTTTCCTTAACATTTTTTGTTAGTTAAAAAGTTGTCTTTAATCGCATGTGTTGGCGAACAGTTTTGTTTGTTGTCAACATTTAAGGTTTAGTACAATTATATTACTTCGTATAATCTGTGATGATAAAAATAAAATAAACTAGTTCGTATAATAATAGAGTGGGTTCTTGTCAATCCATGTCGGACGAATAAATAAGTAGTAATTATGTTTGGGATCTCATTTATTTAATTATGTCTTATTATAAAAAGCAAGACCGTTGAATTTGAACTCGTTCTTGTTGCACGAATGATCGATTTTCTTTTCTCCCAAGAGACAAATAATCTATATTTCCCTTAAACTTGTAATTTTTTTTCCCGTTAATGTTTAATTTAAAGGAATGGAAATGATTCGTAGATTCAAAAATTTTCATTTGTTCGTTAATTTATATGTTTCGAGGTTAAAATTAAATTTAAAAAATATATACAGTTTTTTTTAATTCTAAGTCGGAATATTATATATTTCCAATATGATCTTATGTATTATTCATCTTGTTCTTTTTATGCATGCCAAAAGGTTAAGCTTAATATTCGTTTCACATTTTTACTCTAAAACCAACATATAAATATAAACAATATCATATTTGTCACTGAATATTTTATTATGGTCTAAAAACTCTACCATGTTTTTTTTTGTTCCCAAAATCCACCAGATCCAACTAACAACATAATCAGTTTAATATATTTGTTACCTGGTTCAATTAAAACATTTCTCTCGCATTCAAATTTTATTCAAAATTATTCTGTGAAGTTGTTTATTTTATTTTGATATATTCCTTTGGTTTCTATCATTCCAAGTCAAAGCTCTTTATTGCATGTTACAAATGCATGTGTGAGCCTATTTATATTTGATAAATACGTTTAACAACGACATTCTGGTGAGATAGCTCATGTCACATCGACCTATGATCAATCTATTAACTCTCAAAAAGTCTGATTAAAGGATGTATGTTTAAATATCACCAGTTAGATATGATTACCAACTGATTCTTTTTTTTTTTTTTTTTTCTTGGGTTTTATATACCATACATATTGAGATGAAATATAAAAGATTTCAACGTGACATATTCATCTTTAAGATTAGTTGGTTGTACTGTACGTATATTACTTTTGATCTTTTTTATCATGTTTTAATTTGTCTTATGCCAAAGGTATAAACTATAGCTTTGCCTTCAAACCATAAAGAATAAAAGCTTACCCTAGTACTGGAGACCAATACGCATTAATATTTTTCTAGTTCTATCTTCTATCACTTCGTAGAGTTTCTTTAACACTCATCATGTTTTGTAAGTGTCGTCGTTTTTGTTCCTAGTGGAGAAAGATTTTTGATATTAAACCACATTTTTTTTAACTTTGATAAAAAATCTTCTTTATGCTATAATTATCAGGGAAAAAAAGAAACAAAAACTCTTAAATATCAGTTGATCTCGGTTTATAAAACATTATCCTGCTAGAAATCATTGTAACTTTTAATAAAGTCTTGAGTGTTGAATCGTTTTTGCCCACTTTGTTTTATTTTATTTGAAAAAGCTTTGTCAACTAATTGTATTATGTATTAACACACAATATTTGATTTTTGGACAGACAAAAAAAAAGATCTCGAAGGAGAAAATTAAAGATAAGATGAATGGTTAGGTAGAGAGAGAAGACCACAGGAGGAAACTACGACCACGACATGAAACATGAAACACAAAAAAAAAAAAAAGTAGTTCAATTTCATTTTCGCTTTGGTCCACTTTTTATATTTATTTAATTTATTAAGACAAAAATAAATATAATAAAAACAAGTCCTTTTAGCTTTCCGTGTTAGCTTAAGACACGAAGCCTCCGCACTAAATCAATTACAAAAAAACAATAAATGATTTGTTTATTTATGGGAAAAGACGCGCGTGGCTCCCACTACCGTCAACTTTGCCCACGTGGAACCAGCCATATGCGCGGCGTTTAGAAAAAAAAATTAAAAAAAAAAGCGTGTTCTCTCTCTCTCTCTCTCTAGAAAGTCAAAAAAAGGAGACAGCCAAACACTGCCTTGTCACATCTGACGCTTTCTCTCTCTACCTTTGTTCCGAGTAAGTCCATTTTTCCATGTGCCCACTGTGTCTTCTCTCCCTACACGCCACCATCTCCACCACCACCTCCTCCTCCGACGATTTTCAATTCCCAAATTGCGAACCCTAGGGTTAGGTTTTTTTTTTAGTTCCCTCGGTTTTGCGTCGCTTCCGATCATTTCCGACCTTAGATCTTCCGATTTTTGGGGGTTCTCGGTCTCGATTTTTGCTTGTTGAGCTGGAAAAAAGTGACTTTGGCTTCCGAGGAGCTAAAGTGCGTTGACGGAATCGATGCCGGAAATCGATCTCATGAGAGTCGATCAATGCATCTCCGATGTGAAATTGGATGTTGATTCTTCTCCGCCTGAAGAGGCTCCTGGTTTCGGGGGATTCGATTGTTGTGGTTCCATAGATGTGGAGGTGAAGCTAGAACAAGAGTCTGATTGTTTGAAGAAGAGCGTCGTACGCTCTGCTAGACGCGGCCGACCGCCGAGAACACTTGGGAAAGCTACTTCGTCTCCGATTTCCGCGGTGGCGCAGTCGAGGAAGAGGAGAGAAGACGAGGATGTTTGCTTCGTGTGCTTCGACGGAGGTAGTCTCGTCCTCTGCGATCGTAGGTGAGTGAGTTTCGAGCTTACAAAGAAGAAGCTCCAGCTAAATTTAGCTTACTTACTAGATTCGTGCTTCCGAAAATAGTAAATTTCTACTTCTGATTTAATTTGGGGATTTCTTAATATGACAGGGGATGTCCAAAGGCGTATCACCCAGCTTGTGTCAAGCGTACTGAAGCATTCTTCAGATCAAGAGCGAAATGGAATTGTGGTAAGCTGTTCGATTCTTCTGCGCTCTGTGTGCTTAATGCATTTTGATACATTACCAAGAATGAAGAAATTAGTTGGGTCGTGAGGTTCTTCAAGATGAGAGTATTGGCTCTTTGACTCTTTCGGAGCTTTAATGACGTTGATGATGGCTTTTTTCAGGTTGGCACATATGTACTGCTTGTCAAAAGGATTCTTTCTACATGTGCTATACTTGTCCGTATTCAGTTTGCAAGAGATGCGTTAGAAGCTCAGAGTATGTAGTTGTACGGGAAAACAAAGGATTCTGTGGGATATGCATGAAGACTATAATGCTTATTGAGAATGCAACTGAAGCTAACGAAGAAAAGGTACCAGAATCTGTCAGCATTTTTGTTGCTTTTCCCTTACTCACAAGCTGGAAAGTTATTTGTGGAACCTGAGGCCTTTTCTTGCGGTGTAACTTTTGTTTTGCAATGTGCTTTTCTTCTAGCTAAATGATTTTACTTGTTTTACAGGTTCAGGTCGATTTTGACGATCAAGGCAGCTGGGAGTATCTTTTTAAGATTTACTGGGTCTCCCTTAAAGAAAAGTTATCGTTATCGTTAGATGATCTTACCAAAGCAAAAAATCCATGGAAATCTTCTGCTACTAAGAGAAGAACTACTAGTCGGCTTCATGAAAAGGATGATGGATATTCTCCTGGGGTTATGAAAGCAGCAAGTCGTGCTAAAGTAAGGAAAATGGAAGCTGTTTCTGCGAGTAATTTGGCTTCTGTCTTGGATTCGAACAGTTCTTTGGGTGACAGACTTCCACCATTGACTAGTGCTGCTGCGTGGGCAACAGATGAGCTCTTGGAATTTGTGGGGTATATGAAAAACGGTGATATTTCCGTCTTATCAAAGTATGATGTCCAAACTCTCGTGCTAGAGCATGTGAGACGGAATAATCTACAAAACGCTCCTCAGAATTCAGAAATAACGTGTGACCCTAGGCTTACGAGATTGTTCGGAAAAGAGCGAGTGGATCACTTGGAAATGTTAAAGCTTCTTGATTCTCATTTCCTCGATCAAGAAAGGTCTCCGGTTACAGATACCTCAGCCGGAGGAGTCACTGAAACTATTTCCTTCCAGGTCGGTGCAAGCAGAAGCTACGATAGGTTGAATACATCTGAACAACATCAAGAAGGAGAGTCACAGCAGTCGAACGTGCACAATGTTCAGGTTAGACCTTCCAGTTCTGATAGCAGAAACCATGCCGTTGTAAAGTCTGAAACATGTGCCGCTCTGTCCAATAAGCCAATTGGTGGCTTGGATGCGAATATGATATGGTTATATGGAGATCCAGATGGGAAGATTCATGGACCATTTTCCTTATTGAACCTGCAACAATGGAACTCGAGCGGCCATTTCCCGCCTGAGCTGAGAATATGGAAGTTGAGTGAACCGCAAAACAGCTCCATACTTTTGACCGACGCATTAAATGGGCAGTTCCATAAAACAGGGTCGCTTCAGAATCATTCTATCCCGAGGCAGGAAGAGACAGCTGCTAAAGCTAACGATCAAGACAGGAGCGTGGCTGTAGCTAAACTAGAGAGTAGAGTACTTGACTTTAGCCCCAACTCAGTGTCCACTGACCAGAGCGTTATTTCTAGCAGTAACAGTGTCATCACAAGAAGCTCGGATGCGAGCAACAAAAGCGGAAACAATTTTAGCCACAACGTGCCATTGGATTTTACTCTTTCTAATGAAAGGGAGGCTGTGGGTTCTGTCTCTCTCTGGAACAAAATGAAAGTTGAAAGTCATTTGCCTGGACAAAGCCAGATAAGCTGTTCGCTTTCGCTTGCTACATTTCCCGGAAACTCAAACTCAAACCGCTCTCTGCCGCAGCAGGAAAGATGGAATGCTGGTCAAACAGAGGCAGATGGAAACGCAGTGAAGAACGCCTGCAATCAAAACGATATTGGGCTTAGCGGCGCGGCTGAGAAACAAGTCACGGCTACAGTTCAGTCATGCGGACAAAACTGGAATGCTGCTACTCCAAGCAGTGCTTCAAACGCATGGGATTCTAACTCCGGTTTGGTGTCTTTCACAGACAATCAAGAAATCGACTTCCTGGATCTCTTTAGCCCGACCTTCAAATTCAACTTTGCGTCTACTACCACGGATTGGCAACCCATTGTAGCTGGACCTGACGAATGTGACGAGTCAGTCTCGGATCTTTTGGCGGAAGTCGAAGCCATGGAATCCCAAAAACGTCTTCCTTCTCCAACCTCAACATTCCGTGGTCCTGGAGAACTAATCCGCCACTCCATTAACGATAGCTTCAGCCCCGCGGAAGGGCATAGCCCAGCACTCGATGCAAGCAAAGGTGACTCCATGAGCTCAACGAACGATCTGCAGATGCATTCAAGAACTAACAACGCCGTGGATTTTTAGCCGTGGGCTCGATCTTGTATCGGTTCAAATAGAGAGAATCATAATCAGGGCACAGGTTACCACCATAGATCATCCAATGTCCCAGATCGTCTGATCGATGGTGGACTATGCCCTCTTTTCTCTGTTTTTTGCAGGATTATTACAGAACATAAATAAGTGGCGAACCATCACCATCATCAGAAAGAAAGAAAGTAAAAAAAAAAAAAGAGTGGTGCATATGAAGAAGATATGATCAAATGTTTCTTCGTGATAATTTTGGCTGCACCCATTTGTTTTCGGTATTTAGGTTTTGTACGTTGTCCTGTGTCAAGATTTGCACAGACCCAGCTTTCTGTATTTTTACATTGTTTGTACTTAATTAGGCTACGTATAAAAATGGGAGAAATTGTTGTTAAAATGATGGTTGTAATCAAAACACTCTAGTGATCATCATCTATTCTCTATATATATACTCCCTCCGTTTCATAATAAGTGTTATTTGGAGAAAATGTATCTGCAATGTAATTGGATGTATCTGGATGTGTTTTGAATTTAATACATCCAGATACATTTTCTCCAAATGACATTTATTATGAAACAGAGGAGTATATGATAGCGTAACGTTTCATTCATATTTTATTTTTTTCTGAATGTTTTATCACATCTCTTTTCTTCGATTGTTTGAATTGTTTCTTTTGCTGACAAGTGTAGGCTCGAGTTTCTTTGATCCAAAAACGGCTTCGTTTTTTTCTACTTGTTTGAATCATCGATACAGTTCGAGAATGAGAAGAACTCAGCTCTCTTCGATTGATCGTTTACGGATTTGGAAACTTTTTGTTGTTGCTTTTTCGATTTCGGTTTTTGTTGATCGATCTCTGATTTGATGGTGGAAGCTACGTCGAATTTGACGCCGTCGCAGAGATACGCGGCTAGCGCATTGTTTGCGATTGCGCTCAACCAAGCGCAGATCAGCCAGACTAAGCCACTCGGGATCCCGGCCACCGATCACGGCGGAGGCGACGGAGAGTCCGAGAATCTCCGGACTGGAGAGCCAATCAGCGGCGGTGATCCAATCTCCGAGGACGCGGATCTCTGGGTCCACGAGGTTTCTGGCCTTCTCCGACCCGTTTTCAGGTGATTCCCTCCGAACCGACCCCGTTTCGTGGATACTGGAATTCGTTTTTATATGATCACGACGAAATCATCTAGAACCGTCATGTTGTGGAGTTCGGGATGTGTTCATATGGGCCTTTGTGCAATGTATACATTTTGAGGCTGACTCTGTCATTGGCTTTCAGATGTCTTCAGATCGATTCCTCAGCTTGGCATGGACTCGAGGAAATAGCTGCTTCTTCTCCGGCTAAAGATCACATCGGTGCGGTATGGCCAACTTCCTTCCGTATCTTGAAAGTTCGCTGTATGAATCCGATGTGTTGATGAGCTCTTCTTCTTCGTTGTCTGTTGATTTTCGGGTTTATTGTAGTTCATCAAGTTACTCTCAGAAGATGTGAGTGATGATGATAACGGTTCTAGTGATATGGTGGAGAAAGAGACCGCCTTAGCTAAAGCTGCTGAAGCTATGGTTCAAAGCATTCGGCAAGGTTCTGTATCTGTTGAAGCTAAGAAGGAGAAACATGTGGAATATGAAAACGAATGCCGTGAGAAGTATTCAGTTCCCGAGGCACAGCCTGGTGCTGCGGATAAAGAAACAGAGAGTCGCGGGGAGGATGTAGTTAGAGATGAGAAACCTGTTGAGGAAGTAGCATTGCTTAGCCATGAGAGGAAGATAAGTGTTCTTTACGAGCTACTTTCTGCTTGCTTAGCAGATAAACATGAGGAGAACGAGAAATGTACACGGAGTAGGAAAGGATATGATGCCCGTCACCATGTTGCTCTGCGGTTACTTGCGACTTGGTTTGACATTCAGTGGATTAAAATGGTTTGTTCCCTTCATTTTTGCAAGTTTCAAATTAAGCCAAATTTTGTAAATTTTATTTTTAATGCTACCACACGGTTCAATTGGCATGTATGAGAAGTTATAACAAGCTCTAAATTCCAATCATGGATTCCCTATTCTTGAGCATTTGGATTATGCTGAAATCTATTTTCATATTTTGGTATTTTCTAGGAAGGAGTTGAGACAATGGCTGCATGCTCTGCCATGGCATTGCAAAAGTCAAGCGAAAACAAGAAAGAAGAGTCTCTGTCTCCAAATAGTGAATGGGATAAATGGAAGCGTGGAGGCATCGTTGGAGCGGCTGCTTTAACAGGGGGTACTTTGATGGCCATCACTGGTGGTACGGTATTTTCTAACTCTTAATATCCCTTCGCACGTTTTGGAAATTAAGAGTTTGGATTTGGAAATTGCCAACTCTTACCTTGTTTTGATTTACAATATTATATGAAACAGGATTGGCTGCTCCAGCAATCGCAGCAGGGTTCGGTGCATTGGCACCAACACTAGGCACGCTAGTTCCGGTAATTGGAGCCAGCGGGTTTGCTGCAGCTGCTAGTGCTGCGGGAACTGTTACTGGTTCTGTTGCTGTTGCAGCATCTTTTGGAGGTAAATAAAGAATAGACCACAGTTTTTGGCTTCTTTAAAGAAAAAATGGAAAGTGCTGATCATGTACTAGATATATCTTATGCTTTGCTTCTAAATGTGTTTCATGATCAGCTGCCGGAGCTGGGCTCACTGGGACTAAGATGGCAAGGAGAACTGGGGACATTGAAGAGTTTGAGTTTAAAGCTATTGGAGAAAATCATAATCAAGGAGTGAGTTTTGATTTCCTTTCTGCTGCTAGATCACTGCAACGATAGTTGTGTTGGGACTTGGGACTAATAAACCATTTCTGTGCTTTGTTTTGAAATCTCTTTGCATTATCCGATTTTGAGGATGACAATTTTTTCTTTCTTGATGTAATAGCGGTTAGCAGTGGAGATATTAGTTGCTGGCTTTGTTTTAAAGGAAGACGACTTTGTAGAGCCCTGGGAAGGGTTAACTAGCAACTTGGAAAGGTATTAACATGAGTTGTTCTTGTGTACATTTTTGTGGCTGATTCTACTAATTCGTAAGATTCATATGTTTGCCATAATTGCTTCTTAGGTACACGGTGCAATGGGAATCCAAGAATATTATTGCAGTGAGCACTGCAATTCAGGATTGGCTTACTTCAAGTAATATATGGAGTTTCATCCCTTACGCGTAACCATGTAAATCTATCATTTTTGTTATTGCCCTTAGAATAAATAGTAACAGCAACCTGAAATCGTTGCAGGAGTTGCTATGGAGTTGATGAGACAAGGTGCGATGCACACGGTACTGAGCTCGCTTTTAGCAGCAATGGCATGGCCGGCAACAATCTTAGTAGCTGCTGATTTCATAGATAGTAAATGGAGTATTGCCATTGACAGGTAAAATGAAAATATCTCGTGAAATAAAATGCCAAGTATGATACAACCATTACTGCAACTAAGTTTATGGCTGTTATTAACTTATTATCCTATTTCAGGTCAGATAAAGCAGGAAGACTTCTTGCTGAAGCGCTTCGAAAAGGGTTACAAGGAAATAGGTATAAAGTTTCATATAAACAATTATTGGTGAAATTATATCAAATTTCTATGTTAGGAAGTTTATACAATTATAATGTTAACGTCAGTGTGTGTTTTGATTATTTGATTTTTTTTTTTTGTGTGTGGAAATTTTCTGAGGATATCAGACCTGTGACGCTCGTGGGATTTTCGCTTGGTGCGCGTGTGGTCTTTAAGTGCCTCCAGGCTCTGGCCGAGACAGAGAAAAACGGTATATCTCGCTCTCATATCTCTGTTTCTTTAGAAATGGCGTTGTTATCTTCGGAATTGAGTCTTGTCTTAACACATTTTTTCACGGCAGCTGAAATTGTGGAAAGGGTTGTTCTTCTTGGAGCACCGATTTCAATCAAGAGCGAGAATTGGCGAGACGTAAGAAAGGTAATAAATATTCTTCCCTTACGTACATTAACATTAACTACAACTGATGTCACAGTCTAGAAGACAAATGCATTATTTGGTGTTCTGTTTCATATTTAAGAGTCTTTTATCGGTTAACAGATGGTGGCTGGAAGATTCATTAACGTTTACGCTACAAATGATTGGACCCTCGGGGTTGCTTTCCGTGCAAGGTACTTATCTCCCTTCCATCGTCACTTTGTTTCTCCGGTTCTCGTTTCACCTGCAAATCCAAACTTTTTCCCATTTTTTATTTTCGCAGTCTGTTGTCTCAAGGATTAGCTGGAATCCAACCGGTTTGTATCCCGGGGATCGAGGATGTAAATTCTCTCATTTTCTCTCCTTGAAAATCTAATCATCATCATCATCACCTATCTAAGAACCCTAAAATTGCAGGTTGATGTAACCGATATGGTGGAAGGTCACTCATGTTACCTATGGAAAACTCAGCAAATCCTGGAGAGACTCGAACTGGACAATTCTTACCCCGTTTTTCGAAACACTCTCTAACCAAAACCAACATGTATTATTAGGATCCAGATTCAGAGACCATATCAACACTGATGACTGTCTGAATCAGGCAAAACGAAACATCATATTCCTTCTTCTCTCTTTCTCCTCAGGTGCGTATAATAAACACTTTTCACATTCCCACCATTTTACATAGAAACTTCCCTCATTCTAAAACCCTACACGTTCTATACTTCTAATTTTTTACCCAAAAACATCGGATAAACTCACTTGACATAATCAAGGTTTTTTTTTTGTCCCTTGTTATCTGTTTGAACTTTCAACTCACCTTTGTAGTTTGTTAAACACTCTTTTTTTGTCTAATTTCCTCAGTAAACGACGTCGATCAGTAGGTGTGGTGTATAGATTGGCTATATTTCAAATTTATGTGATAATTTATTTATTTATTTACAGTTACAGTTGAAGGAAGAAAAATACCCGTGGAATGAAAAACAAGGCAAGTCCCAAATGAAAAAAAAAAAAAAAACACTAAAAAAGAAGATAAAACAAGAATTTAACAGAAAGACAAACTTATGCACCATTTATCCTGAACAGAACAGTAAAACTCTGTCCGTCGTCAGGGATAAACAGAGCAGATGAGTCGCGTGTTAGGCACGGCGAACAAGCGCGTGGCTCTGGGAGCTGTGAGACCCATGACGTCGCTCATGTCGAGCTCACTCGGTTTCATCCCGTCCGGCAACTGCCACGTGTAGCAGTGAATGATGTTAGCCACAGCGACCTCCATCGCGTAAAGCCCAAGCTGCATTCCCGGGCACGATCTCCGACCTGCCCCGAACGGTATAAACTCGAAGTTAGTCCCCATGAAATCGGGCATACCCGGTTCCATGAACCTCGAAGGCCTGAAGGCTTCCGGGTCAACCCACAGTTTCGGGTCACGCGCGATCGCAAAGGCGTTGATCATCAAGCGCGAGCCTTTGGGCACAGAGTAGCCTTGGAGCTTCGTGTCCTCGATGGCCTCGTGGAGGATGAGTGGGATCGGTGGGTGGAGCCTCATGGTTTCTTTGAGTGTGCATTTTAGGAAAGTCAGTTTCTCGAGGTGCGTCTCGTCCACGCGCCGGTCGAGACCCACGACCTCGGCGAGTTCTTGTTGGAGCCGTTTGAGTTCGTTTGGGTTACGTAAGAGCTCCGTCAAAGCCCATTCGATCCCAGACGCCATCGTCTCCGTTCCTCCAAACATAACATCCTTCGAGTAACAAAGTAAATAAATATATCAAGCAACCATTTTGGTAATTATTGAAACTAATAACCAATTAAGTCTGTCTAAGATACTCCAACTTCAAATATGGCCGAAATATCACATTATACTCGATCATTTAGTTATATATATATTGAAAATGTTAATAAGGGAATGCTGCTTACTAAGAGAGAAATCTAGAAATAAAAAAAGGGTTAATGTTTTGGCTTACCATGACGAGGGCTTTGATATTATCACGTGTGAGTTTGACGGCGTTCTTATTACGATTACTTGATGAATCCTCGCTTACTAACTTCTCTTCTTCGCTATAAAACGCTAGGAGATCATCCACCATATCGGTATCTTCATCAACGTTTACAATCTCCCTCTTCTTCAAATGATCATCGATAACTTCATCGATGAACCCATCAAGATCGTTACGGGCCTTAACGAGCCTCTTGTTTATCCCTTGCAGATCGAACCAGCCGAGGAACGGTATGAAATCCGCCACGTTGAATGCTCCAAACAGCTTCGAGAACTCTTGCAAGATCCTTATGAACTCGTCTTGTTCCGTCTCGCAGGCCGCACCAAACGCTGCTCGGTACGTTATGTTCCGTGTCAAAGTGAAAACGAGCTCTCCAAAGTTCACGGACTTACCGAGGCTGCCAGACAAAGACCGGATCATATTGTTTACTTCGTCACGGACGGAGGCCCATGACTCTGCCCGTTTACGGCTAAACACCTTCATGACGCACACTTTCCTCATTTGTCTCCAAAATGGTCCATAAGGTGCGAAGGCCATGTCGGCTAGGTCGTAGGTTAAGTAGTTTATGGCTATAGACACTGGTCGGTTCGAGAAGCTGATGTCTTGGACTTGGAGCACTTGTCGGGCCACGTCGGGTGATGTGATAGCAAACACGTGGCGGAATCCCATTCGCATGTGGAACAAGCCGCCGTATTGATTGGCTAGCTTGGCTAGGCCATGGTGTGTGAGTTGGTCCATCATTAGCATGTTGCCAATTATGGGTAGGCCCTTGGGACCGGGAGGGTAGAGAGGTTTACGCCATCGTGAGATGAGGTAGACTAGAACGAGAAGAGAGACGGTGATAAGAAGAACCGTCGTTGTTGGATCTATTACTTGGTTTAATGTTTGTGGTAATAGAGACTCCATTGTTAGTTTGTCACTTAATTTTAGATGATGTGATCCATTAAGGCCAAGGCTAGCTTTTATAATCATAACTTGGCCTCATTTATCGAGTATTTTATCATCTACAACAAAATAAAAACCTTCAAAGAGTGGACTTTTTATATAAAACAACTAGTTGACCTTTGCAAAGTGAACTGTTCTTGTGTTGGAACATATATACAAAAATAATTTTGCACTAGATTATGGGGTTCTATAGAATATTGTTCTATATGTTTTGATAACGTAGTAAAAACATTCTCTACTTGCGCATTTACGTTAGTTACTTGATAACGCGCGTTTGAAGGAATGCACAATATTGAAAATAAATGTTAGCAAAGTTACAATCCAAATTCCTCTTTTTTTGTTATCTTAATATTATAACTAGGTCTTTTATCTGTGCTACGCGCGGATCTGTGTTAATAATTTGGTTTAATATTGTTTTGGTTAGTAATTTAAAATTATCAAACGCATAATGGATTTAAAGAAAAATGTATTTAAAAGATGATGTGTCGTTTTCTCCAACTTATATTTATTTATAAGATTATAAATTTTGCTAAGTAAAGTAATAATATATTCAATTTATTTTTACCTAATTAAATAACTAATTTATCTAAAATACTAATATGTTTTTTCAACATGTTTCAGTTATATGTCATGTGTGTATAAATAAGATTAGAAGAAGAATTGTTTGACATTTTAGAAAACTCGAAAAAAAAAAATGTTTATATCGTATCTTTCAACATCTTTTTCATAAATTTAATATTTTTTGTTAAAACCCGGATAACTCCGACAACATACATATGACTGATCATTCAGTTGCTAATATGCATACTGAGCTTCGTACAAATGTATTTGAGATAATCGAAGAAGGGGAATGAGATATCGCGAATAACAAAAGACTTCCTATAACTTTATTGGGAAGTTGCAATGATCGTGCAAGGCAGCTTCTTGCTTCTCCACCAGGTCTTCCACAAGTTTTATGTTATATTTTTCTTCATTTTTATCATTCATGTGAGTTTTATTTGCAACATGCTATTAGATATTTTTTGTTTCAAACCTTTAGGATGGTGTGTAGTCTTTGAATGATTTATCATTGATTAACTTCTATAAGTTTTCTTCACGTTTTTATTTTGAGTAGCCTGTCTAGGTTTGTCAATTTGCGTTTGATTCATAACACTGCTATACTTTATTATTTAAATGGAATTTTAGAAGGTGTTACTCATGTGTTGTTTGTGTGGGTTCAAATATCGTTAGTATCTATTTATATAAAATTAGACTTTTCTACTTGTTGTGTTTTAAGTGGAAAGTTACTAGTATAGTGTTTTTAAATATTACTTACCTTATTTTTTGCTGCATATAAACTGCCAATACACTATTTTTGATGTGTTTATTATACATTTTAGCTATATCTTTATTTGAATGACATGAAAGATTAATTTGTTTGCATAGTGTTCAATTTTTCTTTGTATTAACATAGCTTTATATCTGGATTTTGAATTTGGTATTTCACAGTAAACATTTGATGAGGTCAAACTAATATTTAGTATTTTTTTTTAATTTACATAAAAAGAGTTATAAACATTTGATGAAGTTTAAAAATTACATAAAACCGCGCATAGCCAAATCAATTGCTAAATTGTTACAATTGGCCCGCTGATTAAAAAAAGCCATAAAGGATAGTTAAAAACACCATAAAGGATTGTTAGTGAATGAAGTTTGTATTTGAAATTATAAGTTGTGTGAGCCTAGAGAAAAACGTGTTTACTCTTTAAGTAGTAGCCTGTAGGCGAACTTCTGTTTTGTTTTTAGCCACACCATTGAAGTTCTTCTCATTGTTGATGAGGACCACTTTTCCAATGACATCAAAACAGAGTAATTATAGTGTTAGAACATGATATTACAATAGATATAATTTTAATTTTAAACAGAGTAATTATAGTGTTAGAACATGGAGAGAAGAAATAATTTTACCGTGTATAGGTCTTCGTTCTTGTCAACTGCGTTTTTAAACTCGTCATAAGAACAGATCCTAAATGTTTGCCTCTCGATAGTATGGTCATGCTGATCAGACTTAACCATCTCTGTTTGCTGAGTGAATTGGATTAGAAATTTGTGAGTATACACCCTGTAGCAGGTTTTGTTATCAATGACCAGAAATTTTTTAATCTTGTAGACAACATCGGCCTTGAGGTTTGGCTCATAAGAACCTATTCGGTTAGCTGACGGTTCAATTATAAAGTTTTGGATTTCAATTTTTCTTTCCTATTATAGAGTTTCATTAATTGATTTGGCGGAAGAAAAAACGTCTGAAACAGCCATTGTTTCAATAACTTTTCTCTATCTCTTTAAGAATTCTTTTAATTTAGCAAGTTGTATGACCTATTAAATTTCACCGATGTGCTTATTTATAAGCAATACCAATACCTTAAATGGGAAAATTTCGTTTTATGTTGATAGGAAAATAAAAACGCACTTTTTTTATTAGTTTAGCTTTTTCATATTATTGTTTTTCCATTTTAGTGTTACATATATAAAAACAATAAGTAATTGTTCTAATTGTATTGAATTTTCCTGTTTTTTCATTTTTTTCATTTTAGTATTAATTACATTTACGAAAACAGTAAGTAATGTTGCTCTAATGGTATTTAATTTTCCTTTTTACTTTAAAAGTGAATATTCTTTGTTATAGAAGCAAAATTATACATAATTTGATTAATTAATTAATTATAGATGATGTAAATAATTGTATATTTCGTTTTATGTTAATAGGAAATTTAAAAACGCATTTTTATTAGTTTAGCTTTTTCATATTATTGTTTTTCCATTTTAGTGTTACATATATAAAAACAGTAAACAATTGCTCTAATGATATTGAGATTTCCTGTTTTTTCCTTTTTCTATTTTAGTGTTACATTTATGAAAACAATAAGTAATGTTGTTATAATGATATTGGATTTTTCTTTTTATTTTAAAAGTGACGATTCTTTGTTATAAAAGCCAAATTATACATAATTTGATTAATAATTAATTATAGATGATGTAATTAATTATATACGATGACGTGTATCAATAGAATTGAGTCTTTTAAATCCTATGTGGACACTCTTAGAGGCATATGGCATCAACTTTTATTAGTAATAGATCCAACGCAACGCATAAGAAAAACGAAACAGAGAATCACACTTAGATTAGTGTAAAGGGCTTGCGTACATATGAAAGTACAAGCTCTATTAATCAACTAATTGATTGTTAGGTGATAGTATTATATATTAAATCATGGGCATATCTAGAGTGACCAACTTCCTTGGCATGATTTGGGCCCCTTTGTTCTACGTACGTATGATAATTTGTTGTTGGGTAACAACGACCAAGAGATCTAGCTAGTGATCACATTTACATATTGATTAACTATATTCTCTTCTCTAATATTTATATTGAAGAAAATTAGTTGATGACATAAAACAAACCTATATAGGATCTAAGCCTTTTAATTTGCCCCAAAATTAATAAGGACAAACTTTTAGATATTTCTTTTTTCTCGGATTTTTTTTCGGAGTTTTTGTTTTAATTTATTGATATAATTCTTTTTCATTTATATCCAAAATTAATAAGGACAAGAAAAATTAGTTATGACATAAAACAATAGGATCTAAGCCTTTGGATATATATTTTTTAATTTATTCATATAATACAAAAAGGTTATATATAATTCTTAACAAATGATCCTAAGAAAAGAGCATGACTCATTTCCTCCAAGTTGTTGACATTCCTCTCTCGTGCGACCAGCTTTGGTTATGAAGACGATGATGTTACAAAAAAAAAAAAACCTCATTATGTTTTATTTATTTATTTGGTATCTTGGGTAATATTAATATAACGAAAACCTTTACAATGAACCAAAGATACATACAAAGCCTCAAAACATACGAGGAAACAATATAAAAGAGCACACATGCTCACCAAAAAAATCATTCTAGCCGAAACATTAGCGAAAACGTTAGCCCTGAACACTATAACTCACCAAAAAATGAAGAAAACTACTTCTGCACCATGCTCTAACCAAGCATTGATCACCACATAGAGGCTGAAATATTCTCATTTTCAAAGCATTCTCTCAACGAAAAAGGATACCTTATTGGTACATATATAGGATTGGAGAAAACCACGGAAGGTGGTACTTTGAACAATGAGATAAGCGCCTCTATTTGATGCATGAGAGACACTTTCCATTTTACTAGCATTGAACTTCCTAAGCAACAAGCTAAGCTCAGAACTCTGGAAACTAAACGATGGCCAAGCGACCGGTCTTTGAACCGCATCCACTAAGTTTGAAACTTCCACAGAAAATATAACTTGATTTACTTTTAGGCTAATTAAAACTTTCCATAGCCCATATAGCACTTTTAAAGTAAACATCCGGCCTGTTGACGAGGAAATGACGCCTGTGCAGGTGAACCTTTCCTATTTCGTCTCTGAGAACCCATGAAACACCGACGAGATTTTTGGACTTGTTCCATAAACACCCAATGTTGCATTTCAACCACCCATGGCTAGGAGATTGCCATGTTTTCCTTGCTTGATCATCTCTGAACACCAATCTCCTGAGCCTCAGTATGTTTTAACAAGTCATTTTATTTTCATGGGTTTTCTTTTTGTTTTGACTAATTTAGTTTTTTTTTGTAAAATTTAATGAAATTAAAGAATATTTCTTTTATTTGTCGACAGTTTTTTTCTTCTAAATGGGCCGGGATAGGGTGGACTGGTAAAATTTTAAGGCGGGACCGATTCACTATTTTTACCAGAACATTAAGATCCAGAGTAAATTCGGACCAACCCATGTTAATCCTGTCTTCAGTAGACTGGGCCTAACCGAGCTAAATAATTCTAGGTTTTTCTGTATTTGACCTAGTTCTAATTGTATATATAAGGTGAATAGGACAGGGTTAGCTTCTAAAATGGTGTCCCTTATGTTGATTCTTTGTATGATAAGACTAGTTTGATTTGTGAGGCAATTGCTAGAAGGATGTTCTCTAGAGAGAAGAGAATACGAAAGTAATCGAAGAAGCACATTGTGCTCATAGGATTAGAGATAGATTGAGGAAAAAAGTTCTTGTGTCGTTGAGTTTGCTTGCTATATAGGGTCTCTCTGTTGCTTCGCTTCTTTCTAGAAACACTTGATTGCATCATGTTTGATATTATGGCTTTAAGCTGTGGATATCTGCATCTCTGAACAATAATAGATATCCACAGCTTAAACCATAATATCAAAGATGCAAATCAAACGGGATCTATTATTGTCTTATTATTGTCTTCTAACTGTTAATATCCCTTCCAACGTTTTAGAAATTAAGAGTTTGGTGCACTGGCACCAACACTGGGAACGCTAGTTCCGGTAATAGAAGCCAGTGGGTTTGCTGCAGCTGCTAGTGCTGCCGGAACTGTAACTGGGTCTGTTGCTGTTGCAGCATCTTTTGGAGGTAACTAAAGAATAGACCACAGTTTTTGGCTTCTATAAATTACAAAAGTGGATTAAAGTGATGACCACGTTTAGTTCTGTGGGAAGGAAGGGACCAGATATATCTTATGCTTTGCTTCTAAATGTGTTTCATGATCAGCTGCTGGAGCTGGGCTCACTGGGACTAAGATGGCAAGGAGAACTGGGGACATTGAAGAGTTTGAGTTTAAAGCTATTGGAGAAAATCATAATCAAGGAGTGAGTTTTGATTTCCTTTCTGCTGCTAGATCACTGCAACGATAGTTTTTCTGTTGGGACTAATAAACCATTTTGTGTGCTTTGTTTTTGAAATCTCTTTGCTCTGCATTATCCGATTTTGAGGATGACTGTCTTTTTTTCTTTGTTGATGTAATAGCGATTAGTTCCTGGCTAGCTTTTATAATCATAACTTGGCCCCATTTACCGAGTATTTATCATCGAGCAACAACAAAGTAAAAACCTTCAAAGACTGGACTTTTTTTTAAGGGGGAATTGGCAAAATACTTCAATTAAGTTTTGGAATTTGAAAAATACACTGGTTTTTTAGTTTGTAGATAATTACACTTATTGATATGTAAAAAGACTATTTTGACCAGATTTTAATTAGAAAATAAATATTTTAGAAAAGAAAAATGATTTTGAATAAAAAAAACGAAAATCCTAAAAAATTTACTTTTAATTGAATATAAAGATATATAATTGTTTTATTTTAAAATTTTATGATTAGATAAATCTTCATATTTGAGAATTTATTTTTACAAAAACAAAATTAGTTTTCTAAATTTTATTAATATTATATAAAAGTAACATGTACAAAAGTTAGAATTATTATTAAATCAAAATAAAATAAAATCAAAATAAAATTATTATAGATATTATTCAGTTTAAAAAGGTTATTTTTATTAAACTATTTTAAAAATACTATAAACTCAAAATAAGGTTAAGTTAATCATTTTATATATAATTGAATATATATTTTTTAAGAATTTATTAGTGGTGTAATTTTCAAATTAAAATATAGTTTTGAGGTAGTTTCCCAAATTTTCTCTTTTTTTAATATAAAACAACTAGTTGACCTTTGCAAAATGAACCATTTTGGATCATATATACAAAATATAAATAATTTTTGCACTAGATTATGGGGTATATATATATATATATATATATATATATTTTTTTTTTTTCTTTTTTGAAACCTATCCCCTAGGGCTGGACATTTTAACCGGATCCGAAGAACCGACCCGAACCGAATTAAAGGGTACCGAACTGAACCGGAATCGATATAATAATCCGAATGGGTCCTACACTTCTATACCCGAAGAACCGGACTCGAATCCGGACCGAACCGAGAACCGAATGAGTATCCGAAATACCCAAAATATAATTATATACTTAAATATAGTACTTATACTTAAACTCGAATTAACTGAAATATTCAAAATTATCAAATATATTAGTTAATTTTAGATTAAAATAATCAAAATATCAAAAAAATTTAGTTCTATTTGTTAAAATAAGTTTTGTTTTGCAAAATTCAACCAAATAATTAAAAGATACAAAATATTTGAATTTTTTTTAAAAAGAATTAAATAAATTTTGAGGGATTCAGATATCCGGAACCGATCCGAACCCGGATGGAACCGAACCGAACCCGAACCGAAAAGAAAAAAATACCCGAATGGGTCCTATTTCTAAAAACCGAAAAAACCGAACCGAACCCGAATGGGTACCCGAATGCGGGACATCGTCTGAGATGCTCCTCTACAAAAAAAACTGATCAACAATACTCTCCCTTAATCTACACTACTCTCGGTTATATTGTTTGACTCTTTTGCCCTTAATGAATCGATCCTTGACTTTGACTCCCAAGCTCGTTTGACTTTGACCTTCTCTCTCTTCGCTCTCTCTCCTCTCCCCCCTCTCTCCTCTCGTCTCTCTCTCCTCTCTTACCCGCACTCCCCCCTCGAGNTTGACTTTGACTCCCAAGCTCGTTTGACTTTGACCTTCTCTCTCTTCGCTCTCTCTCCTCTCCCCCCTCTCTCCTCTCGTCTCTCTCTCCTCTCTTACCCGCACTCCCCCCTCGAGATTTGCCTCCCCCGACGAGAGACATCCGACGAGCTCCGTCGACCTCTGTTCGCCGCCTTTGCACCGCCGGAGGTTCGTTGAGGTCCAAAATCGAGGTCCGTGTTCTCTTAATTTGTTGTGGTTTTAGGGATTTGAAATTGAGAAATTAGGAGAAATGATAGGATTAATGATGCATTGGTGTGTAACAATTTTTTCTGGGTATGATGCATTGCTCTATATTGACTACAAATGCACCACAGTGGCTGAATCGTTGTGGATTGTAAGTTTTTGACATCTCGATTAGATCTGAGGATCGAGAACCTGGATATTTGCGAAAATAGTATAACTAGTAATACTAGAAACACTGGGAGATAATGAATAACTGGGAAAAACTAGGGTATAACTGTCAACAAAAAACAGTATTGATTGGGGATCCCTATTGATTGAGATTTTGTGCGATATTTTTGGGCAGGTTAAAATGAGCAACAACGTGAACATACATTATAAATACGAAGGTCGCATCAATGGTCTAGTGTTCAGGACATCAGTTGAGGAGATAACAATACCGATGATAGAAGCTAGGCTATACAAGAAGCTTGGGTTAGATGAAAGTAAGATTAAAATGCAATTGAGTTACATTGTTAGATTTAATGGACGTGAGGAGAAGTCGTATATTTGTGATGATGAGGATCTCTTGGTATATCTAAAGCATGGTGATAATGAGAACCGTAGAGGTGTTTTGATTGTGGAGTTGATTACTACACCGGAACTGCCCGTGCAACAATCGAAAGCGGGGATAAGCTCATATGGTAGGAATTATGAAAATCCGCAGCGCATTGATGATGAAAGCGTAGAAATAGGACCCAATGCCATAACTTTGCATGTTGACAACGGAGGAAGAAATGAAGAAGAAGAAGAAGAGGATGATGATTCTGATAGTGATTCTGATAGTGATTCTGATGATGATGATGATGACAACAACGGTGTGGAATCATCAGATAGACGTGATTATTATGTTGAGGCACCACCTATTGTTGAATGTAGTCAGAGTTTAGAGGCATGGGAAGACGGTTTGGATTTGAGTATTGATCAAGAATTTCCTAGTAAGGATGCTGTTGTGGATGTGGTTCATAGAAGCGCATTTGTTAAATCATTCAGGTATGTCATTAAAAATTCTGATAGAAAGAGATGGGTGGCAAAATCCACGCAAAAACTTGTATGTGGCATGTACGAGCAGTAAAGATCCCAAACTCGGATGTTTTTTCGATTAGAACTTACAGGAATATGCACACATGTAACCGTGCTAGTCAGAGTGAAGAATGCACCGTAAGAGGAGAGGATCAGTACGACTAGTTGCAGCTATTGTGAGTGAGCATTATCCCGGGAAACTGGAGACTCCAACTCCTAAAGAGATCATGTCACTTGTGAAGAGGGTAGTTGGTGTAGAGGTATCATACTCCACGGCTTTGAGAGGGAAGAATAAAGCAATTTCTGATGTATTTGGTAGTCCGGAAGATAACTACAGAATGTTGTATCGTTATTTGTACGTGTTAGAGGAGCTGAATGAGGGTACGAAAACAGCTGTGGAACTGGATACGGTGGAAAAATTCAAGTATTTATTCATAGCGTTGGGTGCTTGCGTTGATGGGTTTCAGTTCATGAGGAAAGTAATTATGGTGGATGCAACTTTTCTCAAGGCCGGATTTGGTGGTGTACTTGTTTTCGACATAGCTCAGGATCCAAATCGTCACATCTATCACATAACATTCGGTATACTCGACGGCGAGAAAAATGCAAATTGGCTCTGGTTTTTAAAGAAACTGAAAACTATTGTCGAGGACTCTTCGGATTTGGTATTTGTGAGTGACAGAAATACGAGCCTCATCAACGCTGTAGCGAACGTGTATCGAGAAGCTCATCATGGGTTTTTCTTATGGCATTTGGCGCAAAACGTGAAAGGTAATGCTCCAAGCAAAAGCAAGGGCGATGTTGCCAAAGCATTCCAAGAGCTAGGTAAGGCTCATACGGTGGCTGAGTTCAATTTGCTTTATGAGGCGTTTAAGAAGAGATATGCTGCAGCGGCAAAGTATGTGGAGGAGACCACCGTGCCAGAAAAGTGGGCAAGATGTGTTTCTCCAGTTGCTAGATACAACCTCGACACAAACAACTCTGTGGAATCTCTAAACAAAACTTTTAGGGATGCAAGGAAGTAATGCTTGATACCCATGCTTGATACGATAGTTCAAAAGTTTTCTGATTGGTTTAACGAGCATAGGAACGAGTCCGTGGGAGGACCGACTGCTAATAAACTGGTTCCTTTGGTTCACAACTTCTTGCACGTCAATTGGCCTAAAGCCGACAAATTACCTGTGCGGGAGGTAAACGGTTGTGACCTTGAATACGAAGTCACGGGAGATGACGGAAAGCCTTATTTGGTGGACTTGATCAGTAAAACTTGCAGTTGCAGGTTCTTCGATATTCATAGGTATCCTTGTCTTCACGCGTTAGCCGCTTTAATCTACTTCAAGAAACATGGGAGTCGGCGTGATATCCGCATAGAATATTATGACTTGTGTTCGAAATACTATTTCTTGGACATGTGGATATTGGCTTATAGGAGATCGATATACGTGGTGCCCGAAATGTCTGCGTGGATTGTACCGGATTACATAAAGGAGAAGGAGATCATACCTCCGGATCGCATCAAGAAAAAGGGTCGTAGAAAAGAAATCAGATTTCCATCAGCGGGAGAAAGGCGCCGAAGGGTAAGGACGCAGAGGGGAAGGACACAGAACAAATCCAAGCGTGGAAGGACACTAGCAGGGTTACTTTATGGAGAAGACTTTGAATGAGGGTTTTGTTATTTTGTATTGTTTATGTGTAATACTGGTATAACTATCATGTTTGGTTTTAGTTGACTTTTCAAAGTAACTATGCATGAATGGTATTGTTATTTTGATAATTATCGCCTAAGTTTGTTAATTTGTCTTCTTTCCGTGTAATAGTGGTGTAACTATGCATGTTTGGTTGGAGTTGACTTTTCAAAGTAACAATTCATGAATGGTATACTAATCGCAAAAATTAGTTAATTTTGTAAATAAATTAGTTGATTTACGATATAGATTAGTTAATTTTGTTACAACTACAACTTATATGTCATACAAACATTTGAATTAACTAAAAACGAGTTATTTCTGTTCAAACTACAACTTATACGAGTTTCAAAGAAACATTCCCTTATACTTTAAGAAACATTTTCTTATGGATAACCAACTTGTTAAGTGAAATGCTTGAAAATATCATTTGCAAGCTTATTATTGCATAGGACAATGATATTGACATGGAAAACCATACAATCAAACCGTAATACTAAAAATTATAAGTCTTAGGTGGTGTAATATTAGTATTAGGTGGGTTAATATCAAATCGAGATTCTGAATAACTGACAATCTGGTAATACTATGTGTATTTTGTCGGCGGGAAATAGGAAATTTCTAATTTTCGGGCGGGGGGAATAATTAAAACACAGAAAACCGGGAAAACCCATTTATTTCTGTTCCCTCTGACGGGTCTCTCTTAAGAAACACATTTCTTTCATCCCCTTTCATCTCTCTTTCTCTCTCTTTCTCTCTCTTTCTCTCTCGTTCTCTCTCTTTCTCCTCTTTCTCCTCTTTCTCATACCCGAGATCTAAGATTTTTCTCTCTTTCCCCTCTCTCTCTCAAATCTATTTCTCTCAAATCTCTCAAATGGATGCGGGTAGTAGTAGCTATGAGGCAATAAGGAAGGAAGCGGAAGAGGAAGAGGAGACGCATTACGAGGAAACAAGGAAGGCGCTTAAGCACGCAGAGATGGCTGGTTACGTTGCCGACGCCCAATTTGGGATTCCCACTAGATGCCCATGCGGTGGATGGATGAAGCAAGAAGTATGTCACTCTCCGATTTCAAAGCACGATTTCGATACCTGCCCAGGCCATAGATACTGGACCTGCCCCAAATTTCAGGTATAATATCTGCAATCTCAGATCTGGGTTTTTGTGTTCCTTTTTTGTGGGTAATATCTGGAATTTCATATCTGCTCGTTTTTTTTAGGATAATGGACTCCATTTTCGCCAGCCATGGGTTTTCGGAGTTGAAGAAGAGATCCGGAAAGTTGGAAATACAGCTGAAGAGATGAAAAAGCAGCTTGAAGAAATGAAAGAGCAGCTTCAGAGCCAAGCGGAAGAGATAGCCAAGCTGAAAGTCGGGGGTCAACAACAATTTCCTTAGTATTTTCATTTTAATTGTCGTATTTGCAATTTCCTTTCAGTTTTCTTTAATTGTTGTTCAAGACAGACTTATGTTCCCAATGTTATTTAGTTTTACTTGGTATTACTAATGGTACTTCGTCATAGTATCACTTAGTATTACTAATGGTACTTCGTCATAGTATCACTTGGTATTACTAATGTTAGTTACTTTTACTTAGTATTACTAATGTTACTTCGTCATAGTACCACTTAGTATTACTAATGTTAGTTACTTTTACTTAGTATTACTAATGTTACTTCTTCTTAATATCACCTAGTATAAATCCGAAAATAAAATATAATCCGAAAATAAAACATAATACCAACATAAACAACAAGGTTCTTTGTTATGAATGAAATTTAGATGAAAAAAAAAACCCAACAAGGTTCCAAAATAAATAAAACATAGGTTCAAGAGGCTGAAGGTAGCTGCGCTTTGATAGTCTCTTCAAGTGTCTTTATCCTCTCATCCATTTCATGGACCTTGCTGTTGAGCAAAACCAACTGCTCTGTCATGTTCTCCATGGCGGCGACGACATCCCTCAGAGACATTCTCTTACCTCGGTTTTTTGCCCTTGCTCCTTCCTCCACATTAATTCGTCGGCCCTTCACATCTTCCTCCTTCATGTCTTCAAACACCACGGTGAGTCCAGCATCTATACGGTTTTCCCAACTTTCCACAATAGGATCGTGCTCATCATCATCATCCTCCGGTTCCATTATCATATCCAACCTCGCCTTCTCCTCCTCTGAAGCTATCAGCACACTGTCGATGTCCTGTGAAGTAAAACACATTTTAACAACCAATATTACCAAGTTTCCCAGTTAAACACATTTTAAAAAACATTTACTAACCTTGTTGTCACAACCGAGCTTTTCGTAAACAGTATCAAGTGGCCATCCTCTCAGCCCGCATTTCTTCCACTTTGACCTGCACATCCTCGGGCAATCCTCCTGAGGACTTGGCACATCTTCTCGCAAGCCCTCTTTCAGTTGCAGAATTGCCTCCGTTGGCAATATCTACAAAACACACATATGATTAGACCTATATGAGAAGGAAAATAATGCAAAAGATTACGACAATCTCTTACCTCCAAAGGAATGTAGAAACCAGGAAACGAGCATGCATCACCCAACCCCTTCTCAACCAAATGATTCATCACATCCGAGATAGACTCTAACATGCGATCGAAAGACAATCTCCCCCAAGGAAAGGTCTTACACTTCTCCAGATCACCGGCGTATTTTAAAAATACATCGACCACGCCTGTTCCTTTTTCTCCGGTTTTTGTGGGAGCGTAGATGATGCGGCTCAAGAAATACAACACCATCATCTTGAGCCTTTCTCCACTATCATCCGCCTCCATCTCCTCAAGCTTCTTCTTAACATCCTTCCTTAAAACCTTCTTCTTATCAGGAAAATACTTCTCCTTCATGTAATACTTGCCTCTTTTGCTCCAGTACATAGGGTAGTTGCTGCAGTTGAGTTCTGAGATTAACGCATGCTCCTGCAACCCATACCGGATGGGAACCCCATTGACCACAAACCACGCCTCCTTCTTCCTCTCGATCTTGGCAGTACGCATCAACATCATCCATAGTGGTTGAACCATATGATTTGAAATCGGCTGTGCAGAATGTGTCTGAACTGCGGATGCTTCTCGAACCATTTTCTTTCCATAGGAGTCATGTCCAACTTCCTAAATGTCTCCACAACTTCTTCCACGAAACACCGCGTGGGTAGTTTAATGCTCTTGCAATATACATCCGGCTTCAAGAACAACTCTGGTCGCATCACACCCTGCAACATACAAAGTACAATATAACAGAATATTAGAAAATTTCAGTAGTTTTACCCGGTTTTCTTAGTTTCACCAACATGCTAGTATTACCAAATAATACTACCAATTTTCTTTTGAATTATAAAAAAAAAATGCATATTATCTAATCCTAGCAATTTCCCGCAATTATTCTAGTATTACCTAATTAACCTAGTTTTACAATTTCCGCCAATTGATAATTGACAATTTCCGGATCAAAATTCAAACAAAAATTTAATTGTTAGCTTACATCGCTCACCGGAGACTCGGCCTCGCTTTCAACTGATTGGTCTCCTTCTTCTTCTCCGGACTTATCGTTTTCTTCTTCTCCGGATTCATCGTTTTCTTCTTCTCCGGATTCATCGTTCTCTTCTTCTTCTTCTTCTTCTCTTGCTCGTCATCTTGCTCGTCATCTTGCTCGTCTTCTTGCTCGTCTTCTTCCTCGTCTTCTATTTCGTCTTCTTGCTCGTCTTCTTCCCTCCTCTCCGCACCCGTCGTCGGGACCGCCTCTTCCGTCAGAACCTCCTCCGTCGAAACCTCCTCCGTCGGAACCGCCTCCGTCGGAACCGCCTCCGTCGGAACCGCCTCCGTCAGAACCGCTTCCGTCGGAACCTCCTCCGTCGGAACCGCCTCTGTCGGAACCGCCTCTCCAGCCGGAACCGCCGTCCTCGGTTCGGTTTTGACAGTCAGAGGAGGAGGCTCAGCCGTCGTTCCTTCTTCTTTAATCGATTTTCTTTTCTGCTTCTTCGCCGGCGCCTTCTCACTCGGGGTCAGGTTCCGCTTCCGAATATTTCTCGTCCTTGGTGCCATCGTCTAGTCGCCGCGAAATGAGACTCTCTCCGTCGTATCTCGCTGTTAGGGTTTTGGGAGGGGAGTGCTTTTACTTGTTCGAGATCGGTGAGACGGTTGAGTTTCTGCGAGGAGAGAGGGAGGGGAGACGAGAGAGACTTAGAAAAAATTTGGCAAAAATCCCAAATATGGGTTCGATATCATCCAATTCGTAAAGCCCAAATCAGACCCAATTTTAAAACGTAAATATCTTACACTTCCTCTGGTTTTATCGTCTTTTCCTTTTTTCGATTTTAAAGATTATAACGAGAGTATGCGAGATTAATTGGCCCCTTTGAGGAGTATCTGAGACATTCTCCCCCCGAGTGCCCACCCCTACTATTATCCCCTATATATTAATTGAGAAACATTTTTAGAGAGTAACCTTATTTTTTGAAATATTTGCAGTGGTGCCATTTTGCTGATGTATCACCACCACACTTATTCTCCCATTATTTTAATATAAATTTCTTTTTTTATTAGACTAATTATATTATATGTCTTTATCCATTTATTACTTTTAATATTATTAAAACTTATGTTTTAATTTTTGGATTATTTAAAATCGAATTTTATGTTATGTGATGATTTATGATACACATCATACTAGGTGATCGGCCCGCACCGTGTGCGAGGTATAAAATATTTTATATGTTCAATATATAATTATATGAGAAATTGCCTCAAATAGCTTCATTTTAAGTTTTCAGTTCAATAATAGACCTAAAAATTTTGTTAATCACTTTTAGCATTATTAGGAAGGTGTTAGACACATTGAGGAAGGCTGTCATAACTCAATTTAGGAAGCTGTTAGACGCATTTAGTAAGGTTTTCCTAACTTTAATGAAAATTTAGGAAGACTTAAGTAATACATTAGACATATTTAGGATGGTTTTTCTAACTTTAATGAAGGCTATTTATGAACAAGTGAGTTTCTAGGGTTATTTTTGAAAAATAAACTTCATTTTGTGCTCTTTAAGAAAATTGTCCTAATTATATTGTATGTTGAAGTTGACATATTTGTACATAATTAATTATGTATTAATAATAACATTATATGAATATTTAATATAAAAAATAATGGTAAATCAAATGAAAAATATTTTAGATTTGAATAGAAATTGAAGATAAAAAGCCATTAACCAAGATTTTAAAATACTTCATTAGATAAAAAGTGTAAATATGATAACTAAATAAACTCAAAATGTTAAAACATATAGTAATTTATTTAATTTTTATGGTTAGTCTGCACGCATGTGCATGTATAATTTTTTTAATAGACATAAATAGTTGTAATATTAAAATATTGATTAATTTTCTCATATATTATGTAAACGTTATATTTTTATAAATATACAGTTTTAGTGTTTAACAGCAATCACACAAACGTTTCATATCATTTTGTGTTTTTTAAAACTGATTTATTTTAAAACTTTTTATTTTTTCTACGGTTTAGAGTAACATATAATTGCACAAGTAAAAGTTATATTAAATAATAGTTAAATTCTTATAATATGTCTTGAATATTATCTATACTATGCTTTTTTTTCTCTTTACATATTATAATCTTGCCAATATATATATATATATATATTTTAAATATATCTTTTTTCTTGACCTATTGCAAATTAAACAAAAATGGGTTTTATAATTTTTACTAGTCATAAGAGCGGATAAATGGTTGGCCCGCACGTTCGTGTATACCAACCACCACACTGCTCTTAGGACATATAGAGATTAGAAATATATATATATATATATATGAATTGTTTAATAACTAAAATTAAAATTGAACTGTAATCGATGTTAACAAAATGCACGCACGACAAGTTCACATGCGACTTTGACTTTTGCATAATTAATATTAATATACACACGTATATTTGTGAAAAAATCAAAGTATGACTTGTGTTAAAAAATAACAAAGTATATGTTTTGTAATATATATTTTTATAATGTATGGTTGAATTTTAAAAAGAAATAAATACGTATATTTATGCATGTAAGTACTCCCTTTGTTTTTTTTTTTAATTATCGTTCTTGGTTCTTTCAAACATATTAAGAAAAAAAATAATTTTTCTATTTTACCCCTTAATGAATACAAAATTTTATTTGATATGATCAATTAATAAGTTTAAAAAATAGGGTTAAAATTGGGAAATTTATCATAAATCTTCATTGAAATCCGAAAACGACAATTTTTCGTAAACAAAAAAACAATTTTAGAACGACACTTAAATAAAAACGGAGGGAGTTTGAGTAAAAAATAAGTGAATTGTAATATTTAGGTGTTGGTTAGTTTTTCTGATATTTTCCGCAAACATTATGTTTTTACACGATGTAGTTTTTGGTATTTAAGAACAATCACAAAAATCTTTTCTATCGTTTTTTTATTGAATAAAAAATTTATATTTTCAGCATTTTATGATATATGGTTTCAAATTAAATTTATATTAAATATTAACAAAAATTACAAGAATATTTTTTAAATTTTTTAAAAAATATTTGACTTTATCATGAAAATAAATGTAGTACACTGGATAATCTATTAGTAATTTTCCTTTTCAATAAAAATTATAATAAATATTTGTTATAAAATTTGTGAAATCATAATTTATAAAATTCTCTGGTAGCTCTCCGCTCATTTCTTTGAATAATATTGAGGAATTGCTTTGATGAAGAAAATAAATTTATTATGGTTGGCATGTATGCATGTGTTCATTATAAAAATTTGAGCCGCACTTACGTTTATTATAAAATTTGTTTCTTACGATTTTTAAATGACTCCGTAAAAGAAAGTATGAGAATGTTACAGAAAAACAAAACTGTAGAGATTTATTTTTATTTTTACCTCTACTTCTTATTCATATTTGTTTTATCTTTTATAATTTATTTTTTCATCGAGTTAGATTTCATTTTATTTCTGATCTCAAATTCTCGATATACAATGAGACTATATATGAGTATGATATATCGTATTTACTATCATATTGGATAATATATTATTATTTTTATATAAAAATATAATATATATTGGTAATAAAATTTTAGTATTCATATTTTATTCAATTTATTATGAATATATGTACAAACAAATCGAAATCATAGTAATTATTATTTTCTGTTAATTTAAATTTATTAATTTAGTGTTATAATCTAGTGTATTCATGTTTTAATTTTATAATTAATTTAATTTTAACTCAACCAATAGAAAATTTGACATGTCACATTTACATGTCATCAAAAAAATACACTAACTTTGATTCTAGTGATGAAAACTAAGCTTTTTTCATTAAAAGGGATTCTCAATTAATAGGAAGGAGGATTACACAATACATTTCTTAAATCTGAATAATTTATACACAATTTATGATATACACAATACTTTTTTTATTAGACAGAAAAGTTTATATTAACAATAAAAAAGACTTCGATATGTGTGATTTTAATTAAAAACAAAAATTTAACATATTAAAGCTATAATTAAGTTACAATAAAAAAAATACTTCAATATGTGTGACTTTAATAGATATCCATATTTATAAATATTTTTTTATATAATTTGTTAATAGAACCATATAAATTTACCAAAATAATATAAATATTTAAACTTCAAAACAAGTTAAAAATGTTATGTCAAAAAGTTGAAATATTAAATTATATTATTCACATATATATAAAACTGATTAAATTATTTTTACTTTAAACAATTTTAAAATCATCTTTAATAAAATTATTTATAGATTTTTCATCCTGCGCATGGCGCAAGTTATCACCTAGTGTTTTGATATGAGACAAACACGGTACATTCTATTTATTTACTAATAAAAGTTGATGTCATAGGCCTCTAAAGGTGTCCACATAAGATTTAAAATACTCAATTATATTGGTACACGTCATCGTATATAATTAATTAATTAATCAAATTATGTATAGTTTGGCTTCTATAACAAAAAAATCGTCACTTTTAGAGTAAAAAAGAAAATTTAATAACATTAGAGAAACATTACTTATTGTTTTCATTAATGTAACATTAAAATGGAAAAAAAAAACAGGAAAACTCAATACCATTAGAGCAATTGCTTAGTGTTTTTTATATATGTAACACTAAAATGGAAAAACAATAATATGAAAAGCTAAACTAATTAAAAAAAAATGCGTTTTTTAATTTCCTATTAACATAAAACGAAATTATATAATTATTTACATCATCTATAATTAATTAATTAATCAAATTATGTATAATTTTGCTTCTATAACAAAGAATAGTCACTTTTAAAGTAAAAAGGAAAATTCAATACTATTAGAGCAACATTACTTACTGTTTTCGTAAATGTAACACAAAAATAGGAAAAAGAAAAAACAGGAAAATTCAATACAATTAGAGCAATTACTTATTGTTTTTATATATGTAACACTAAAATGAAAAAACAATAATATGAAAAAGCTAAACTAATAAAAAAGTGCGTTTTTAATTTTCTATCAACATAAAACGAAATTTTCCCATTTAAGGTATTGGTATTGCTTATAAATAAGCACATCGGTGAAATTTAATAGGTCATACAACTTGCTAAATCAAAAGAATTCTTAAAGAGATAGAGAAAAGTTATTGAAACAATGACTGTTTCAGACGCTTCTTCTTGAACCTTTGGCTAACCGAATAGATTCCTATGAGTCAAACCTCAAGGCCTATGTTGTCTACAAGATTAAAAAAATTATGGTCATTGATAACAAAACCAGCTCAGGGTGTCTACTCACAAGTTTCTAATCCAATTCACTTAGCAAACAGAGTTGGTTAAGTCCAATCAGTATGACCATACTATCGAAAGCAGTTGATTAACCAGGCGCTTGTGGCCCGGTGGTATAGGGCTCACATATGTGATGTACCTCCACCTGGGTTCGAGTTCTGGCCACCGAGGGATTCACATGGCGCATCTTCGGTCCTCCAGGATTTCCGCCGGACCCGCTGTTAGGCTGATGTAATTGTGCATGCGACATGTGAAACAATTACACTTGCTAAATCAAAACAATTACACACGCGCATGAAACAATTAAACAATTACACAGAGGAAATCAATTACACATGCGCCATGTGAAAACAATTAAAC
This sequence comes from Alliaria petiolata, assembly GCA_020283515.1. Taxonomy (NCBI): domain Eukaryota; kingdom Viridiplantae; phylum Streptophyta; class Magnoliopsida; order Brassicales; family Brassicaceae; genus Alliaria; species Alliaria petiolata. The sequence continues at coordinate 451,938,802 of JAHZTW010000001.1, read as the reverse complement.
AGATTTCCAGGATTCACATGGCGCATCTTCGGTCCTCCAGGATTTCCCACGAGTTCTACACTACGCGCGGTTTTATGTAATTTTTAAACTTCATCAAATGTTTAGAACTCTTTTTATGTAATTTTAAATAAAAAAATACTAAATATTAGTTTAACCTCATCAAATGTTTACTGTGAAATACCAAATTCAAAATCCAGATATAAAGCTATCTTAATACAAAGAAAAATTGAACACTATGCAAACAAATTAATATTTCTTGTCATTCAAGTAAATATATAGCTAAAATGTATAATAAACACATCAAAAAAGTGTATTGGCAGTTTATATGCAGCAAAAAAAAGTAAGTAATATTTGAAAACACTAAACAAGTAACTTTCCACTTAAAACACAACAATTAGAAAAGTCTAATTTTATATAAATAGATACTAACGATATTTGAACCCACACAAACAACACATGAGTAACACCTTCTAAAATTCCATTTAAATAATAAAGTATAGCAGTGTTATGAATCAAACGCAAATTGACAAACCTAGACAGGCTACTCAAAATCAAAACGTGAAGAAAATATATAGAAGTTAATCAATTATAAATCATTCAAAGACTACACACCATCCTAAAGGTTTGAAAAAAAAACATCTAATAGCATGTTGCACATAAAACTCACGTGAATGATAAAAATGAAGAAAAATATAATATAAAACTTGTGGAAGACCTGGTGGAGAAGCAAGAAGATGCCTTACACGATCATTGCAACTTCCCAACAAAGTTATAAGCAGTCTTTTGTTATTCGCGATATCTCACTCCCCTTCTTCGATTGTCTCAAATACATTTGTACGAAGCTCAGTCTGCATATTAGCAACTGAATGATCAGTCATCTGTATGTTGTCGGAGTTATCCGGGTTTTAACAAAAAATATTAAATTTATGAAAAAGATGTTGAAAGATACGATATAAACATTAATTTTTTTTTTTCGAGTTTTCTAAAATATCAAAAAATTCTTCTTCTAATCTTATTTATACACACATGACATATAACTGATACATGTTGAAAAAACATATTAGTATTTTAAATAAATTAGTTATTTAATTAGGTAAAAATAAATTGAATATATTATTATTTTATTTAGCAAAATTTATAATCTTATAAAAAATATAAGTTGGAGAAAACGACACATCATCTTTTAAATATATTTTTATAAAAAAAAATTCTTTAAATCTATTATGCGTTTGATAATTTAAAAAATACTAACCAAAACAAGATTAAACCAAATTATTAACACAGATCTGCGCGTAGCGTGGATAAAAGACCTAGTTCTATTAAAGAAAGTGTATCATCACAATTCCTATGATCACTCTCGATCCCTACAATCACTCCATTATATATTATTCTCATTTATTATATGATTATTATAGCTCTAATATAGATATAGCTATGTAATGCTAGGTTCAAATTATGTGGATGCATTTAATCTCTACTGTAAAAAATCTTTAACGGGTGAATATATATATGTATGGGTGTCAAAATAGATCACCCAACCCAACACTCTAATAAGTGAATGATTAATGGGTGATGGGTCAACCCAAACCATTTAACATCACCTAATCACAATTTAACTGAAATATTTAAAATAGCTCCTTGTTTTGTACTTACTCCGTTTCATAAAAAGTGTCATTTTAGCTTTTGATTTTTGTTTCACAAAAAATGTCACTTTATTTTTTCAATACAATTTTTAAAACTAAATCTCAATTTTATCCCTACTATTTTAACATATTAATTAGAGAGAGAAACTGATTTAATGTATTAATAAAAAGCATAAAAGAGATTTACAAATTTTTCTTAAATTGTTTGAAAAATGTCAGAATAACACTTTTTATGAAACGGAAGGAGTAATAAAAAAAAAAGGTTAACAAATGATCCTAGAAAAGAGCATGACTCATTTCCTCCAAGTTGTTGACATTCCTCTCTCGCGCGACCAACTTTAGTTATGAAGATGATGATGCTACAAGCCTACAAGTTAAACTCATTATGTTTTAATAAGTCATTTTGTTTTCATGCATTTTCTATTTGTTTTGACTAATTTTTTTTGTGTGTAAAATTTAATGAAATATTTATTTTATTTGTCAACAGTTTTTTTCTAAATGGGCCTGGTTATGGTGGACTGGTTAAATTTTAAGGCGGGACCGGTTCACTACTTTTACGAGATCATTCAGATCCAGAGTTTATTCGGACCAGTCTTCAGTAGATTGAGCCGAACCGAGCTAACTTATCCCTCTAAGTTTTTATGTATTGGGCCTAATTAATTCTCCGACAACTATATTATTAGCCATTGCCTTACATCTAAGAAAAAGAATATGTTTTAGGATTATCAGATTTTTCAAAGTATATATTGGATTTTTAGAGTTTGTACTGAATCATTTACGAGTTTTTAATTTATTTAAACGAAAACTATTGTATGATAGTGGGAGCGATGCTGGCTCTGAAGTTATATTAATATGTTACATATAATGCAATATCAAAGGCAGTTCTTTAAAAATTAAGAGTACAAGATTAAAATAAAATCGGGGTTAGGGTATGAAGTGGACAATTCGAGGACAAGGACTTTGGGCGTGAAGCAATATATCTGTAGTTTTCTACAACGTCATCTCCTCTTTGTAGTCACTAAATTCCATCAAAAAGAAAAGAAAAATATAAAAAGATATGGTAGGTTTCATATGGGTAATGCATGTTCATGTGGTTGCTCAATTTAATTATATGGGCTAATTAATTTAGGTTTAGAAGAGTATAAAAACGAAGGGAATGGAGAGGGCTTTTAATTGAGAGAAATCACGATGGAGATATTGGTGAGAATGTCAAGCATTGTGGTGTTCTTGTTAGTTTCTGGTGCTGCGTTGTTGCTTTTGAGCTCAAGTTCCGTTCAGGGCCTGCGATATGGACCCGCGAGGAGATTCTTTAATGGTACTGATCAATCTTCCGTTTTGGGATCCGACAAAACATTTGAAAGTGGTATGGTGAGTGCACAGAAAAAAGCACGAAGAGTGCAAGAAAGTGATGCAGAAGGAGTAGGCTGCGAAAGCTGTAGAGGAAAAGAAAGAGACTGCGGTGGTTGCAACGGTGGAGATGGAAGTCCGGGAGATGGTGGAAGAGGGGGTCGTGGAGGTAGAGGTGGAGGAGGAGGAAATGGCAAAGGTGATGGTAGTGGTGGAAATGAAGATTGCAATGACCATAAAAAGAAGAAAAGAGATGATAGGAATGACGACAATGTTGGTGTTGGTATTGGTATTGGCATTGGCGTAGGAGATGGCCCTAGCAATGGACCCGGAGGAGGTGGAGGTGGAGGTGGAGGCGGTGGCGGCGGCGGTGGCAATGGAGGTGGTGGCGGTGGAGGTGGAGGAGGTGGTGGTGGCGGTGGCGGAGGTGTTGGAGATGACTCTGGCCGCGGATGGGGCGGTGGATATGGTGGGGGAGGCGGAGGCGGAGGAGGATGGGGATGGGGAGGCGACGGAGGAGTATGGGGTCCCGGAAACAGCGGTGGTTGTTGGTTTCCCGGTTGTAATAAAAAGTCAACGAAAGGTCAAAACTAATCAAACATGCTAAAACTGTTTTACATGTCATGAGAGTTGAGACTCATCATAACAATAATGTTGAGTTTTTAATATGGGAGTCTTTCTTTAGCTATATATTGAGATGCTTACGAAATATTGGATATTCAATGAAAATAAATGAATAGTAATAATATTTTGATTTTCTCGCTCTCGTTACAATATTTTGTCACAAAGGTTACGAAACAAATACCCTCAAATTTGGAAGTTTAAATTTGATATGTAAATAAAATGTTTTGATTTATGTGACCAGACAGATATGTCTATTTATCTTGGAACTTAACGAATTTGAATGTACTAATTAGGTTAGTGTTGTGTTAAGTAAAGAGAAGTTGGAAACAAGTTGAATCAATTAAATCATTTTAAATGTTTGGTTGACTAAATCCATGTGTACTAATTTACATGTAAAAGTTGATCAAATGTTAACTTACTTATTAAAAAATATGAAATAAAATAAGATATAAACAAAACATACGTGTATATATATGTGAATATTATACTAGTTTTAATTTGTTATTAACTAATCAAAAAGCACCGGATCACATTGAACGCTTCCCGAATATCCAAGTAACGTTAACAGAATTTTGTTGAGCATTTAGATTATTTATAAATTAACCGTTTTGGGAGCGGCAAAACATTTGAACTTGGGTGGGTGATACTACTTTGGAACTTCGTTTAGGTCAGATCAGACCATAGATAAACTAAATGTTGGTTCATAGTCATACCCAATTTATATGCAAATCTTTTAACATGTGAAACAACGAAAAGAATACTCTTTAAGATAAAAAAACAATATCCACCACCACCTATTTAATTCAAAGACACCTAATTCCATGTTCAGGTTCGTGTAACTGAGAAGCTACAAGTTTCTTCCTATTTAATTCAAAGACATAGACTTCCATGTTCAAGATAGTGTAATTGAGAAGCTGCGAGTTTATTGGTCCGTACATCTTTCTGATTTTGAGATAATGTTTAGAGTATTTTGCGCGCTATGACAACATAAAATGTGTGATCTAAGAAAATGGCAAGAGATTTTCTTTTGAATAGCAGCAAATGAAAGTGAATTTCAATTTTTTTTATTTTTTTTCAAAATCGTGAGAGTTATGGGCTTTCGCCTTATAATCTTTTCTAGTATCCGAAGTCAGCTTTTAGATATTTTGATTTTAAAAAAATAACTTCATAATCTTCTACCGCACCTGAAATCAGCTTTTAAATATTTTGATTTAAAAAATACTCCTTCATCCTAAATAAGGTTTAAATCTGAGACAACAAAACCAACACACTTATACTGCCATTATACCACCACTCCTTTAATATTTCTAACTATTTTGAAGATTTTATTTCTTTCATTTAACTATTATGTGTGGATGGGTTTTTTTGTAAAATATCTTTTTTTTTTTACGTGAAAATTAATCAAATAAAAGTTTTATACGGTTTTTACTGCAGAAAATGTGATTTTTCCTCGTATGTACCTTGCTATTTTCAATATGGACATCTACTTTATCAAACTGATTTATATTTCCCTTAAACATGTTACTTATTATTATTTCCTTGAGAATCCAATCCGCAAAGGAAGGTGAAAACATGTGCCTTCTTCTCAATTTTTCCTAAAATATTAATTATATGAAAAAATTTTAACCGTATAAACAAAATAACGCGGTAAATTTTATAACAAAGTTTTTATAAATACCCTTTTGTCATTTGTTAATAGCAAGTTAACAAGAAATTGCCATTTACTTTACAAATTTAAAGAAAGGCAGAGAGGAATCAGCCATGGAAGCTATGAAGGAGAAGGTTGAGCAAGAGTTAAGAGAATTGAGACAGACGTTCGCGAGCGGGAGGACAAGAAGCATGAAGTGGAGGAAGAGACAGCTTAGTGCCATAATCGAGATGGTCAAAGACGAAGAAGATGATATATGTAAAGCTCTGTTTCAAGATCTTGGCAAACACCACACCGAAGCTTATAGAGATGAGCTTGGTGTTGTCAAGAGATCAGCCACTACTGCTTTAAACTCTCTCGATCAATGGGTCCTCCCCAAAAAGGTACACAAACATAAATACATACAGGTCAAGATCCGAGACTAAGAACTTTGCTTTCTCTAATCTTTTGATTTTGTTTCTCCGAAAAAAAAACAGAGCAAACTTCCTCTGATGTACTTGCCAGTTAAAGGGAAAGTGATCTCAGAACCACTAGGAACTGTTCTGATTTTTTCCAGCTGGAATCTCCCCATCTGTAAGATTCAAACCTTTGAATTTTGAAATATTCATCTTCTTTTTTCCTTTTTAGACAAGAAATGTAACTAGTGTTTGTGGTTTTGGAACCAGCTTTGTGTTTAGACCCACTCATTGGAGCAATATCAGCAGGGTGTACCGTGATGCTCAAGCCATCTGAGCTAAGCCCTAATGCTTCTTCATTCCTCGCTAAGACGATCCCAAATTACCTAGACTCTAAAGCCATCAAAGTAATGGAAGGAGGTCCCGATATAGCCACAATCCTCTTGCAGCATAAGTGGGACAAGATCTTCTTCACAGGTATCAAATCCTTCTCTAAATACACACTCTAACAAAATCCGCATTTTAAATATCAATCGCGCAATTGTTGTTGTTTAGGGAGCCAGAAGGTGGGACGGATCGTGATGTCTGCAGCTGCACAGCATTTAACTCCGGTAACCTTGGAGCTTGGTGGAAAATGTCCGACCATTCTTGATGATAGATCCATCTCAGGGGATATCAAGGTATGCTCTGTTTGTTATTTTGCAAACCTCATTTTTGGACTATAGAACCTTAACATGGAATTATCTAATTTGAGTAATTTTGTGATGTAACAAATATAAAGACGGCTGTGAAGAGAATTTCAGGAGGAAAATGGGTATTCTGCAGTGGACAAGTTTGTATCGCTGTGGATGATCTTCTTATCGAACAAAGATTCGCGTCTTCTCTGGTACGCACGCACTCATATGATCATGTTCTGAAGCGTTTCTTCGTAACTGAATCTTCGATGTGTTTTTTTTTTTCAGATTGATATGTTGAAGCAAACGATCAAATCGTTCTACGGTGAAAACCCTAAAGACTCTGGATGTATCTCAAAGATCGTAAACAAGAATCATTTCTTTAGGCTGTCCCGTTTTCTCAATGATCCTCGAGTCAAAGCTTCGATCGTTCATGGCGGTTCCACAGACGAAGAGAAACTGTGATTAGTCTTTTTTGTTTCTCCGATACTTCACTCGTTTTCAGTTTATTGCTTTACACGAAATTGAACCGTTATGTTTTAACAGGTATATCGAGCCAACAATCTTGTTGGACCCTCCTCTTGATTCTGAGATCATGACAGAAGAAATCTTCGGACCAATCCTTCCGATTATTACAGTAAGCAGTTCGAGTTACTTACAATTGGATTATTATTTTTATTTTTATCAGATTAATATACAAGAAAGTGTAGAGTTCGTCAGATCAAGACCAAAGCCGCTAGCCATTTACGTATTCACCAAAGATGACAACCTCAAAACCAGAATCTTGTCGGAAACATCCTCAGGAAGCGTCACGTTCAACGATGTCTTGATCCAGGTAATATACATATATATATACAGTAAAACCTCTGTAAACTAATAATGTTGGGACTTTAATATTTTATTATCTTATAGAGTTATTAATTTATAGAGATATTTTCGCTTTAAACTTTTAACGTTCATCAAGAAACAATACAAAAATGTTTTTGAAATTATAAAATTCATTTAGAAAATATCATATCAAAGAATTTAAAGATAAATCAACAATGTTTATAAACTTGAAACAATAGTTTAATCATATTTTACTATATTACTTTAGTTATATATGTAGATATATATGCTTAGATGTATAATTATTAATTTAACTTATTATTGGGACCATATATTTACATAAGAGTTTCAAAAAAATTATTATCTTATTATCTTATCGAATTTTGCTAATTTTTACATTGGCCCGAATCGGGACCAGCAAAATTTATTAATTTATAGTGATTATTAATTTATAAAGATTCTACTGTACATATTGAAATGAACAACACACGAATTTCTAAATTGGAAAAGGAACTGTGCTTCCGTTTATAGAAGCGCTACGCGATTTTTGAGAAATAAATTCAAAAAACAATTTACAAACAATGGTTGGTAGAATATTTTTTTTGAATAACTATAATTGTGTTCTAAATTTCGTTTACTTATTAATTTCGAATAAATATAATTTCTGTTTGCGAAGCGTTACCATTTGGAGGAGTGGGAGAGAGTGGCACGGGGAGGTACCATGGTAAATACTCTTACGAATGCTTCAGCCACGAGAAAGCGGTCATGGAAGGAAACTTGGCCGTTGAGGTAGAAGCTCGATATCCTCCATGGAACGCCTACAAGCTTAGTTTCATCAGGCTCGGTTTTGTTGAAGATTTCTTCGGCCTTGTCCTCCTTATGTTAAGGCTTTATGTCACTACTATCTTTAATTATATTCTCAACACATGATAAGCGAGACACTTCACGTTTTACATGCATGGTATTCCATCTCAAGCTCAAACTCGCTATATGGGACCTCAATAATTTGTTGTTTTCGTAAATTATATATATTTCCTGTTTTTCTCTGTTTATTTAACTCGCTTTCAACTTTTTTAATCAGTGTTTATTAATAAACTAATAGATCTCTCAAATTAGAACTCTGCCTTGAGGCAGCTGAACATCATTAATTAATTCCTGGATCTGGAAAACTTTGTTTAAAGTCAAGTAAAGTTGTTTCTGTTGTGTTTTTATATTACAAAAGACTAGATAACTATCTGTGTTGGGCGCAAGTTTCTTATTTTCTGCCCATTGGTTCACCTATGCCTAGAGCATTGCTCTAAGTTCTGCCCGTTATGTTAGTTTCATCCTGGCTTTTTTTCTTCTTTTTTAGGATCTCTCAATAAGCTACTTGTTTTAAGGCATTGTAAAGGTATTCTTGTTCCCTTTTTGGTAATATAATCACATTTTATCAAAAAAAAAATTCTGATTTTCTAAAATTAAAATGTTAATAATAAATATTTTACTTGACTGTTGACAAACAACTAAATATATATATTTTACTTGACTATTTTTACAAATATAATAACCCTCTTTAATGTTGAATTTTTATTGGCTTTTTCATCACTTGTTTCGTACTCTTTCTCTTTATAAATAATAGACGTTTTAAGTTTTTTACACATATTAAAAAAAATTTACAAATGACTCTTCTAACCTTATTTTTATTAATTATTACTTAATTTTTTTTATTAAATAATAAATATTATAAGGGTAAATTAAGTAAAAACAGCAATAACTATACCTATAAAATTAAAAACATATAATTTTTGAAATAATTTTTTTCCCAAAACATCTATCATTTAGAAATAGAAGGAGTATTTGAATATTTTTCAACAGTCAACTTGTTTTATAATTTTTTATTTAGCGACGAATAATTAAAAACGGAATAAATTTTGTTGTTTTAAGTTTTTTACAGTAATTTTTAAACCTTTAAACCGCAGATGTGAGCGATAATTAGGCTGCTGTTTTGTAGTAACGAATCCGATTATGCCGATTTATTGTGTTAATCGGATAAATAAAACTCAAACTTCAACTTTATGTCTCGCCAATTTCTTTTATAGCACTATAGATATTTTAAATGGTAACAAAAATCTAGTTTTCTACATGTTAAAATTCGTTGTATGGATTTTGGCATAAAATTGTTTATTTTTTTAATAAAAAGAGAACTTCTCTGCCTCCAAGTCTCGAACGGCTCAAGGGCTAACAAATAAATAGAAAATAAATACATCCGTACAAAAATTTACACGGTTATCCGAGTAGCCAATAAACAACAACCTCATTTATTGGAATTTACTGTGATAGACCATCCCTAATCGTGCATAGGCACATTATATAATTTCATAATTTAATCACGAGTCACGAGTTGTCTTTTTCGTATTTAATTATCTATTTTTGGTATTTGGATCACTATCACTAGATGGTTGCAGAGTAGACATTCGTCTTTGCAGGGACCTTTTTCTACTTATTATATCTCAACTTCCCCTCACATTTTCTGAATTGTGTTTGGAATAGTGTTTTTTTTTTTTTTTTTGTCGACTGTTTCGGAATAAGTTTGAACTAGAATATTTGCTCACTATTAAAAAAAAATTATTCCCGATGGACTTTTCTTTCCCAAAATGTTCATTTCTCCGCATTCTAAACAGTAGAAACAAATGTTGAAACGGTAAAACGGATTGTTCTTTTGGGTATATATAGTAACTAATGTCCTATTTTCTTTTCCAAAATTAGGAGAAGCAACCGCAACAATCAGCACAAATGTGGAAAAAGTTTTTACCAAAATGCAGTTAAATTACACTCCAAGCTCTCTTACTTAACGTATCACCAAGTTATTTCATTTTGTTAATGAATATTGAATAATCTTTAAGTCTTTAACTAATACAAACACATTGAACAATAAAGAAATTAAGATGATGTAATTAAGATCTTGGTGGGTTCTCATAGAATTGTGTACCAGGCATGAACATGTTTTCCGGGCCTTGGTTATATAAAATTCCCTTAAAGACGTGACCAGCTATGCCCACTGTCGTCTGGTAAGCATATTCGCCATCACCGTCATCGGCACCGCTCATTCTAACGCACCGGAAAAGTGCATCTGAGCTCACTTCTTCTGGAAATGTTGTCTCTCCCATCTCTAACCCTAAGAAAAGTTACAAAACTCAGTCCAAACATTTCACAGTAAACATAATTCAAAACCCTAACAAAATCAAAACGTTGATTGTTTTGTACACAATTTTTTTTTGTTATAGTACATTTAGTACTACTTTATCTTCCTGCATTAGAAAATAAAATACACAATATGTTTAGAATTTCATCACTTTGAAATGAAATATCTCTTTCGGTTTCTTTCTTTGAGTGGTAGTTTATTTCTTTTTTTGTTAACCTCTTGGATTTGTATTTGCAACTTCTAAATGATACTTGATATTAGAAAAAGAGTGATACGTTGTCTTTTAAAATCAAAGATAAAATTTAACGTAACATAAGATAACAATTTACAATCTTTAACATATAAGGAAACAAAAACACAAAAATCAATTAGACAGCAAGAATGAAAAATCTGAAAGCCAAACCTGATGAGTCTAAGGTAGCCGGTGGATCAATATTCTCTCTATACCCTTTCGGGATATTCTCACCGCCGCGGCCACCGCCATTTCCATTGGAGGTCGGCGTCTGTATCTGCTGCTGCCGCTCACGGCGTTTGGCGATTGGGATCCATGTGCTCCTCACGTGAGTAGGACAATCGAGCCCTTGGCTCTTACAGCAAGTTCTGCACCGCATGTGCGTGCACCCTTTCTTGGCTTGGTTTCCACAGTCTTGACAGCTTATGGTTACGGATCTTGATGACGTAGTCAGATCACAGACATCGATCTGACCCGGATATAGATCGAGGCTTTGCTGTTGCCATATCTGCTGCTGCTGATTGTTGTGGCTCATGTTTGGGTTGCTTGTGTTTCTGTACCAAACCCAATTTTTCTTTTGTCGATTGTCTTCTTCGTTGTTTCTTGATGATCCTATTCCAGCCATATTTAACCTTGAACTAGCTCCTCCTAGAACACTAATCTTGAATTACAATAACTACTAATTCACAAACCCTAATTACCATGAAATCTTGAGATTTTCAGTGCTCTTAAAACCTCAATCTTCTCCCTACAGATTGTGCTCTTTACTTGCAGGATGAGTGGTTCGGGTGAAGAGAGAGAGAGAGAGAGAGAGAGAGAGAGAGAGAGAGAGAGAAACTATTGATGTCTCCTTACTCGCTCTAGATTTCTTTTACGCCGACATGATGAGAGAGTTACAGAGAATTTATGTTTGTCTCTCTCTCTTGGATATTTTTGTTTTTTTTACTTATTGCAGATTTTGAGAAACCAAAGTGAAAAATTTGTTGTCTGAGCAAAAGCTTCTCTCTCCCTCTCTCTCTCTATATACTCCAACTCTCACGTTACCCTCCTGCTCAATCTCACGGACCATAGTTGGCCGCGTGGCAGTAATTAAATCGAAAAAGTCGCACATGGGTTGTGTGACTTGTGTCTATACGTAAATATTAATCTACCTCATCTCAAATTACCTTAGTTGTGTGACTTGTGTCCATACGTAATATTAATCTACCTAATTAATTAATTAATGAGTCGTATAATTAGGTTTTAACTAAGGTAATTTGCCATTTATATGCTTGAGAAAAGAATAACGCTACAGTTTACTTTTCAAATTAAAGAAAAGAAACCCTATTGTTTAAATATACATCTTCCATTTTTTTTTGTGTGTGCAAAACATCCTCCATTAATTAGTGCTCTAGATACCATAGGATCCTTTTTTACACATGATAAAGTTTAAATAATTAGGGATATATCTGTTTAATAGATACCTATAGTTTCACCAGGTTATGAATTCATTAATAGAAAAACTATACTAGATGCTTGATATACACTAGTAAAAATTATATGTATAGTTATAAATTACCTATGGAAAAGCTACTATAGTCAGGAAAAAATTAATCAAAAAGTTATAGGCACAGAAAAAGTCACGAAATATTTTTCGTGACTAATTTTTGTGTAGATGTATTGTTCTTCTTGATTTTTTCGTATTTTTTTATAATTTTTGTGTGTTTTTTTTTTAAATAATCACAGAAATTTGTGACTATTTTTATGGTTATACGAATAACTTATACTAGTGATATATCACAATTCACATGAAAACATTCAAATTATAAGTCTCAAAAGTATATTTCTAACCAAATGTAGGTAACTCTAATGAAAGAGCTTGCACTTCAGAAGCCATGGTTCAAACCATTTTAGGATAGAATTATGGATTGAGGTTCGTACATCCGCAGTATAGATTTCGGGCTTCCTCTTGCCTTTCCATTTTAGAGGACAATTTCTAGACTAAATGAGTTACTTATATATATTTGATCATGGGAACTCCTCAAGTAACTAATTCAGGTAAAAAAAAAAAAAAAAATTAAAATTTTGAGAAACTAAAACATAATTTTTTAGCCTGCACAATGAGTTTTTTATTTTAAAACCACTACAAGAAAACAAGGCTAATTCCTACCAAAATTCCTACAAAAATTTTGGTAGGAAAAATTTAATACTAATTTCATACAAAATTATGACAAAAATTAAGAGTTGTAGAAAATTGGTAGGAAATTTCCTACAAAGTCGTCGGAAAGTGATCAAATATTTCATACCATATTCCTACCAAACTAATGTACGTAAAACATTTGGTAAAAAACTGGTAGAAAATTGGTTGAAAATATTTGACCGCTACGAAGGTAGGAAAATCGTCAGATTGTTTTGATCACTTTCCTACCAAATTTAGTTTACAGTTCATAAATAATAATTTTAAATATAAAATATATGTGGTAGAAAATTGGTAGGTAATTTTACTACTTATATATTTAAATAATTTGTAATAATCTGTGTCAAATATGTATGACTTTAATAAATCAAACGATAATAACAAAGTATTTTGCAAGCGGCGATTTTTCTTCCAGTATCTTTCTCTCCGCCGACCTTCTTGTGCTCTGATCTCCCTTTCCGGTGGGCGGTTGTTCTCACCGTCACCGTGAGAGGGTTCGCCTTGTGCTCCTCTTTCCTCCGGCTCCCTGCTCGTCGGTTTTCCCCTCGCCGTCGTTCGTAGATCTACTCTCCTTCTCTAGTTTTGGGTCGACGCGTCTGTGGTTGTACTCCGGTCTCTGGTGGCTCGTCTTGCGGTCTCGTCTTTCCCTTCAAGCTCGAGGATGGCTTTGGGTGGTGGTGGTTCCCGTGGTCCGTGAACTCCACTCGGTCGTTCGCTGGATATGTCCACTTCTGGCCTGCTCGGTTTCAGTAGCTGTTGGACGTTTTAGTGATTGAGATTTGGAGACGGTAGCGATTATGGACACTTTTGGAATGGGCAGCAGTATAAATCAAGCTCCGGGATCTCAAGAAGGTTGGAGATAATCCTACAGGTTTGTTTTTCTTCTTTTCTTTTTTCGGATTTCTTCTCTTTTGAATTCGATTTGTTGTTCTTCAGATGTTTTTTTAGTTTGAATCTCGATTTAGTTTGATTTACTTTTTAAACTGTGGAGGAGTAAATCAAACTTGAATTTGCTCCTTAGCTGATTCGTTAGAACTCATTCGTCATTAATTTTCCTTTGGGTTCATTGCCATGTACTCCCACGAAGAATGAGAAGATTAGGGAAGATTTAGTTGCTATTTCAAGCTTGAACATTCTCCAATGTCTTTATTTGTGAAATTTGAGACTATTATACTTGTTGAGATTCTCTATGGTTGAGTGCCTAATGAAACATTTCCACTCTTTTTTGAACTGCAATTAGAGAATTTCTCCTTAATTTCCTTTTGACTTCACCTTGAAGAGTTCATTTTTACTTTGTTTCCCCAAAAGAAGACAAATTGTCATCTTTTTGTTGCATTGGATAGAACTGCTAGTTGCAAAATTATCATAGGAAAAAATGAATCTGTAAATCTAATGCATAGAGAACCAGCGCGCAGTCGTTTAACACATTATTTAGTCTTGGATTTGGAACAGACTTGGTGTCGGGGAAGAATTTAAAGATTAGGGGATCCTCTAGAATTCTTTGGTTTGGTTCTTCATAGTTCATTGTATGTTAATCGTTTATCATTGAGAAGTAAAGCAGAAATCATCACAATTTATTGTTATTACTTCATGTATGTCCTCTGTTTCTGAATCCTGATGATTCAGTTATTTCTGTATATCTGTCAAGATACCCGGTATGGTGCCAGTCTTAGGAAGCAGATCAAGAAGATGGAAGTGAGCCAGCACAGCAAATACTTCTATTGGAAGGCGTACGGAAGAAGGGCAAGGCGTACGGAAGACGGCTAGGACAGCGAGGAATCTCGAAGATGTGGGAAGGCGTACGAAGGTAGGCCAATCGGGGGTGTCGCGAACTGTGGTTTCTTCCTTAAGGTTTTTTATAGTTCGATTTATTTTGTTTTGGTTTTCTATTTGTAAATCAAACCAATTACCAGATTTGGGATAAAATTTTAATAAAATATTTTTTTTATTCAAATAAAATATCTATTAAAAATATATATAAATAGGGTGTGACTATTTTTAATTTATTATTCGAATTTTAATTGATATTAAATTTTGTAATTAAAAAATTAGGAAATAATTAATTTTTGAAATTATTGTTAATAATTTTATTATTATTATTGTATGAAAAAGGTTAAATATTATTGGTAGATAAATGGAAGGAAACACATTTTGTAGGTTAAATATTATTGGTAGATAAATGGTACCAATATTTCCTACGGGTTTTCCTACGACGCTACGATAGGAAATTTTCTACGATTTTCCTACCACTAACGATTTCCGACGAGAGATAACCTACGACATATTTTCGTAGGAAAATCGTAGGAATTGACTGTTTTCTACCAATTATCTACGATATCTTCTGTAGGAAAATGTGATGTTTTCTTGTAGTGAACCAATAAATACGCCTAAAAATTCAAAATATAAACAGAAAGAACGAGGGTACGATCATACCAGCACTAGTGCACCATATCCCATCAAAACTCCGCAGTTAAGCGTATTTAGACGAAAATAATAATAGGATAGGTAACCTTCCAAGAAAATTTTATGTTGCACTCCTTTTAAAAAAAATTTGATCAAAAAAAAACAGAAAGAACGAGTATTGTAGAAAGGGAATAAAAGAAGCATGTTACTCTATTTTGTATTTAGAGTGGCTATGCAAGGGAACATTGCGCCACCTATACGTGTCCTATACATTGTGCTCTCTTTTTTGGTAACCATTACTCTATTAAAGTTTCTTTAAATATTTATTTTTAAACATAATATATAAATATATTAGTAACTAATTACTTTAGATATAGCCAAAAAGATCCAGACAGTACAACGGCAATTCAAAGATTAAAAACTGAACTTTAAAACCTTTTAAAATTTAACGTTTTAGTCATGTTTTTTTTTTTGAACTTTGTTTTAGTCATGTGTTCAAGAGAAAACAATATACATAGTAAATTTATAATTATGAATTCATATATACTTATTATTAATTTATATTATTATTGGGATTATATATTTAATGACTTACATAATAGATTCAAAAATATATATATTTTTTTATTATCTTATCTAATTTTGCTAATTTTTACACTGGTCCAACTTAAAACCGGTAAAATTTATTAATTTATAGTGATTATTAATTTATCATGTATTAATTTATAGAGATAATATTGTATTTTATTAGAATATGAACATTTCATTGGTTAAGTATTGTTCATATGTTATATTACGCGATATACCATTTGACATTTAAAAAAAAGGTTAATTAAGAATATTTTATGTATATTATCATGTCAAAATCAACTGAAACATTGAGAAAAACATACATCCTCACACATATAATTAATTTTACCATCACATTACAAAAAAATGGTGTGCTGTATCATTTAAATTGTATCACAAAACTAAGTGATACTACAATTTTGATCAATATTATTAGTTAAATTAAATTAAAAATACATAATTACATTAGATTTATATTTTCAGTAAATTATATTTTTATTTATATTTAAAATGTGCAGTTACATTCATATTTTAAAATATTCGCAAATTTGATTATGAGACTATATCAAATAATAATTAACCGTTTTATCAAATAAGTATTCTACTAATCATTAGTGCCGGCTAGAATCTAGTTATGTTTTAAATGGAAACATCTCTTATCTATTTTTGCCGACTAGATAACTCTGCATTTTATATTTAGCCTTACTGGTTATTTGAATTTCTATTTTATTTTAAAAATATTTTAAAAAAATTATCAAAAGTTTTTTTTTAACTTCAATTTACCAAACGTTTTATACACCTCAAAGATTATTACTTTTTCTTATTTATAATATTCTTTATTTTTTTATTATCTCATTCAAAATAAATAACTTAATCAAATACCTTGTTATCATTACCGACCTTCTTTTTTAGTGATGGCTAATATATGTATGTTTTTTTGCTTAACATATTAATAGATTGAAGAATCGGAGCATCAGAATATATGTATTCAAATTGATATTTACGTGCTCTTTTGTTTTAATTAAAATTTTGATTTTGGATAAAGAGTAACTTTAAGAATATTATGTTACTTGATCATTAATATTAAGCTCGATCACTCTACTTTTTATTATTTTATATAGTCAACGAAATTTAAAACACTTGAATACATTGCTTTTTGTTGACTTTGATATATCATTATAACCAATAATTAAGCTACGCATGTTAAAAAAAAAAAAAATTGATAATACTGTCATAGTGTCAATCTCGACGATAGCAGGAGATCACCAACTAACTACAATCTATGATCTTTTAAAAATATCCTCACTATGATTTTAGCTGAAATCTACGAACTTACTTATATCTATCCAAATATTTATAACTTTGATTTTAGCTGGAATCTCCAACAAAATCTTAACAATATTTTGGAAAATTATTATGATTTTGATCTAGTCCGAGTTATTTTCTCAATTAGGATAAGTGTTTATGTTAACATCCGAAAAGGTGAATATCTGAGAAATTTGTATAAGATAAATATCTGAGAGAAGTGATGTACGATGTTGGAATTATTATCACTTCATTAGCTAAATAAATCCAACACAACTAGTAGATAAAACTTATGAAAAAAACCATACAAAACCTACTAAAATTCAAAGAACACCAAAAAAAAAAACTAACTAATCTTAAAATTAAAAAGAGAAATAGAAATCCTTAAAAGAGAAAATTAAAAAGCCAAAAGCAAATCAGATCCCAGTCTCCTCCTCCGGCAAGAAGTATCTGTTCTTCACCCATAGAGAATCGGCAATAACAGGCTCGTCGTCTTGGTTCCTATGCCAAGTGTAAAGCGCGTGAGTCCTGTTTTTTATTTCTAGAAGAGCGTGTCCGAAACTCGCCTCCCTATAGGCTGAGTAACTCGGTTGCGGATATGTGTAACTGCATGAAAAAAAAGTCGAATCTATCAAACAGCACAAAGTAAAAAAAAACTTGAATCAAATGCTAAATAAGGTTTTCTGGTTCTAACTCGTTAGCGATTCCTTCAATGTTGCCTCCGTCTCCAATGGTGATGTAAATCGGAGCAGATGGATCTTTCACCGGAGAACTCAAACCATCAGTGATATTGTACTTAATGTTAGAGATACGCTCTGATCGCTCGTAGGCATGAACATGACCAGCAAAGATAATATCGACTTTGTTTTCCACCAACCATGGCTCAAACGTGACCCGCATGCTTTCACCTTCCATATAGTGATAACCGTTGCTGTTGTACCACGGCGAGTGAACAAGAACAAACAGCCATGGAGTCTCTTCTCTGTTTACCTTCTTCAGCTCACTCTCGAGCCACGAGTTTTGCGGTGTGTACTTGTCTGTGGTAACGTATCACACAAGAAAACACATTAGATTGTAAAATATAGATTATAATATTGTAGAGTACAGCAAGTCTTAGATCGTTACCAAAAGCTGAGTAAGAGGAGAGGACAATGATGTAAGCGGAGGCTCTTTTGATTGAGTACCAAAGCGAAGAAGTACTCTTCGAGGCTCTGTAGGGCTTTGGTAACGTTTTTGGTATGGCTTGAAGGCTTGATTCTCGCCCTGCAAACGGATTAAAGAGTTTTAATAACCATTTAAAACCCTAAGAAAGAGTTTTCTTTGATGGAAAGATATATATAGATCGGATCTTACTAGTGATGGGGCGAAATCTAACTCGTGGTTCCCTGCAGCCCAAATCCAAGGCTGATACGCGGCACTCGGTTCCACAAATCGGCCGTAAGAATCCCATTTTCTTTGGTCGTGGTTCGGGTGGTCATCGGCGTATGACAAGTCTCCAACAAAAAGAACCGCTTGGCCTTTAGGGTTGGACATGTAATGGTTAAATGTCTGGTTAGAGGCATAGGTTTGTCCCAAATCACCTACATAAATAACAGAGTACATTAAGATTTGTGAAATTAGATTCAAAACCCTAAAATCCTTTGTTCAAATTGTGAATCTGAGGATTACCAATGACACCAAATGTGTAGGGAACATCAGGACCGACTTTAGGAGGAGTCATGAAGTTGAACTGTCTAGTTGAGCGACCGCTTCCAAGCTCGTAGAAATACTTAGTTTCGTACTGCACAAGGAAGAAGAAAAAGGTTAATCTATTTAATTAAGAACCCTACTTAAATAGATAGATTACTTGGGAGAAAAGTTAAAGCAAATTTACAAACCTCAAGCCCCTTAATGGTGGCGTGATGAAGAAAACCAGAGGTGTAGTCGAAGTATCTATAGGACGACGTTGAGGCTTCGGCGCTCTCCTTAGTACTCCCGTCACTATCCGCAGGCCAGTATCTAACGACATTAGAACCATCATCGTTTATCGGCGTTACCCACGAGATTATCATGCCTCGACCGTTGTGATCTCCTTGCGTTATATGAACCTGAGAAAAGAAAAATAATGTTCGTAAGTCATAAGTAAGCATAGATCTAAAAATCGAATCGATAAAAAAAGAAATTGGAAAGTACTTGTTCAGGAGCGTTGTAGCCGGCAGGAGGAGGGAAGGTTTCGAGTGCCATCTCTTCGGAAGGTTCGGCTACTCTGGTGTAGTTACTGGTGACTCCAGCATGGCTCACGACGGAGATGCTTAGCAACACGACGGCGGAGAAAACGAGTGCTAAACGATTCAACCCCATGTTGAACTTTTTTTAATTGCAAAATTCTTAATGTTTTGTACTTTGTAAATGTGTGTGTGAGTGGATCGATCTTTATATATATGAAAAATTGAGGTATATTCTATGTAAATTCTTGTTGAAGATTTTGTTCCAAAGAAAATCAAATATAATATATAATATTCTCAGAATTATTCACTTGTAAAAGAATCGCCTCCAAAATCTTGTGAATGTTAACTAACCAACCAACCTCTATCAAAAATAATTATCCGAGATATAAATTTTATTCTTCAAAAAAAAAATTCTTAAGCGATTTTTGTTATTCATGCTATCTAAAAATATTTGAAGATCATGACAAAGAGATATAGATGAACTCAAATAGTTGCTAACTTACCCGAAACAGGTATAATTCTTTTTCTCTTTTTATATTCTGTCCTGAATAACTACTTTTGATATAATTTTATCATGAATATTACCAGATAAAAAAATAGGAGATAAGAATATGCTCGGCCAATATCCTTCGGAATTATATAATTAAGAAGACTATCATTTATAATATCAAATCATTAATTATATCTAATTAACTTAATGATTTATTGAGAAATTTTAAGATTTTTATTTTCACTGTAAAAATAAACAGAAATGAGATTCAGAAAACAAAAGAAGAATTATTATGTTGGTGAAAAAACTGAAAATCAAGAAGTATGAAAGAATCAATTACAGTAGAACCTCTATAAATTAATACTCGATAAATTAATAATCACTATAAATTAATAAATTTGGTTGGTTCCGAGTCGGGTCAGTGTAAAAATTAGCAAAATTCGATAAGATAATAAGATAATAATTTTTTTGAAACTCTTATGTAAATATATAGTCCCAATAATAAGCTAAATTAATAATTATACATCTAAGCATATATATCTACATATATAACTAAGGTAATATAGTAAAATATGATTAAATTATTGTTTTAAGTTTATAAACATTGTTGATTTATTTTTAAATTATTTGATATGATATTTTATAAATGAATTTTATAATTGAAAACATTTTTGTATTGTTTCTTAATGAACGTTAAAAGTTCAAACCGAAAATATTTTTATAAATTAATAAATTATTAATTTTTATAGATAAATTAATAATTTTATAATTGCACTTTCATTACCTTCTCGATAGTCTTGTTAAGGCTATTAATGGACCCTATAGAATATCCATGGGCCTTTAACAAACATAATTATATGAATATCCAATACACTTAGTCATTCAAACAAACAACGTTTAAATTCTTAGACAAAAGGGAAATACACACACATACAAAAAAACAAAGAACACAAACATAATTTTTTTCCCCAAAAACATTTATCATTTATATTTCGCCCATTCATATCCCAGAATCAAGAGTTAACCTTCCTGCAATTCTTCCTAATCTCACCACTGGAACCTGTCAAGGGAGAGATATTTCCCATCTTAATCATCGATTCCGCGAACTGCTCGAAGAACTCTTCTTGATCCTCTGCATACTTTTTCACGATCTCTCTTGATTGCTCATTGCTAGAGAACAAGACCTGGTCGGAATTCAATAGTCCCATGTTCTCGATAAAGTTCTTGAAGTAGCTGTTATCAAACCTCCCGGCACTGTTGATGTCAAGCTCCGACAGGTTCTGGTCCCCACCTGATCTAGGACACCTTTGGCGCAAGTTAGCAGCGTAGGATTGCTCTAAGGAGGTTGTGTCGGGACTTCCGTTTCCTGACTGGTTGTAAAGTCTTTGTCTGAAACTAGTGCACCTTGAGAATCCGATGGTGTGGCTCCCTGACAAACAATTGATAAAGTTTTTTAGGGTTTAATGTTAACTTGAGAGGCAAGTCAAGTAAACATGATCATGTCTCTTCCTTGTGTGTGAAGTAAGCTTACCGGAGAGAGCAACCAGGTCGGTGAGATCTAGACCTTGACTGCTAAACCTCGAGAGAATTGTGTTGAAAGTGTTGTTGGGTGCAGGAATGTTGTTGTTTGAGCCACTCAAGCTTGCACTTCTTGAATCTCTTCTTCCCAAAGGAACCATCCAGTTTGGCCCACCAGTCTACACTCAAATCAAAACCAAATTAGATTCTGACAACCTAAGGAGGCATTAAAGAGAGACAAATAAAGCGACGACTTACAAGAACAGATGAGTCCCTAGCAGCTAGAGTTAAGGCGTCGGCGCAAGAAACAGTTCCAGGGCATTCATTCTCCAATGCAGCTTTGATCTGGTCAACAACATCAAACCCACGAGCCGAGTTGCTGTTAGGGTTAGAACTTTTCTCGGTAACTATACTCCCACTGGTGTCTAGAAGCAACGAGCCATCACAGCCCTACACATTTTCATTCAAACAGATACAATGATGATTCTCCACATTAATTGTTAGCTTGTTGAGAAAGCAACTTAAAAGAAAAAAACTCTTAAGTACCTGAACAAAACAGTCGTGGAAATGGAGCCTCATGAGAGAAGCAGCCATACGAGTCTCTCTTGCAACAGCTTGGGCTACAACTGACCTCACGATCTCCTCGGCTTTAGGGCACGAGCTTCTGTAGAAACCTGGGAAAAGTTTCCCTTCATCGCCGCCGTAATTATTCTCGTCGTCGCAGATGCAGAGAGTAAGAGAGCAAGCGACAGAAAGAAGAACGATAAAGCTTCCTATTCTTGCCATTGTCAATTCCACCTTGACCAAGAAGAAAGAAGACTAATTAAGTGAGATGACTTTGTGGTGATAAGAGATGTGGAGGAGGAGAAGAAGAATCGACGGTATTTATAGGCAAGAGAGTTCGTGGATATTTTGGTGTCATGGAGAGAAAGAAGCAAAGACATAGAGTTGGTAGTTGGAATTGGAGATAAATTAATTAAAAGAGAGAGGGAGTTTTAAAATGAAACATATTGAAAAAGCAGTTTGACTTTAAGGAGACTAAATCTTGGGTTTGGTATCTTGTAGTCCTGGGCATATAACCCGGACCCGACGGACCCGAACCGAACCGACCCGAAAAATCCGGTTCGGTTCGGTTTCGGTTCTAGGGAAAAAACCGAATGGTTCTTGGACAAATGTGCTTCGGTTCTCGGTTCGGTTCGGGTAAAATCCGAGAACCGATCGGGTAACCGAACAACCCGAATCAAACCATAAAATTTTTAAAAAAAAACTAATTTATTTTTTTGGTATGAAAAAAAACTAATTTATGTTTTGGTATGAAAAAAAAAACTAATTTTATTAAAACAAAACTAATAATGCCCTATGAAAAATCTAAAAAATATGTGTTTTTATATATTGTAACCAAAATTACAAAGAATAGTAATGTAAAAAATCTGTAGTGAAAATTTCATAAAAAAATATAATTTCAAATAAACAATCTTAATTTATAAGAGATTTGTAAAAAAAAAAAAAGCAGTAAAATTAAAATTTTATTGTTGAAATATAATTTTTTTCATTTATCTAATTTTTTTTTTAAATATTGGATCCGACCCGGACCCGAACCGACCCGAGCAAGACCCGAACCGAACCGACCCGATTTTAGGCCGGGTCCAAAACGGGTCCTAACCTCTCCTACCCGAACTACCCGAACCCCGAACTACCCGACCCGATCCGACCCGAGGACCCGAATGCCCAAGACTAGTATCTTGCATGACTTGTCTGACTATTTCACCGCTCTTTTTGGTTATACTAGTTTTTAATTATTTCTTTTTTACGTTTTATAAAGTTAAAACTAAGACCATGAACAATAGTAGTTTTTAAGTGGGTTCTTAAAATAAAAAATATTAAAATTAAATGAATAGTGAAGACTTGATTCTTAATTAAAAATTAATTATTAGTTTATTTCTTTCTTTTTCTTTCTTACTATTCTTTTTTTTTTTTATAATTAAATATTAGGTAAGAACCAATGATAGATGCAAAAGTTACGAGTGGTAACTAAAAAGTGATAACTAACACTATACTTAAAATTGAGTGGATAGAAATAGATATGGTGTTGAACAAAAGAGAGCACAAAAATATGGCATTCTCACCCACACGAAACAGAACGTGTTGCTCGTTCCCCGTTGGTTACACTTTTTTTGTTTGTTTGGAAAAGTAGTTTTTCTAATTAGCTGAAACTAATTAACAAGTGGGATCCAAACCTAGAGTTTAACAGGTTAAGATCTGCTCGAAGCACCCATTGTTTTATTGCTTCCATGTTTTCTTTTTTTTTGTGTCATGGAACCAATTATATAGATTTGATCATTTTGTTAAACAGTTTGTAAAACCTAAAATTTTATTTTTAATGATATTTACATTAAAAAAAAAGAGATCCAATTAATGCAGTGAAAATGTAGATGTGAAAGTTGATTCAATAAGTTTTTGCCGCCCGGTTCAATACGATTTATTTTTGAAAGTTTAATAACAAACAAAGAGGAAATTAAAATATTAGACCAAAAATCCGAGCACCATTTTGAAAATTAAATTACAAAGCACGCAGCAAATCTTAATTAAACGCGTTTTTTAAATTTTGTCACTAAAATTTTAAATTCTTTGGACGAACCTAACTATTATTATAAGCGTTATATAGTTTAATTGGTCGTGATTTATGGTCTCGCAAGTCTTCTTTTGTGTTATACACAAATAACTAAAATAGAAAAAGAGTATGAACAGTTTGTAACTGCTCTATTGAAAAGAAACAAAAAAATCAAGCTATATTGCCTTCTAAACAAAAAGCAGAAGGGACTTTGTCTTTTTCTAACATAAGACATGGACATGCAGGTAAAAAAGCAATCTCAAGGGTGAAGAAAACTATGAACATTTCACACTTGCATTTATTTTGACTCTTGACATTGTCTCCTTCTAGAAACTAGTCAACGATCAAGAAACAAAAACCAAAAAGAAAAAAAAAAACATGTCATCCACATAATGAGTACTTGAACCGCGTTACGTTTTCTATGCAGCACCGTAGAGCTATAAGGGCATAAAATGAGTTTAAATACGGCCCTTGATATACGAAAAAACACTATTATATTAACGATTTAAGTTGTTTTTTGTATTTTTTTGAACTTTAACGATTTAAGTTTTAAAGTAGTGTTTGACAACAAAAAATTCTCGATGTTTTGTTTATTTTGAATATTAGGGTTTTAGGTATAAAAATATATGTACTTTGTTTTTTGCAAAATTTAAATATGACTTTCACAATATATTATTTATATTTAATCATTAGAATATTCAATAAATAAATAATTTGGACCTAAAACACATGTTTTACTGCTAACAACCAGATTGAATCGATATAAATGATCTCTCAAGACTCGAGTTATGCCCACGAATATGGAGGCAATTTTCTTGCAATTACAGTAATCTTATCAAGTTGTGATCTCTTAAAGATGAAAAAATTGTTCATGCAATGTATGCGATTGGTTCGCGGTCTACAAGGCTAAAAAACAAACAATTACTAATAAACTTTAAATAATTAAGCATATTAATATGGGACAAGCATACAAATGGACCGAGAGTATTTTAAGAAACGGGCCATCAGATAACTAAATGGGAAATGTTCAACAAAAACAAAACAAAAAACTAAATGTTAGAAACATTTGAAATTAAAAGCAAATTAGTAGCTGTATATGCATTTAACAATGTGGCCGAATCCAATAAAGCAATAATATAATTGGACTTTAAATTCAGTTGCGTTTTTAAATGGACTTCCCTACGGATGATTTTTTTCTTTCTATTTTGGTTATCTTCTTTCAGCCGGGGAAAAAAACACAGAGCACTATTTCACGTAAACTAAATTTTAGGTTAAAAAATATCTTCCTTGGTGTTAGTCTTTGGTTTTAAGATTTCGGGTTAAGACATTTTGGGCTGTGTTAGGTCTTGGGTAATGTTGATGGGCTTCACGAATGTTGCAAAAGCCCAATCAAACTTGATGTACCTGACAAGAATCGACAAGAAAGGTTTTGTGACTCGCGCAATCACCAGCTCTAATTCATACTCTTAGACTGAGTCGTGCGAGAATCTCTTAAGATTGTTAGTGCCACACTGTCTCTAGTTTTCCGCAAAGAAGCTATCAAATTGTTATTGAGAGGTGAAAATTATTAAACATGCTTTTGTTTCTAAAGCATGTTTAAGTTGGTGAAAATTAGATGATTAACTGAGAGCACTCAACCCTTTTATTTATATGGGTTGATGGAAGGAAAATGGATTATACATAATATACTCCAAAAATTTGTCGCCTTTTCGCTCCACTAACCTCTTGACTTGGCTCAGTCAAAAGCTCCACAAATTTTTTGTGCGACATGAAGTTCGTATAAAAATTCATAGGAAAGTGGGTAATATCATAGGTGTGTCATAAAAATACACATTTCCCTCGTTGAATATTTTGTGTTAAATATCTATTATAATACATAAAGTTGACATAAAAATGCCACTATACTCCCTCTCACCAATATGTATTTCTTGTCTTTTTTTTTTTTTTATTGCATATGTTCTTGTTTTTCTAAACCGTACATTAAATGTGGATGAGGATGCAATGACAATCACGGTTCAGAGTAACGCTATCACTGCGTCAACTCATTAAAGATGCAGCCAAGTTTGGACTGACACTATAAGAATGGCACCACACTGGGGGGGGGACTGACAGTAGGAGGGATGGTGTCTACTAGTGCCCACGGCAGTACTTGGCATGGTGACAGGACTGCGTTTCATGACTACGTGACCAAGATGCGACTGGTTACGCCTGTTGCACCAGACCAAGGATTTTCCGTTGTGGAGTTGGGTTTGTCTTCGCTTGATTGCTGGGCTTCAGGCCCATTCGACTTATGATGGTGCTTATTGGGCCAGTGACTTATCTCGTCCAAGTCCGTTCTTAATTGTCATATTCATCCTGTTTAAGTAACAGAATCAGCAACAGAAGAAGATAGAGGTTGTTACGAAAACAAGAGAGCAAGATAGAGATACATAGAGAGATTGAGAGAGAGGAAGAAGAAGAGAATCTTACGCGTATCATCTTCGTCTTCAATACCATAGATCTTTTGTGTTGATTTCTTGAGTTGTTTCTGTAATTCGCGTGTGTATGTAAGTCCGCCATTGTTGCGGCTTTGTAAAACACCATTGATAGTGAAATTGAGAGAATCGGTTTCTCTCCCCAGAGACGTAGCCCCTTCGGGTGAACTCTGGGTAATCAATTCGCTTGTGTTCTTCTTTCTTTAATTTCTGCACAATAGAGCAAACGGATTATATCTCAAATCGATATCCAAATCAACAAGTGGTATCAGAGCATAAGGTTCTGAGATCGGAGGAAGCTCGTTTCGAAGTTAAAGAGGTACGGTTCTTATCTGTTATCGTCTACGTCGTTGATCTGGTTGTGTGGTGCCTACGCTTGATATGTGGTTCTTCGAGTCTGATGGTTCCGCTGCACAGTTATGTGGTATTGTTTGGGTTGTGTTGCTGGTTCTGTGGTTGTTTCAAGATCTTCTATATCCGTGAGAAAGGTTAACGATCTGTTAGTCATGGAGGCTACTCAAGGGAGGTTTGAGATGGATAAGTTCGACGGGAAAGGTGACTTTGGTATGTGGAAATACAAGTTTCTTGGCCAGGTCGATATCCAAGGGCTTCTTGATGTTCTGACAGATGGATTCTCGGTTATGGTGACAACTGGAAAACCGGAAGATGGGACTTCAGCAACTATGGTAGATCCAAAGAAAGAAAAGCTAGACCGAAGAGTAAGAAGCTTACTCGGGACTTGCTTAAGTGATCGGATTCTGAGAAAGATCATGCATGAGCCGACTGCTTTGGGACAGTGGAGAGCTCTTGAGCAACACTATCAAAAAAAGTCTCTTCCAAACCGAATATACCTGAAGAAACAATTTTCATGTTATAAGATGGAAGAAGGAAAGTCAATAGAGGAAAATGTTGACATATTTCTAAAGATAGTTGCAGATTTAGAAAGCCTAAAGGTGACAATATCAGACGAGGATCAAGCCATACAACTACTATCTGGACTACCATCAGCTTATGATCAGCTAACCCACACACTTCAATATGGAGCTGGAAAAGATACACTTACTGTTGAAGAGGTGGTCACTTCCGCTTACTCAAAGGAAGCTGAGCTGAGATCTAAGGGCCTTCTCGGTAAGGCAAAGGAATCGTCAGAAGGACTATATGTCTCTGAATCTCATGGCAGAACTGAGAAAAAATCTGAAAGTGGAAGTGGTAAGAGTTCAAAAAGAAATGGCAGATCCAAGAGTCGTGGAAAAGGAAAGTCTAAAGGCAAGTACAACAAAGAGGATAAAAATACATGTTTCAGCTGCGGCAAAGAAGGTCATAGGAAAAGAGAATGTCCAAACAGAGGACAAAAGCAGAACGGTGATTCTGCAGCCAATGTTGCCTCAGAAGTGAAGCAGCCCTATGTACTCACAGCAAGCATCCAAGATACCAAGAATGAGTGGGTAATGGATTCTGGTTGTTCATTCCATATTACACCGAACAAGGACTTGCTGTTTGACTTTAAGAAGATTGATGGAGGCAAGGTGCTAATGGCTAATAATACCCACAACAAGGTGGAGGGAATAGGCAAGATAAAAATCACAACTTCAGATGAAAATGTGGTTATTCTTACGGATGTAAGATATATGCCTAAGATGAGCAGAAATCTAATATCTTACGGTATGCTTGAAAAAGCAGGGTGTAAATGCCAAGGTGGAGACTACACTGTAACATTCTACAAAGATGGTCAGAAAGTGATATCTGGAAAATACAACGAAGGTTTGTATTATCTTGAAGGAGAAGTTACGAATGGTGATGTAAATGTTTCTGAGAACACGAGTAAGATGACAAGTCTGTGGCATTCACGACTTGGTCACATGAGTTCGAAGAACATGGAAGTGTTAGTCAAAAATGAGTATCTGCCCAAGACCGAAATAGGAAAGTTGGATTTATGTGAGAGTTGCGTTCTTGGAAAATATCATAAGAAAAGCTTTCCTAAGGCCAAGCACACTACAAAAGGAATCATTGAGTATGTTCACTCGGATTTGTGGGGATCTCCATCAACACAAGAAAGTTTAGGTGGGTGCAGGTATTTCATAAGCTTCATTGACGACTATTCAAAGAAAGTCTGGGTCTATTTTCTTAAAACTAAGGATGAAGCATTTATGAGATTCAAGGAGTGGAAAGAGTCTGTGAAAGAACACACAGAGAAGAAGATTAAATGTCTGAAAACTGATAATGGTCTCGAGTTTTGCAATCTACAGTTTGACAACTTATGCAAAGTCTCAGGAATTAAGAGACATCGAACGTGTACCTACACACCTCAGCAGAATGGGGTATCCGAAAGGATGAATAGGACCATTATGGATAAGGTAAGGAGTATGCTTGCAGAAACTGGCTTGGGTAAAGAGTTCTGGGCTGAAGCTACTTCTACAGCTGTATATCTGATCAATAGAACTCCAAATTCATCCATTGAGTTCAAAATTCCAGAAGAAATTTGGTTAGGTCACAAACCCGATTTATCACACTTGAGGAGATTCGGATGTTCTGCCTATGTGCATACGGTTCAGGATAAGACAAGTCCTAGAGCTCTAAAGGGAGTCTTCCTAGGTTATCCTTTTGGAGTTAAGGGATATCGTGTTTGGATTCCAGAAGAAGGAAAATGCACTACAAGCAGAAATGTAGTTTTTCGGGAAGATGAGATATACAGAGATACTTTGAAAGGCAAAGATATCCAAGACTCGGTTAATGATGAACATGAGAAGCGAGAAGGATCAGGGAAAGGAGTTACTTTCAGTGAGGATTTGATTCAAGGTCCCACGCCGTCAATATATGAACATGGTGAGACTTCGGCTTCAGGTGGAGAATCTGGTTATTAGGCTGTTTCAGAGGGTACCGATGGTTCAGTGGATTCGGATGGTACAGATGGTTCAGATAGTTCAGAGAGCTCAAACAGTTCAGATGGGTCAGATGATGAGTATGAGTCAGATGGGTTGGTTTTCCATGAGGAAGTCACAGAAGGACAGAATCAGACTGACAGCTATCTTCTCACCCGAGACAGGCACAGAAGGAGAGATGTTCAAAAACCCGCTAAGTTCAGAGACCCTAATTTTGTTGCCTATGCACTTTCAGTTGCAGCAGATTTAGAAACAGAAGAACCTAAGTCTATGGCAAAAGCTAAAAGGAGCAAGAAGTGGAGACATTGGAACAATGCAGCCACAGAGGAGATGGATTCATTAGCAAAGAATCACACCTGGGATTTGATTGAAAAACCAGACAAGGCTAAGCTAGTTGGATGCAAATGGATTTTCAAGCTTAAACCGGGCATCCTAGAGGTCGAGAAGCAGAGATACAAGGCTCGGCTTGTGGCTAAGGGTTTTTCCCAGAAGGAAGGAATCGATTACAATGAGATTTTTCCTCCAGTTGTAAAACATGTATCCATTCGGATAATGTTGTCTCTAGTGGTGAATCTAGACTATGAGTTGGAACAGCTCGACGTTAAAACTGCATTTCTTCACGGAAGCTTAGAGGAAAGAATCTTAATGAGTCAACCAGAAGGGTTCATTAAGAAAGGTGAAGAAAACAAGGTATGTTTGCTAAAGAAGTCCCTTTACGGGTTAAAACAATCACCTCGACAATGGAAACTA
Source organism: Alliaria petiolata (assembly GCA_020283515.1). NCBI lineage: Eukaryota > Viridiplantae > Streptophyta > Magnoliopsida > Brassicales > Brassicaceae > Alliaria > Alliaria petiolata. The sequence goes on along the minus strand of JAHZTW010000001.1, from coordinate 451,908,847 downwards.
AGGTTCGACAGCTTCATGAAAGCAGAGAAGTTTACGAGGAGCAGCTTTGATCCATGCGTTTACATGAGAAATTTGCAAACAGATCAAGCTATTTACATGTTGCTATATGTTGACGACATGCTAATTGCCTCAGGAGATATGTCAGAAATCAGGAAGGTAAGGGACAGTTTGAGCAGAGAGTTTGAAATGAAGGATTTGGGGAAGGCCTCGCGAATCCTGGGAATGGACATTATCAGGGATAGAAAGAAGGGAGTTTTAATTCTGTCTCAAGAAAGCTACATTGATAAGGTACTTAAGAGTTTTGGAATGATTGATGTTAAACCTACAACAACTCCCTTAGCGTCTCATTTCAAACTTAAGAGTTTAACCAAGGAAGAAGTTGATACCGAGGCTAAATACATGGAAAGGATTCCCTATGCAAGTGCAGTAGGGAGTCTCATGTATGCTATGATTGGCTCAAGGCCAGATTTAGCTCACGCAGTGGGGGTCATCAGCCGGTTTATGTCAAAACCCGGAAGAGATCACTGGGCAGCAGTCAAGTGGGTGTTGAGGTATCTCAGGGGGGCTTCAAAGGTTAATCTTACATTCAAGAAAGCTTCAGGTTTCAGTATTGAAGGGTTCTGCGATTAAGATTATGCTACAGACCTAGACAGAAGAAGATCAGTTACTGGGTATATTTTCAAGGTTTGGGGAAATACAGTGAGCTGGAGATCGAATCTACAGTCTGTGGTGGCATTATCAATGACTGAAGTAGAGTACATGGCATTGTCTTCAGCCGTGAAAGAAGCCATTTGGTTAAAAGGAATTTGCAGTGAAATGGGTTTTAATTCAGAGGGTGTTAAGATCCATTGTGATTCACAGAGTGCTTTGGCGCTTGCAAAAAACTCTGTGTTTCACGAACGGATCAAGCACATTGCTACTAAGTATCATCACATTCGAGATATAGTGGTTCAAGGCGATGTTACTCTACATAAGGTTCACACTTCTAAAAATCCAGCAGATTTTCTAACTAAAGCCTTACATGGGCCTAAGTTCAAACTCTGTTGTGATTTAGTCAACATTGCCTGAGGTGCTTGGAGGCTCCGGGTAACTCCTTTTGTCACAGACATCTCGCAATTAGAAACAAGGTAAAGTGTTAATCTTCTCTTATTTCTGATGTTTATGGCAAAGGAAAAGTCTCTAAGAAAATTCGGAGGAAGAGTGAGTTACCCGTGAGGTTTTCGGAGCTGAAAGATGGATGTCTTCAGTTCCAGGTGGAGCTCTTGATCTAAGAAGAGAAGGTCGTTAGTTGTTTCTACCGAGTTTCAGTGTCAGAAGGTTTAAAGAGTTTTAAATGCGAGGAGGTTTGGCAGATTTGGGTTTGTTGTACATCACCTGAGTTTGTTTCTTGCAGAGATGAAGCTTTCGGGGTTTCGTCGGGTTATCTGCAGTGTATAAAGTCGAAGACTTTCAGTTTTCGAAGTAAGAAGTCAAGAGGTACATCGAAGTTTACATGGGATGATTTCGTGGTTGTCGTGGAGAGGCAACAGCTGGAGAAGCGACTGGGTTCTGGTGAATAGTCGCATCGAGGTTTCACTATCAAGAAAGAAAGGCAAAATTTTTTTGTCTTTCTGGTTCTAGGGTTGCACGGCGGAGTGTCTGAAGCTGGTATGTCCGAAGTCAAAAGGTGGAGATTTGTGGAGTTGGGTTTGTCTTCGCTTGGTTGTTGGGCTTCAGGCCCATTCGACTTATGATGGTGCTTATTGGGCCAGTGACTTATCTCGTCCAAGCCCGTTCTTAGTTGTCATCTTCATCCTGTTTAAGTAACAGAATCAGCAACAGAAGAAGATAGAGGTTGTTACGAAAACAAGAGAGCAAGATAGCGATACATAGAGAGATCGAGAGAGAGGAAGAAGAAGAGAGTCTTACGCGTATCATCTTCGTCTTCAATACCATAGATCTTCTGTGTTGATTTCTTGAGCTGTTTCCGTGATTCGCGTGTGTATGTAAGTCCGCCATTGTTGCGGCTTTGTAAAACACCATTGATAGTGAAATTGAGAGAATCGGTTTCTCTCCCCAGAGACGTAGCCCCTTCGGGTAAACTCTGGGTAATCAATTCGCTTGTGTTCTTCTTTCTTTAATTCCTGCATAATAGAGCAAACGGATTAGATCTCAAATCGATATTCAAATCAACATCCGTGATTAGAGTTCTCAATGGCACCAATTTCTATGAGTTATACGCCTCCAAAGTTTCTCTTGACGTATTTGGTGTCATCTCGCAGGTAAATTATGTAATTTTTTTTTTCTTTATGTAACATGAAAATTGGTTTGTGTGTTTTTGTTTAATTATATTTTATGCTTTTTTTGGAAACATTATTATTCTACTAAGCAAGGAGATTTTGGTTTATCATTTTTCTCCAGGTGACAGTTCAGTTTGAGAAAATGTTTAAAAGGTCCGCTAATGCCTCATTTGTATGAAGATTTTTTGGAGTAGATCGAACAAATTGGGTTGTTCAAGTACGGAGGGCTGCTACAAATGGGGTAAGAACAGGAACATTGCGTTTATAGGAGTGATGGAGAAGCACAAATATGCAGCTAAGTTTTTTTGAGGTAAAGAAGATGTTCGATTCATTAGGACTATTTTCAAGCGAATGGAGGACAATTTTATCCAAATTATACAAAGTTTGCAATTTGGTGAGAATGAAAAAACAATAAAACTTCATTTAAAAAAAAAAGAGCAAACTTAAAAAAAAAAAGCAAAACAAAAGAAAAAAAGAAGCAAAATAAAAGAAAAATATAAGCAAAAGAAAAGAAAAATAAAAGCAAAAACAAATATAACCGCAAATGGAGAGGAGCTCACGTGCGATTTTCCGACATACATTGTAAGCATTTCCAAACAAAGAAGATCTATGCTCTAAAAAAGCTTAACGAGATAGAAAATGAAATGGGTAAAATAGATAGCTCATATAGCTTTATTCATAAGTAAATAAAGTAGAGAAAAAGAAACTGTTTTGGATTGTCACCAAGAGCTAAAAGGATTGATTGTTTTCATAAATTCACTTTTGCCCATATATCATCCAAGAACATGACAAACTTTCGACTCTTGAGAACATTGTGTATGTCAAGAGCTTTACGGTTCCCATTCTTTCTTATCCCACTCCTCACTCCAAAGGCCTAGTTTTTGTGCTATGTCTTCTTGAATTATATGGATGTCTAAACTTCTAGACACCACACCCCATATCATAACATCAAATATTTTTCTTGTTTTAATAAACTTATTGTTGATCTGCGTGAGAAGAGTGGTTTTGCCCACCCCGCCCATACCATACAAACCCAAAATCTCAACTCCATCTTCCATGAGACGATTCCATACCTTTTCAAGCAATGTTTCATGACCAACAATTGTGGGTTGAACATGCATTTCTTTAGTTACATGAACTTCTTCAGTCATCTAATGGCGGATCTAGAAACGTTTTTGATTAGGGTCATTATATAATTAAATATTAAATAATATTATATATATTATATATATATTAAAAATTTACTATATTATTACATTTTTGAAAAAAAATATGACTACACAAATTATTCATACGCTCTAGCAAAAAAATATTTTCATTCTATCGCAAAAATATAGTTTTTCCAAAAAGATTATTTTCTTAATAGATATATAATTAATATTTAAAACATTTTAGTGTTAAGTTAGATAGATAGATTAGTATAATATAATCATAAAACTACTCCATATGTCCCATTTTAAATGATGTTGAATGAACAATTTTTTGTTCCATTTTATTTGATTTTCTCACATATCTATGCAGTTTTCTTAATTTATTTTTAATCCAACAATAACTAAAAAAAGTTTTGGCTAAAGAAGCTCAAAAGTCCAAACCAGTTTATTGGGCATTTAGATTCTACTTTTATCTTTTCATTATTTTTAATCCACTTTCTTAATTTGTGTGCTTTAATCTAAAACATCACTTAAAATGGGACAGAGGGAGTATTAATTTAAAATTATACGAACAGAAATATATGAAAACAGTGACAAATTTGAAAATTTGAAAAAAAAAAGAAGATTATAAAACAAAATAAAAAGGGCTATAACTCTACATAGTATAATAATGCTCTAAAATAACTTATTGAGATAGAAACCGAAATCGGTAAAATAGATAGCTCATAGAACTTTATTCATAAGCAAAGAAAGTAGAGAAAACGAAACTGTTTTGGATTGTCAGCAAGAGCTAAAAGGATCAATTGTTTTCATAAAATGGTTGAAGGAAGACCAACTCTTAAGGTTACATCTTTGGTTCACATTACAACTCCATTTATAAGAAATTCTACTTGTTAGGGCATCAGCATTGGAGAGCTGATGATAAGGTTCTTAAACTTTTTTTAATATTAAAAAATGACTTTAAAAAAAAACCGATTTTCCAAAAAAAAAAAAAAAAAATAAATAAGTCCGACGAATCGCGTCGTGACACGTAGATTAGAAACGTTTCTTCCGCTTTTTCGCAGAGAGTCGACTCTCACTGCCACGTCATATTATAAAAAAAAGGGAAGAGTCTCATGAGACCATCTGCATTGGTGAGAGACTAAAGAGAGTCTCTCATCATATTTAATATTAATATTTTAACTGTAATTTTATTTTTTAATTAATTTATAAGCTATTAAACAAATTGAGTCACTCATATAAAGACAAGTGTGTAAGAAGTCTCTCAAAGTTTTTAAAGAGTCTCTCAAATGAGAGACTCATCTCACTTTCTCTCTCCTATTTTTATTATTTTATTAATTTTTATTCATGAGAGACTGTCAATGCAGATGATGCTCTGAAGAGGTCTCCATTGTGCTCTTAAGAAGAAACTCTAATACACATGGGCTTTACACATCACAATGGACATGTATTGGGCTTGTGTTAATACAAGCTGAAATCTGGAAAACTATTTTTATCAATTGAATAGGATAATCCTATGTTTAGTGAATAGGATAACAATTGAAATCTGAAAAACTATGTGCGGGTAAAAAAACAAATTAAAAACAAAATAAAAGAATCGTACGAAATGTTGAGTTGAATTACTTTACCAGTAGGTAGACTTCGATATTCCTTCGCCAGCTTCAATTTCCCATCTATGCAACTTCTCTAGAAGAGTCGTGGTATCTTCTGCATCTTCTTCACGAGGTGGCGGCTCCCAACGCTCCACAAGAAAAACCAAATAGTTTTTTTTTTTTTGAAGAAGAAGAGAACCAAATAGTTCACTGTTTGCAACATGTCTCTTCTACCTCCAACCTCCTAAGATGTGCAGTATTCAGTCCATTTTGCGATCTTCTTGATGCTCTCCATGGTTTCTTTGACGTTTGCTATGGTCTTATCTATTGAATTTAAGAACTTTGTATCTTTTATCTTCAGACATAACCACATCACCAAATTTTACTATTCTTTTCTCAATGTCTCATCATTTTCTTTTATTCCTCTGATCATTTTCATTAAGATTACCTTGAATGAATAAACGTCCGTTTTTTCGTTACCATTCTAGTACCTACAAATATAATTTTAAAAAGTTAGCACAAATATATATTTAAACAGTTAAAAAAACATTTAGCATGGCCGGCCCAACCCAATTTGTTGCCTAAAGCAAAAAAAAAATATGTGAAATTCGAACTACGTACCTTGACACTAATATGGTAAGACACAGCCACTACACTACATACATTTTGAAATATTAAGTCCATAAATTCTTACTAAATATTGGCCCCTAAAGCACCAGTGCTTTTAAGTCAGGGCCAGCCATGGTAATATGCATTTGCAAGTGACATAAATCATCAAACTACAGTGTTTGATCAAAATTTTCAAAACCATATATTCCCTCCGTTTCACATAGTTTGATTTTTTAGGTTTTATTTTTGTTCCCCAAAGATTGATTTTCTAGATTATATTTAATATATTTCTTTTTTCAAGACAATAAACAAACAAAAAGTAATAGAGAAAGTAAATTTAAATTTAAAAACAAACAAAAAGTAATAAGAAAAAATAAGTAATGATTGTTTTTTAATATCTGTGAAAAATCTAAAAAATCAATCTTTGAGGAACGGAGGGAGTAGTATATTGATTAACATAAGAACCACACGCTGATGGAGATGATAAGCTTTGTGTTATCCCGAAATTTTATGGGAGGAGACATCGTGAAAATATTGTGGTAATCCTCAATACTAACGTGTATAGCCAGATGATTTACTATAGAGTCTCTTGAGTTCATAAACTAGACCTACGTGGAGAAGAAGCTAAATGGCTCCGAAACTTTATAAAGAATATTTATGTGTTGCCTAAGCTAGTCCAACTAGCTGTAATAGTGAGTCTGAAATATGTAGAACGCAAAGTCACACATATCTGTTAGGAAGTCGTTACATATATATATGCAGACGAAATATGAGTATACGAAATGATTTTATTATTTATGTGATAGGAAAATTTGGTTGATCCTTTCAAATTTGAATAATGGAATATTTTCGTAAATTAAATACACCAAACTATATATGTGTCATATATATTCATGTTTGTTTGTTACTTTGTTAGCGCAAGTTTCGATTTGCTCCACTGAAGTGGTCCTACTTTCAGTGAAATGAACGAAACTATCCGAGTTTAGCCGATATATTCCAAGAACGCTTAGAATCCAGAGATACTAGTGTTTTATTTATGTGTAGTTACAATGAATATGACGATAAATACGAAATGCTTATACACATGCACTCACATGTGTACGCGCCAATACACATTTATAGAATTTTAACAAAACGAAAAAAACACATTTATAGATGTCATCATACCTAATAATTGTCTCATGTCATGTACGAAAAATAATAGCCCATCGTTAGCGATGAGATCATATTTTCTATTATATTTATTGGATTTAAACAAATCGTTAGAAACAGCCAATGATTTTGAACAAGTGTATGTAATAGGTTCACATATGCGAGGCGAATAGGACAGCCAATAGTGTGATTTATTTTATCTTTTTGTTGATGTTTATATTTCGTTTTCATATTTATATTAGACGGTGCCTGTGAGTCTGTGACATACTAACATAAAGTTTTTTTTTTTTTTTGTCGCCAGCATAAAGTTAACATTCAAATCGTAAAGACACAAGACCAACTTTTTATATTAATGATAATAGGATTTTTTTATGATATTAAAAAGGAAAAAGATAAAAGATAAAAGATAAGAGTCAATTTGGTTAATAACCAAAACAGAAATGTTATTACAAAGTAACCAAAATATGAGATAGATAGGAAGAGGTAGAAATATAAATTGGTTAGTTTTTAAGTTTTGGTTTATTTTATGGTTATTGCATAAATTTTCTCAAAAACCTATGCCTTATTCACTCACAACAATACAACCATACAAGTATACAGTTCTACAAATAAATTCGTGAAGATATACTTAGAAAAGACAAATGCAAAAGCAATTAAACGAAATTGACGTTAAACATTTCCTTGGCCACATATGTAACAAATATAAATCTTCTAAGATACCATGTTTAATAAATGTTTTGCGTTTGTACAATTGGCACTACATTCCAAGAAGAAAAAAATCATTGAATTTTGTGATGGGTCAATTTGGTTAATAACCAAAATAGAATTTATTTTAGGATGATATTAATGAATATATATAAATAATTTCATAATTAGGTAAATGGGAAAGAATAATTGAAAATAAGATAGAGAGTAAAGAGAAACAATTTTTTATTCATAAATGTCCTTATCTATTTGATTTAATTATTTAAAATGTCATTGTTTTGAAAATTCGGTTAGCGTCATAACTTTTCAACAATACTGTTTATTATTCGCCGGTAATATTGTTCATGTTCGCTGGTAATACTGTTCACCATTTGTCGGTAACACTATTCATCATTTGTCTGGAAAATACTGTTCACACATTCCAACATTATTGTTACACAATTAACGAGTTACAACAGTTATTATGTCGCATAAATAACACGGTAAACAAGTTATCATATGAAACTCATATGTTAACTTATTTATCGTATCATAAAATTAGCATGTTTAACGAGTTATCATATGAAATTGATTTGTTAACTCGTTTATCGTATCATAAAATTATCATATTTACCGAGTTATCATGTTAACTAGTTATCTAGTTAACAAAATTATACCGATTACAACGTAACTAACTTTGTTATTGCTTAACTTTTACCATTGCTACTGTTAACATCTATGATATCTTCATGTTTCTATCACCACCGTTACGATTATTACCGTTGTCGTTGTTGCCGTCGCCGCCACTGTTGCCATTGCTGCCATCGTCGCCACCGTTGTCGTAGCCACCGCCGTCGCCGCCGTCATCACCGTCGTCATCATCGCCGTAATGACGCCATCGTCATCGCCGTAATGATGCCATCATCATCATCACCCTAACACCATCATAGATCTCCACCTCTACCTTCAATATCCTCCACCATTTTTTCCTTCTCTTTCCTCCTCTTTTTTTTCTTTTTCTTCTCTTCTTCTTCGTCTTCTTTTTTCTTTCAATTTTTTCATGGTGGATATGAAGAGAGAGAAAGAAACACAAAACAAATAATAAAATGAAAAGCAAAGGGGTAGAAAGAATTTTTTGCAATGAATAGAAACGCATGAATAGTGGAGAAGAGAGAGAACTAATATTTCATTTATTTGTTGGCATCTATTGTAGTTTTTCTTTATTTTACAAATTAACCAAAATTTGAGAGAGATAAGAAGAGGTAGAGAAATAAATTGGTTAGTTCGTAGGTTTTGATTTATTTTATGGTTATTGAATAAATTTTTTCTTTTGTGAATTCATGTCCATGTCCTTTTGTTTGAATGATAATTTTCAGCAAAAATATTGGACGAAATAAGATATTCTTAATTTCTAAATAAGATTTGTTAATCTATAGTTTAAAATTAAGAACTTTAAAGTTTATTAAATCTATAATAACATATTTTAAATTGTTAATCAAAGTTTCAGCTTATATATGAAAATAATTAATTAAATTATATAAAACTTAATTGGAGTTCAAAGTTAACCTAACTCACAAAATAAATTAAAAATCTTCAAAATGCGAGTTTTATCATTCTAAAATTACCAATCCAAAAGTTGCTTTCCACTAAACCAAGAGTGTTCGCTACTTTTTTTCAAAACAAATCATATACTTTTTCTATTTCACGAGTGTTATTTTGATAATTTTTTTACAAAAAAAGATAATCATACAAATATACTCATATTTAATATGTCACTAACTAAATGATAATGTTAAATTCATAGATACTTTGTTTATAGCTTTGAGAAAAGAAATATTAGGTTACTTCGTTTGAAAATGTAAAACGAAATTATCTGTTAAGAACATGACTTTAAAATTGTTGTATTTTTTTTTTTTGTGAAACAGATAAAAGTATATATAATGGCTACTGAAACACAGCGGAAAAGACAAAATGATGATAACATAAGATGAAGTATATAATACTAGTTACTGAAATACTATGAAGAAGACAAAATGATGATAACATACATAATCATACCAATTATAGAATTTAAAATTCATATTAATTAACAACAAAGCACACACAAATACATGACAAAGGACAGCCTATATATATATATATGCCCCAATATATATAAGTTTATTTATCCTTCCAACCAATCAAGATGCATGTACTTTATAATTACATCTCCACACCAACCCAAAACCACAAAAGCTAAACTTAAAATAAAATAAAAAAAGAACAAACCAAAAAAGGGGGCAATAATACTAGATTTTATATAATTAATTTTTTTAATTTTAATACATATTGATATCATTAGCCATGATGGGTTGGTTAGTGAAACCCGAACCACCCCAAGGATTAACGCCGCTCATCATATCATCGTAATATCCGTCGCTATTGATCCCAACCGTACGATCATCGAATCCACAGCCGTCGATCTGATCGACCCCGCCGAATCCTGCACCGTTCGTCGTCGTCACGAGATCGACGATCTCGTTCAACGACTCGAGTCTGGTGCTTAGCTCTGACATCTGAGCGGTCAGAACGGAGTTCTCGGCTTGGATCTTCATGTAAAGCTGAGATGTGACGGTGAGGCTCGTCAGGATCTGACGGTTGTCGTTTGAAAGCTGATTGATCTGAGCCGTTAGATCGTCGACGTGTTTCTGTTTACGCATCCTGGATCTACGAGCAGATTCACGGTTCGATAGCATCCTCTTTCGTTTCCGATCGTCGACGGCGACGGCGGAATCCGATGGATTACCGCCGTCGGAAGAGCTTGAGCTCCGGTATGTGCTGCTAGATGACGCCATTTGTTCCGCCGCAAAAAGGTTTAACAGAGAAAATTACAAGAACAAAAAAAAAAAGGACAGATTTTTTTTGGGGATTTTTTTTTTATAATTTGTCTGAAAAATAATGAATAGATGATGTAATTTTAATTTAAAGATTAGATTTAGGAGTTTTTCAGCAATTCATGAAACGTTGTAAAACCAGTAGAGGAAGACGACGGAGAAAGATTGAACGAGATGGGTTCTACGGCGGAGAGCAGATTTAACCGTGAGCCCAGAGAGCAGGATTTCGCAGAGAACCGGAGTCATCAGTTTCCGATCATCAAATTCTCGATTTTAATGTTTTTTTCCCTCGGGTCTGAGTTTTGTTTTTGATGATAGAACAGAGAAACAGAGGAGGTTTTTTTTGTTGTTTATGAATCTGTTATGGAGAGAAACAGAGGAGATGAAAATATAAAAACAGGGGAAGATTTTTTTGGAGATAAGGAAGAGAAGATGTGTGAAGGGGAAAGAGGTTTTTGATGAAGGGTTTGTTGTGGATTATATAGAAACCAAATCTCTCAATCATCCACTTGTTTTTTTTTTTTAATTTGGTTATTTTATTTAATTTTTTAAGGAAATAATGGATGGTGGAAGAAGCGTTACTACCTCGCCCATTGTTTTATCATTTTTATAAAATTTAAAATGCTTTTTTTTTTAGTTAAAAAAATCTGTAGGTGGGTGTAGTGTACTTTGCTTGTTTTGTTTTAATTGGTGATGGTACTGTTTTTTCAAAAGAAAAGTAATAGTAATACTAATGGCAAGTATGGATTTTTGTGTGGTGTAATGGTGTGATTAATGTGCTACATAGTAAAATGGACAAAATTGGTGAGTAAAAGTTGACCAGATATCAAGGAAAAAAACAGTCAATGTTTTGAAAACTGCATTTTTATTAGAAAAGTATAAAAAATCTTTAATGTATTTTGTTACCATATTTCATTTACTGCATTTGAAAAGTAAATCATATATTTTGATTGGTTTTTAAATTTAATCATAGTTGTTATGTGGTCATTTTTTTATCAACAACATGTATTATGATGTGTTTGAATTTGTGTGGTAGTCCAACAACACTAATAATCCCTTTATATCATAAAGAGTATCATTTTAAAATTTTATTTGTTTTTATAAAAAATGTTGGTTTATATTTTTAATGCAAAATTTAAATAAAGATTTAGTTTTAATTTTATTATATTAGTGTATTAATTAAAATAAAAATTTAGTTAGTGTATTAAATTATTTATAATAATTAAAATAAAATAAAATTAATAGTTTTCTTAATATGTATAAAAACAGTAAAATTACATTACAAATTAGTTTTGTTTCATTTAATAAATAATAAATTGAAGTTTGGATTTATGTTCTTTAGTTAATCTCCAAATTTTTAATCTATAACTAGTTTTGAAATAACAGATGTTTGTTTTAGTGTTAAAAAAATCAAATTCGCTAAAATGTTTGTGTAAACTATTGAAAAAATACAATATAAATGTTAGTCATATTCAGTCAATTCTTTTATAATAAAACAAAAAAAATTAACAAAAAATGTTAATTTTTTGTAACAAAAATGAAAATAAAATTTAAGTGTAATCCTAATTATTTATAAATATTAATTAAGGATGATTGGGAAAAATTGACCACTCCAAAATATATAATCATATGTAAGAGATAAATTATATAATCTTATTATATAAAGTAGGATGCGTCAAAGTTGCTAATTAACATGATCGTGACACGAGGCAAGTTAATCGATAAAATTTTGACACGTGTTTTGATTAAAATATATCTTAAAAAAAAATATACTACTACTAAAAGAAAAAAGACAAAAATAATATTATTATTTTTAAAAGAGAAAAAAGGAAAAAAAAAAATTTAGTCTTTAATCGAAAAGATTTAGTCTTTAATAAAAAAATACTAATACTAAAAGAAAAAGAAAAATACTATTATTTTTAAAATAGAAAAAAAGAAATAAGAAAAATAAATATTTTAATTAAGAAAAAGAAAATAAAACAAAAGTAAATAAGATATTTCAATTTTACTAAAAAAATAAATGTAAAAGTTAGTTATTAATATGATCGTGACATGTGGCAAGTTAATCAATAAGATTTTGACACATGTCAAGCTTATTGATTTAGATTTTGATGCGTGTCTCGATAAAATATTATTTTTAAAGAAAACAAGAATTTTCAAAAAAATGTCAAATTTATTGATTTGAATTAAAAAAAAGTAAAATTAAATTAACTAGAACATATTTAAATTTAATAAAAAGAAAATAAAGAAAATGATTTATTTCAATTTAAGGAAAATATAAACAAAAAGTAAATTAGATTAAATATGATATATTTTAATTTTAAAAAAATTGTAGATGTTAATGATATATGGTATTAGACGATGATAAACTCATTGAAGAGAAAGATAGCATTAATAATGTAAAGATCATTTTAATGCGAGTCTTGAGAAGCGTAACTTCTCTAGAGAGCATAGATCATATACGGGAGATGAATGTGAAGAGAAAGAGAGATTTTATTTGCTTGAAAAAAGTTAATGGGAGATCATTAGCATATTCGAAAGATTTGAATTGCATACACAAGTTTTTAACGGAGCGTAATATAAAAAAATAATTGATAAAATGTGTGAACTATATGAGAAGTATGATTAATGTTGTTTTAATGTTGCTTAGGACCGTAACAGATTATGTGTTTTGAATATTTTAATTAAAAATAAATGAGAATTAAAATAAATAAATAACTCTTAGATATAGATTTTGTGTTTTTTATATATTTTTCAGTAGTGATCCGATTTTGTTAAAAAATTATTTTAACGGGTTTTAAATTTTATTATTATAATAGAGATTTTAATTATTATAAAAATATGATAAATAATTCATTAAAATTTTAGAATAAATAATTCTATCTATATATAGATAAGATATTAGAAGTAAATATAATTCATATAAGAATATTAAAACATATATATTTAGAAACATTAATAAAATTAAATATGTTTTTTCCTTATAAATTATCCGATTTGTTTTCAATTTATTTTTACGAATTTAAAATATCTTATTAAAAATCTGCATATATGCGGATCTTATTCTAGTATTATATAATAACACATAAAAGTGTTTTTAAAAACATTCAGTCAATCCTATTATAATAAAACGAAAAATTAACAAAACTTTAACACTTTGGAAACAAATGTGAAAAAGATAAAATTTAAGTGCAATCCTAATTATTTATAAATATTAATTAAGGATGATAGGCAAAAAAATACCATTCCAAAAAATATAATTATATACAAGAGATAAACAATGTAAAATTATACTATAAAACACATAAAAGGGTTTTTAAAAACATTCTAAAACAAGACAACATTAAATCATTTATATATGTTCGAGTCAACACATTTTTATAAATAAAATTAGATTTCACTGCAATAAATTTATCTAGATAAAAATGTGGCAAAAAATAACCATTTAAAAAAAACAATTATCTTCAAAATATAAATAATGTAATTTATATAATAACACATCAAATGTTTTGAAGAAAACATTTAATAATTAAACACCATTAAATTATTTTTATTCTTCAAAATAAGATTTGTTGTGTTGTATGTTGTAGTTACTAGGAATGAGTCAATCACATGACAACACGTGAATTCGTAAAAGGAAGAGGTCTCATTCACTATCATTTGCGTGTAAACCACCAGTAGGTGACATTAATTAAAATTATTAATAATCGAAAAATGAGATATATTGATAAAACAGTTGGCTAACAAAACAGATGGTTTTATAACTTCGTGTAGATCGAAATTTGTTGGATTTATTTATAATAATACATCAATTATTTTGTTATTACTGTTTTAATATATAACTTTTTGTGTATCTAGAATAATACTAGTACATAATTTAATAATTTTGTTTAAAAACTATTTTTAACTATCTATCTATTTTACGACAGAATACAAGTTAAAAAATAGTTATATAATAAACATTAATCCCAAAACTCATCGTATTAACTTTTTTTTAAAGATTTAATATTTTTAAAAAATTGTGTTGAAATGCTTTATACAACTTGTGCAGTGTAATAAATAGATTAACGGTTAAAGTTCGATGAATTACAAAAAAATAGTTGATATATTATTTGGAGTAAGAAGAAAAATGACATATTAAATATCATATTATTTTTTTATAAATAGTTTTATGCAGCAGGATCCTGAAAAAAATTTTGTGTTGAAATTTTTCTATTGTATTAAAATGGATAGACGGTTAACAATTGATACAGTAGAATCTCTATAAATTAATACTCGATTCATTAATACGTCGCTAAATTAATATTTTTTGTCAGTCTTAAAATTAGTTTTTCAACCAAATAATATATCTATAAATTAATAATTACTATAAATTAATAAATTTTTAAAAAACTTCATAGTCCTAATATTATTAATTTATAGAGATTTTACTGTAATTTAAAGGAAGATAGTTGGTGTATTATTTAAGGTATGTAAAAATTGATTTATTAAAATGGTAAAATATATTTAGTTGATGAATTAATATTTAATTTTTTTTATTGATATTACAAATTAAAAATTCTGTCGTCTCCAGCCTCACTGAGACGACTTGACCACCGTCACCTTTTAATAATTTCACTCCCTCACTTCATCTCGTACATTTTAGTTACCGTTGGTAGTTAATTGTTAATCATTCACCTAACTAGGGCTTCTACTACAGTGCACGACGCCGTTTTTGACGGGAATCTCTTTTATAGATCTGCACCGTACGAAACCACGTGCATTGCGCAATCCATGTTCTCAATGAGCG
Source organism: Alliaria petiolata (assembly GCA_020283515.1). Taxonomy (NCBI): domain Eukaryota; kingdom Viridiplantae; phylum Streptophyta; class Magnoliopsida; order Brassicales; family Brassicaceae; genus Alliaria; species Alliaria petiolata. The sequence goes on along the minus strand of JAHZTW010000001.1, from coordinate 451,893,718 downwards.
GCTCTTAATATACTTCAAAGTTCAACTTTAAAAAAAAATAAACGAAATTAATTACCTGGCGAGAAAAAGAATACTTAAAAAACAATATAAAGGTGATTAACACTTAACCTCTAAGCAGAGGCAGGGGACAATAATCACATGGGTCCATAGCTCATATCTTCTGGAACTTCATGACATTTTTTAATTGTATAAACTATTTATAATCTATAAAAAAGGATCAGTCCCTAATCAGAGATCAAATGACGATTAATTGGCGCATTAGGTTAGGTGAAATCCATATTAATAGTATTTCTCTAATATGTTTATGAACGATAAGTAAATTATTAATTTATTTTATTAAGAGGAATATTCCAAAATACCACAAATACTTCATTTTCTAAAAATACCACACTTCTTTTAGAAAGTCTTTCTAAATATTAAGAAAAACTTTCTAAGAATTTAGAAATGCTTTATAAATATTGTGTGGTATCTTTAGAGAGGAAAAAAAAAGTATGTTTTATAATGTCTTTTGATTTAATTCTCCACCATATTGGAGATTCTTTCTTTGCCAAGAATCGTATATATTGCTATTATTTCTTACTATTAAATTCAAATTTAAGTGTGTTGCTTTTACGAATGACGTCCCGGTTTACGTATCAAAGTATTAACTATGAAAACATATAATGTACTTTTAAAGATAATGAGGAAAGGAAATGCAAAGTTAGGTTGGAAGGGGCCATCAAAATATGGCATACCCTTATTTAGCTTCTTCTTTATTCTTCGAATGGGTTTTTAATTATATATTACTTGTAAAGGTACAAACAGCATATCCATTTTCTAAAATTGTTGTAATCAAAATTTTACCCTTATTATTTTTGTGTTGGATGTGAGATTTTACTCTTTAAGCGAGTATAAACCGTTTATAGAAATTACTTGGATATAGAGGAAAATTATTACTTGTTTTGGAGTGATTGTTGGTTTCTGTGTTTTTGTGTTTCCGCTTTTTTGCTATTGTAGTGATGCTGGTTGAGTTCGTATTGGTCCCAGTTCCCCGATTGGTTTCAGTTTGGAGGGTGTTGTTTGGGTTCTTCGGTTTTCATATCTCTTGTCATACTACAATGTTTTCAGGTTTTTGTAGTTGAAGCTCGTGATCAGTTTAAAGTGCTGTTTTCTCAACTTATACGTCTTTGTTTCTTGTTGTCTTCTTGTCAGTTTTCCTCATCTCAGCTCATATTTCTTTGGCCATGTATTTAGGTAGATGTTTTTCCCAGTTTTATGCTTAGTTTCTGAGGAAACTGTGTTTTTCATCGGTCTGTGTATTTTCCTTTGTATTTCACGATTGTATTCCGCTTTTAAAATTTAATATTATCAGATGAAAAAAGAAGGAAATTTATTACTTCAAAATGAGTGCAATAAATAAGTTTAATATTAAAAGAAATATGTACAAAAATGGGCTGCTAAATGAGTCACAAAGAGGTTGGCTCCAACTTTGAGAAAGAAATATAGTACTAGAATAGTGGAAAGACGAGGAGAAAAGTAACAGTTAATAGATTATAAATGGGTTTTTAATGCAAAAACCCCTGAACTAAAGATTTAATGTCGAAACCCCTCAAGTAACTTTTCTTTAACGTATAAACCCCTCCGTTAATAGTGTCGTCAAAATTTAATTAATCATCGTTAAGTCAAAACGCGTCGTTTTGATTTTACTAAAAAACGACACAGACATCTACGAAAAACCCATTCATACCTGTTTCACATTTGTTTATGCCTATTAAAAGAATAATTATGTTGATTAAACAAAAAGAGTAATTTTGCTGAAAAAAGGTAAACTCTGCAAACGAAAGTAGAAATGTCAAGAATCGACTAGAACCTGCTTTTATTCAATGTCACATATCAAATTAAATTGGGAGCCGAAAATTCAGCGAGATAGCAATTTTGCTGGGAAAAAAAAACGAGGATCTAAAATCAGAAGGTAAAGCGAGGAAAAATGAAGAAACCTCGAAACTGAGTTGTGAATTAACAGAAATACAGAATCTATAAAGAAACATATTATGAGAGCAACGAAGAAGACGAGAGAAACAAAGATGAGTTGCGAATTTCATAAATTTTGAAAAAGTTTATAAATCTCTAGAGCTTCTTCTGAAACCAGAGTCTGAGCTTTTAAAACAGAGACCAAATTATAGACACCAAACTTAAACATCCTATTCATTAAAAATCTAAAACAGAGAATGTTTTTCAAACCAAAGTGAAAGTTACAACATAAAAAACCCAAAAGAAAAGCATCAAAATCCTAACATGGAGGAGATAATTCCGAGTTGCAACATCAAAATCCTAAAATAGCTTCATCAATCTTCAGATTATCCTAGTTCATCCATTGTCTTTTGTCTCTTTGACGGTCTTCCGCGAGGCAGATTGGGTGGCTTAAGCACCGGGTCGAAATTACATTTGAGTTTGTTGTGCCCGGTTGTTAAACTCGGATTTTCTAAATCAACTCTGCAACGTCTGATTTCGCCACCATTGTATGACCCATCTCCTGCCCCCTACCCTCCGTCATGTAATCGTAAGAAAATCATCCTATGCATAAAGACATTGGCCGATTTCTTTGATAAGAAAACGAATACAAAAACTCAAAAGCAAAGCTTTGAAATCGAAATTGAAAGAGTAAACACAGTTACCTGAACATCTTTCAAACTCCACAAGCATCCAATCTATACAAACAACTTCACAATTTAAAATCACGAAATTCAGAAACCCTTCGTCCGCTTATCTCTCAATTTTCTGAGTAATCTTTCAATTTTGTTCTAATTCACCCAGGAAATCACTCTGAATCTTTCCCAATCGAGTATCTAAACAATAAAACTTCAAAAACCCCAAATTTATGAAGTTGGGGTTCATCACTTTAGGTTGCTAAATGAGAGATTGGGGATTTTTAAATGAATTTGGGGATTTAACTGGGTTTGAAGTCGAGTTTACCAACATCTTGCTGTTTTAGTTAAAATATTGTGTCGTTTAGAGCATTTGTCGTGTTGTTTTTTGAGAAATTAAAACGGAGCGTTTTGATTTAACGACACTGTAGACGGAGGGGCTAAAACATTAACAGACAATAACTTTGGGGGTTTCGACATTAAATTTTTATTTCGGGGGTTTTTACCCGAAGGATCTTTAGTTGAGGGGTTTTATCATTAAAAACCCATTATAAATCAAAGTCACTGCATGCAAGCACAGCCCATAGGTCAGACCTTAAATTGGACCATTCCTTTATTTATTTTTATTTTTTCTAAGTTAGTTTAAAATTGATATAAGAAAGAGATGTCAAATAGAACTTAATCTCACTTTAATTTGAGGTATTAATATATAAATATCTCAATGATGTAATTGATGAGGAATATTCCCAAACAACGATTGTTTTATATTCATTGAACCTCTTTATAAAAGTTTAAACATGTAATGGCAGGAAATATCAATGAGGTCACGTATCTCATGATTATTGAATTTGATTATATTATAAATGACTTATAAGTCAGCATTTTCGGCAAATTAATAATTCCTTTTCGAAAGCTGTTTCTATTTTTTCTGTCTCAAACCAAAATGAAATCTTATACTAGTATTCTATAAACATAGATCAACCTAATTATATGAGATGTTATTAATCTTAACCATGAATATCGATATATCGAATTAAAAATATAGAAATAATTCGAGTTATTCATTTTTCCGAGACTGTCTTTTATCAGTTGAGTAACTAAAAATATAATTTTTATAAAAAGACAAACTAGTCTTGAAGAGTAATAACTAATAATTATATAGTTTCAAACAAGATTAGTGATTTAGTAGTTTAATAGAGACACGTCCGTTGTATTTTCCTCTTACTACAATTTGCAAATAATAAAATATAACACCACAAAAACAAAGAGAATCATTAGGGTTTTATTATAAAGAAACAAAAACAAAAACAAAGAAGGCGCTGCTATTGACTACTACTTCACCACTAAGCAAAGCCTTCTTCAAAGAAACAAAAATAGCTTTATTTTACTTCTGTTCAAGAAGATCTTGTAAAAGATTACAGGTCATGTGCTTATGTTAAAAGGGATTTGATTCTCTGCATCTTTAAAAAGTAAAAAAAAAAATGTATCACACGGTTGTCGTTAAATGATTTTATTACCTGTTGGCAGAGGAAATGATTTTGTATTGTTACTTGAAATTTGAGATCGAATTTTATAAATGCATTTGACTATCTCAAATTTTATTTGAAAACAATATTTCATACTCAGAGCGGTCGGTTTGTTAGATTTGATCATTTAATTCATTTGAAAGTTTAAATGAAATCTTACATTATTCAATCTCTGATTCTAAAAGTTTAATTAAATTCTTATGTCATTCACTCATTGGTTTTGAAAATTAAGTGGAAATCAAGTGTTAATAGGTTTCAAAAATAAGATACATGTAAGAATTTAAGTCACACTTGAAAGAATAATAAAGAGTGTTGAAAAGAGTAAGTCTTATTTCGGAGTTCGGGATGATACAGAAAAAATTAGGTCGTTGAAATAAAAACGCTAACCTAATTGATTAACATAGAATTCGAAATCTAAAGCTTAGAAATCATAATGCTAATTTTTGTTCTAGGTCTCGAGAATAAAGTTGTAGATTCCTCGAAGACTTTGGGTACTTCTCTATTTATAATAGATTAGGGTCGGTTTTACCGAGCTCTCCTTCCTTTTCGGAGGAAATGATTTTTTTTTCTCACCGATCTCTTTATCCATAAAGAAAGTTCTTTTTTTTCGGAGATCTAACATTATCGTCGGATATTTTTTTTTATGATACCGACCTAGTCAGCAGATTAGTTAGTGAATCTTTTTCTGATTTAAATAGACCGACTTTAATTTATGAAAGGTTTTTTAGAAGTGATGCTAAATGCATCTCTAACAAAATATTTATTTTGCCTAACTAGAAAAGACAAATTTTGTGTAAAACCTTAGTTTGTTGGAAAAAAAACATTTAATATCGAGATGCATTTGAAATTTAAGGGGGCATATTGGATCAATGATTTGAGATAATTTAGAAATCACCCAAATTTGAGGAAATTTTTTAAAAAACTGAGATTTAAGAAAATTTCACAAAGTTATTGTTACAAATTTCAAGGTGATTAGAAGGGATTTGGTAACATTTAAAAAAAGAAATTTAAAATTTTTTTTACAATTTATTTAAAAAAATGCACCTCACTTATTTTAAAACTTCTATTTTCACTCTTATTTAAAAGTATACACACCATTTTCGATATCCTTCTCAGCCTCTCTTTATACGCAAGCAACAAAGTTAATCTACAGCTTCCCCAATCACATACCGTAAAAAAAAAATCAATCAAGAAATTAAATAATAATCTCAAAGTTTTTTGAAGAAATAAGAACTACGTCCTCATTAATGACATAACGTAAAAGAAAAAAATCAATCAAGAAATTAAATAATAATCCCAAATCATATCCACGTCTGATTGAAAGCTCCTCGTTTTTTTTCTATTTTTCTTTAAATGTTGTTCTTCTCTTTCCTGAATAGCTTGATCCATAATTGGAGACTGAGAATAAAAAAAAGTATGATCGAAAAACAAAATTAGGTAGAACTTATGAAAGCTTTGGTACGAACCCAAAGCACGCACCTGTTCAACTGTTAAGAAGAAGACTCTTGGGTTTCCACCAGGAAACAAATCTCCACCGTTCCTGGAAAACTCACTCTTGAAAAAAAGGTTGAGAAAGTAGAGGGAAAACAAAATTAAGGATAAGGTACGAATAGAGCCATGGTCTTTGATCCAGACAAGGACGGGTCTCTCTTGATGAGAGGGATCATAAGGATCTCCATAGAAGTAATCAAGAACCACAACATAGAATCCAGAAGCTGCAACCTTGTCCGCAAGCGCCCTTAAACATAAAAATACGCAGTTTTCACTCAATAAACAATGACTGGAGGAAAAAAAACCTTGCAGCTCAGATTTTATCAAATGTGTTCAGATAAGATAACAATTCGATTGTAACAACCATAAAGATTTCACCTTGTACAAATATAAAACCAACCAAACTATTTGCAAACACATAATACAAATTCTAACAAGTCTAGGAACAACTATTCCAGCAAGATACGAAAATGGAGATCTAATTCATATGTACCTACTAAAAATTATTTACTTCCTTTGAAGCAATAAAACCCAAGTTACAAAAATTTCCATCTTCAATATTCAACTCGATGAAGAGGGGAAACTTAAGTTATACAATACCTCAAGTTTGGAGCTTCATACCCTGAAGGTTATACACGAGGCTGAAGTTAGAATACAGTGATGAAATGATCAAACCAATAAAATGGATCTCCATTGGATGTTTTTTTTCCCTCTTGACCAACCATTGATTCTCTTCTTCATTGCTTTTACGTCTCTCTTTGCTCGCAACTAGGCCTGGGCATTCGGGTACCCATTCGGGTTCGGATCGGGTCTTTTCGGATTTTGGTTACTTCGGTTTTAGGTTGTAAGTCCCATTCGAGTATTTTTTATTTTCGGGTCGGGTTCAGTTCGGTTCATGTCGGGTTCGGGTCGGTTCCGTATCGAGGTTGAGGAACCGGATTTTATCCGAAAACCGATCGGTTATGGATCGGTTCGGATTTTTTAACCCAAAAGTAATCATAATTTGAATTCGGTTCGAGTATTTTCGGGTATTTGTAACCAAATAAACCAAAAATATCTGAAATGTATCCGATTGAGTACCTAAAATAACTGAAATTAGTATCCAAAAATACCCGATTTACCCAAAATACCTAAAAAAATATAAAAATATCTCAAAACTTATAAACATAATTGATATATTCAATTTATAATTATAATATTTTATATTTTTGTTATTATAAATCTAAATATAACTAATATTTATTTTGTATATAATTGTGTTTCGGGTATTTTCGGGTACCCATTCGGTTTCGGTTCGGTTCGAATTCGGTATCGGTTCTTCTAATATGACAGTGTGGCTCCCATTCGGATATTTACATCGGTTCGGTTCGAGTTCGGTACCTAAAATTCGGTTCATATCGGGTCGGTTCTTCGAGTGCGGTTTTTATGTCCAGGCCTACTCACAACTAACCACAGATTCTCCAACTCATTGATATCTGACGTGTACACGGAACATCGCCTTGCAACGCAAGCTTCCTTCCACTTTTGTCTAATTTTTTTTTTAATTAAACACTAAAAGGATGAATCAATAAATTAAGGAATTACAAAAAGATAAAATTAAATGGTACGAACCCAAAGCACGCACCTGTTCAACTGTTAAGAAGAAGACTCTTGGGTTTCCACCAGAAAACAAATCTCCACCGTTCCTGGAAAACTCACTCTTGAAAAAAAGGTTGAGAAAGTAGAGGGAAAACAAAATTAAGGATAAGGTACGAACAGAGCCATGGTCTTTGATCCAGACAAGGACGGGTCTCTCTTGATGAGAGGGATCATAAGGATCTCCATAGAAGTAATCAAGAACCACAACATAGAATCCAGAAGCTGCAACCTTGTCCGCAAGCGCCCTTAAACATAAAAATACGCAGTTTTCACTCAATAAACAATGACTGGAGGAAAAAAAACCTTGCAGCTCAGATTTTATCAAATGTGTTCAGATAAGATAACAATTCGATTGTAACAACCATAAAGATTTCACCTTGTACAAATATAAAACCAACCAAACTATTTGCAAACACATAATACAAATTCTAACAAGTCTAGGAACAACTATTCCAGCAAGATACGAAAATGGAGATCTAATTCATATGTACCTACTAAAAATTATTTACTTCCTTTGAAGCAATAAAACCCAAGTTACAAAAATTTCCATCTTCAATATTCAACTCGATGAAGAGGGGAAACTTAAGTTATACAATACCTCAAGTTTGGAGCTTCATACCCTGAAGGTTATACACGAGGCTGAAGTTAGAATACAGTGATGAAATGATCAAACCAATAAAATGGATCCAAATCAAAAAATCTTATTACTCGATCATGTCTTTAACTAAAAAACAAATGATTTAAAAATCAAAGGAAAGAGGAAGAAGAAGAAGTATGATTTACCAAAAATATCAGAGATGAGGAGGACGCACAACTTCGAATCGAGAGAGCCGGAGAAGTAAGCATCGAGCCCACCCAGCTTCTCGACATGACCCGACCCGGAAACCGGACTAAGAGCCGGTGTGTTTTCGCAGCACTGAGGTCTCGAAATTTGTTCCTAGAAAACCCATTCTCGTCGCTTGAAGTTTTCTGAGAGTCTTCTGCCAATTGTACAGAAACACCTTCTTCTCCTTCCCATTCGCAAAGTCTCGACTACTCTCGGCTCTACTCGAGAACTGTGAATCCAATTGATTGTTATTGAGAATCTCGACGCTCTTGCTCGCCGGCGGCTCCGCCACCGTCTTCGCGACGGATCTCGATGAAGTAAGATGGGATTTCCATGAGAAAGTGATTCCCGGATCGCGTAAACCCTTGGCAACTTTCCTGATTTGAGTAGGCTCCCTCTTCACAAAAAAAAGAGAGAGAGTAAACTTTCCTGATTTGATTTGAGTAGGCTGCCTTTTTTTGTATTTATCGTAAAAGTTCATACGAAAAAGAAAAAATTAGTTCAGTTTTTTATTTCCTCAAATTCCATCTCATAAGGTGGTATTTGGATCTATTATTTTTTTAACTACAAATTATCTCACAAATCATTTCAAATTATTTTTGATATATTTTATTATTGAAATCTCTATTTTCCAATAAGCTGAGATTTGAAAGAACTTTTATAAATGACTAATCCAATAAGGGGAGATTTGAGATAATTTTTATAAATGTTAGATACAATAAGAGGAGATTTGGGAAAAAAATGAAATTCTCTCAAATCATCAATCCAATATGTCCCCTAAATTGATTAAAAAAATTTCGCTTCCTTCCGTGCTGTCTATTTTATTGTTGCCATAATTAATGAGATTACTGTTCACACAAATACTGAGCTGGTCAAAACATGAGTTTACTGCTCTAACAAGATAGGCTCGATTCCAACTTTGTTTATAACCTTTTTCTTTTTTTAATTAATTTTCAAAGCTAAATGGGCCACAAATTTTGAGTTGTGCTTGGGGTCCTCTTAAAGTTCTGGGTCAGCCGGCCCCTATAGACACTAATCCATTCTTATTTATTTATATGATATTTTTTTTTTGGACAGATTTATATGAATATTAAAAAAGACATTCTTTTTGTTGATATTTTTCGTTTTATCTTTATTTTTTTTGTGAACCTTTTACCTTTATTTTTCAGGAATGATAAGTAGGTGTATATATACCCGGTCATCTTATAAAACAAACTCTAGTTTTCATACAAAATCTACAAATTCCTAAATAAATAACACTTTTTGAATTAAAAAATTGTATCATATCTATTTTGAAAGTGCTATAGTAGTATTAATAATAAACGAAAAATATGAGGTGACATATTTTCCATTTTCCATGATAGTGAAATCAAATGACACATGTTGAAATTGTATACCAGTCTCCGATCCAAACCAAACCAAAATTCATACATACACAAACCGTTTGGTTGAGCTTTTTTTTCAATCCGATCATTCGATTTAAAATCAAACTGAACAAAATAATACAATCTTTTATTTTAAGTATGAATTAAATTAATAAGATAGGTACTAATTATTATTGATAGTATATTGTTATTTAATTGATTTACACTTATATAATTTAAATTGTAGAATACTTTGTTGAGTTTTTTTCTTCCATCTTTTTCTTCTAAATTTGGTTATAATGATTTGAGTTTTTAACTTATTTTTCGTGGTTATTTTAAATTTTAGATGTTCTGTTTGAATAATTGAATTTACGTTTTCTAGTTGCTTAGACGATATGATACTTTGGTTTTGTGATTTGTCAATCGATTTGTTTTGTTTGTTTGAACCAAAGTAAAGCCGAACCGAACACAATGCAAACCAAACTAATGTTGGTTAACTAGAATTTTATTTACATCGAATTAACCAAACCGAAATCTAAATGCCTACCCCTAAATATGCCTACATCTAATTATTAGCGTAGCTCGCAAGTGGCAAGGGAGAAGATTTGGTGTGAAAATCTGAAGTAAACTCATAAACTCAGAGACAATGAAGAGCCTTAACTTACTTGGTAACAAACAGTCTGCGATTCACATTTACAAAGTGGAAAAGAGAGATACTGATCAAACTCTGTTACTACTACTCACTTACTCACTCACTCACTCACTGCAACTAAACAAACAGGCGAGATCAAAGCACCGGACTTTTATCGATTTGTTTCCGCGTTTGTCTATATAACATAACATCAAAGCTTCATTTTAGAAAAACAAAAACAAACGGGAAAAAAGCTTACTCTTGACGATGGTGACGATCAGGCGTTTGCGGTTTCAGCTTCAGGGTGGTAATAAAGCATCTCGTTCCACATCATCTCCCTGATCATTAGTTCCTCCATGTTCTCGTCTATGTCAAGAGAGATGGGAACATGTGCAGGAGGATTGGATCCAGGATCAAACAGACCCGCCATGTACGGATGCAAGAGTGCATCGGTCACAGAGATTCTCTTGGTCGGATCGAACACGAGCATCCTCTGCAGCAAATCTATAGCCAGAGGATTGGCTTGCGGGTAGAGGCTGGATAGATGTGTACCCCTTGAGAAAGGAAGAGACTTTATGAATCTCCGGGCTTTCGGGTTGTCGATAAACCGTATATCCGATTCTTGCTGGCTGCCAACAACATTGATGATTAGCTTAAGCTGATTGAGGCATTCTGTTCCAGGGAAAATCGGTTTTCTGCCAAGAATCTCTGCGAATATGCATCCCACTGACCATACATCAATGGAGGTCCCGTAGTTGTCACAGCAGAGAAGAAGCTCGGGTGCTCGGTACCAACGCGTAACCACGTACTCCGTCATGAACTGCTCATTGCCTCTGCTCGTTCTCGCCAACCCAAAATCACAAATCTTTAGATCGCAGTTCGCGTTGACTAAGAGGTTCCCTGGCTTCAAATCCCGGTGAAGGATGTTAGCCGAGTGAAGATACTTCAACCCTCTGAGCAACTAAAAACACAGAACCAAAGTCAAGGAACTAGCCGATGATACTCGAAAATGTATTACTTACTTCACCAAAGAGAGTTTCATTTACCTGAAACAAGAAGTATTTGCAGTGATCATCAGAGAGAGACTGAGAGGATTTGATGATCTGATGAAGATCAGTATCCATTAGCTCATAGACCAAGTAAACATCTTTGAAACCGGATCTATTCGAAGGCAACATAACATCTTTGAGCGCGATCACGTTGTCGTGCCTCACATGCCTAAGAAGTTTGAGTTCCCTCAACGTCCTCAAGGCATCGACACGGTTCTCAAACACATTGTGGATCTTCTTGATGGCGACTCTCTCGTTCGTCTCTCGGTTGATCGAAGAACAAACCACACCGTAAGCTCCTCTTCCAATGGGTTTGATCGGAACATACTTGATATCGATTTCGAACAATGTTTGCCACATCGAGTAGTAATGTTTCCCTTGCTGTTTAATCCCATTTGGTGGCTCAACTAACATCGCCATTCTTCTTCTGCTTAAAAACAACAAAAAACCCAAATTCTCAGTTTTTTTTTTTGTTGTTGCCAAAATTGGGGAAAATTCTCAAAAAGGGTTTATAAGAGATTCTCGAAATTTTAGGGATTTACGAATCATTGGAGCTTTTTTTTCTTTACGTTATTGGAAAAAGGGGAAAATTCAATCTTTTTTTATCCTTTCCCTATACTTAGCTATCAATCTTACTCTACTCCCCCCAAAAAAAAGCAAACTTTCGGCGTAATCATCATTCAAACTCTTTATCGAATTCAAAAAATTCGCAGTTAAAACAAGCTAAATCAAACAGAGGACAAACATAATTCGAAATTTCGAACATACCCAGTTTGCAATTACAGAAGCCGAGCCGTTGTTGCTGTTGTGTGCTTGTTGGTGGTGATCAGAGAAAGAAGAGAAGGGTGTGATTGGATCTGAATTGAGATTGCTTCTTCATAGTTATCAAGAAGATATAAGAGAGAGAGAGAGAGAGAGAAGAGAGAGAGAGAGAGAAGAGAGAGAAAGTTAGGAAGTGGTGAGACCCATACGTTGGAGAGAAGAGGAAGAAGAGGAAGACATACGTTGTGTTGATGAAGAAGCCTTTGTTACTTCATTTCTTTTTCCGGAAAAACAAAAATAAAAATTGTTTTTTGGAAAGTCTGCTAATTACGAAAACGACATTCTTTGTAAGATATTTTGTTTCTCCTCCTTTAATTAAAAAAAAACTTCAGTTACAAACTATCTTTTTTTTTTTTGGGTGCAACTTCAGTTACAAACTATCTAAATTCTAGAAAAATGTAAATAAATATCTGGAAAAAGGTTACATCGACTCTCCATATTACAACAGGTCAGATATATTTAATAACAATTAAATTAAGTAACTATTTCGGGTTATTGAATCAGAGAATTTTTAATGTGTAAAGAATTAAACTTCGAGTTGTAATTTTGTTCTCGTATATAATACGTTACACGAATACACAAATACAGGTTAAGATGGATCAAGTAACCGGCTAAGCACGTGGGTGCAACGAAATGTGACACGTGGCTGACGTAGATTGGCAGCATCATCCTCTCTTTGTCCGAAGTTTCCACTGAAAGCCGGTGTAGTTAAACCTAACTCAAAAGCCTCGAAAGTGCGTCAAGTACAACAGCTCTTAGATACATACAACACCCTTTGTTTCTGTCGGAGGCTTTGAAAAGAGGATTAAAAAAAAAAGAGTAAGTGTGGCTGCTGGGATTCGAGCCCAGGTCTACACGGCCACAACGTGGAATTCTTAACACTAAACTACAGCCACTTTGTTGATAAAGAAAACAGTAAGATAGATAACTACCTTAATATTTTACATTGTTACTAATTGGATATATTTTCTTGGTAGTTTAATACGATATACAGAAGATATCAGATACTAATGTGATTCACGTTATATCCCCAAGGGATAAACATAAGAATGTGGATACTACAGACAAAAAAAAAAAAAGTTCATGCTTTCGACATCTCGTAATTCAAAATATGATTTTGGACATCACAATTAAGATTAATTTAATGACCTTTGGATACAATCATACAAAAGCAAATCAATCCACCAACTCTATTCCTCTGACTCTTCGAGAGGCTTCTTCTTCCTAACTTACTAGTTAAACTGCACAGAGAAAACAGAAGCGACAAAACAAAGACAAGTTTAAAGACCATGACAAAGATTCGATTAGTTTGTAACTAAACTGTACATGGTTAAGTTTTTCAGAACACGAACCAGCTTCTTCTTCTTCTTCTTGTTTTTCTCTATGTATGCCACGAGGTCCTCTTGTCGTCCAATAGAATCATCAAGAGCCTGTGAAGATCTAAGAGCTTTTTAATGGGAGATTGAGAAAGCAATGTGGAATGCATAGTGAAAATGGTGGAAAGATGATCATAATGAGTTAGTAGTAATTAAGTTGTTTTGATGTTACCTTCTTGGTTGCAGCGAGTTCTTGTTCCAAGACATTGGCTCGGCTAATGGCAGCATTAAGCAACTCTTCCTTCTCAGGAGGCATAGTTGTTGGCTGTACACTCAAGATGGCGACTTTCTGCTCGAGCTCAGCCATTCGTTTCATGACAGCAATGAACTCTTCCCCTGAGATGCTTGCTGTGGCCATTTTCTCTGACAGAAAAAAATGAGAAAAAGTCCAAGAATCATCATATTCATGAAAAATAGACCAACGATGATTAATATAAACTGTGTACCTCGGGATAGTTGTCGCCATCGACCTTTTGAAGACGAGTAATCAAATCCCTTGCCGCCTTGTTGAAGTTTTTAAACCCATGTTATAACCAATTGATCATGAGTGTGTATGAGTTATATAATGTTTGGATAATAGTTTCTATAAATTACTATTGAGGTCATGCGTTGAAAGATGTAAATGCTTTTTTACATACCACTCCTTGAACATCAAGAATAGTGGTACTTTGATCAATGTGCTTCTTAGTTCTTAGCTGCGATGGAGCATGCTGGGAACTTAACGTTGAAAGTCCTCTCAAACTCCATCACATATGGTAGTTAACATATCTATCCATATATAGTTGTAACTTGCATCAACTTGGTAGAGTCTACTTGACCTAGCCTCTCGATGTACACGGGTCTACCTTCCTTGTCGACTCCGTGGTGACCTTGAGGGTAGTATTTCAAAACGATGTGCACCGTCTTGACTCTTGAATACATAATAAAGCTCCATGAATACCTCCATAACCGTGTCAGCACCAAACTCCTTCCTCCATTGGATGTTTTTTTCCCCTCTTGACCAACCATTGATTCTCTTCTTCATTGCTTTTACGTCTCTCTTTGCTCGCAACTAGGCCTGGGCATTCGGGTACCCATTCGGGTTCGGATCGGGTCTATTCGGATTTTGGTTACTTCGGTTTTAGATTGTAGGTCCCATTCGAGTATTTTTTATTTTCGGGTCGGGTTCAGTTCGGTTCATGTCGGGTTCGGGTCGGTTCCGTATCGAGGTTGAGGAACCGGATTTTATCCGAAAACCGATCGGTTATGGATCGGTTCGGATTTTTTAACCCAAAAGTAATCATAATTTGAATTCGGTTCGAGTATTTTCGGGTATTTGTAACCAAATAAACCAAAAATATCTGAAATGTATCCGATTGAGTACCTAAAATAACTGAAATTAGTATCCAAAAATATCCGATTTACCCAAAATACTTAAAAAAATATAAAAATATCTCAAAACTTATAAACATAATTGATATATTCAATTTATAATTATAATATTTTATATTTTTGTTATTATAAATCTAAATATAACTAATATTTATTTTGTATATAATTGTGTTTCGGGTATTTTCGGGTACCAATTCGGTTTTCGGTTCGGTTCGGATTCGGTATCGGTTCGGATTCGGTATCGGTTCTTCTAATATGACAGTGTGATTCCCATTCGGATATTTACATCGGTTCGGTTCGAATTCGGTACCTAAAAATTCGGTTCATATCGGGTCGGTTCTTCGATTGCGGTTTTTATACCCAGGCCTACTCACAGCTAACCACAGATTCTCCAACTCATTGATATCTGACGTGTACACGGAACATCGCCTTGCAACGCAAGCTTCCTTCCACTTTTGTCTAATTTGTTTTTTTTAATTAAACACGAAAAGGATGAATCAATAAATTAAGGAATTACAAAAAGATAAAATTAAATGGTATTATTTTCCCATATGCGTCTATATAAACAAAACTATCCTTCTTCTCACAATTTTACTCTAAAACCCATTCTTTAATCGTTAGGTCATCGGAAATTTCGCCGGAGAGATCTTTGTGCAGATCGATTGAGCAGAGATGTTTCCTTCTTCATCATCCGATTTCTCTTTCTCACCGTCGACGCTGTTCTCAGCGTACGCATCCCTAACCGGATTCTTGATGCTCTTCAGATCGATGCTCCGCGATTTCGTGCCGGAGCAGCTCCGATCGTACTTCTCCGGCTTATTCGACCGGGTTTTCACACCGAAATCGAAGAATCTCACGGTGGTTATCGACGAGAAGTTCGGATTGAAGAGGAATCAAGTCTTCGACGCGGCGGAAGTGTACCTCCGGAACAAAATCGGCCCCGAGACGGAGCGATTACGCGTCGGGAAAACCCCAAAGCAGAAGCACTTCACAATCTCTATCGAGAAAGGAGAAGAGATTCTCGATTCGTTCGAGGACTTTAAGGTGAAGTGGAGCTACGTTCAGTCGGAGAACGAGAAAAACGATAAAGTGAAACGGTACTACGAGCTCACATTCGAGAAGAAGCTGAGAGACAAAGTCATTGGCTCTTACCTGAGCCACGTCGTTGCGGAATCGGAAGAGATCAAGAGGAATCTGAGAGTGGTGAAGCTCTACAGCCGAGACGTGTACGCGAGAGACGACGACGACGGATGTGCCGTTGGGAATTGGGGATGTATCAGTCTTGAACATCCTTCGACGTTCGACACATTGGCGATGGATCCAGGTGCGAAGAAGAAGATAATCGATGACTTGGAGAGGTTTCTTAAGAGGAGAGAGTTTTACAAGAGAGTTGGTAAAGCGTGGAAGCGAGGCTACTTGTTGTATGGACCTCCAGGAACCGGTAAATCGAGCTTGATCGCTGCGATGGCTAATTACCTCAAGTTCGATGTGTTTGATATTGAGCTTAGCAGTATCTATGACAATGGTGACTTGAAGCAGATCCTGTTATCCACCACGAATCGTTCGATTTTGGTGATTGAGGATATTGATTGCAATGCTGAGGTGAGAGGCAGGGAAGCTGAGGATGGAGAAAGCCAAGAATCTAGTGGAAATGTGAGTTTCTTGAACTGTTATTTGGGAAGTTTGGTCTTTAATTTGAAAGAATCATATTGATATTTGTCTTGCGCAGGTGACTCTATCAGGGATCCTGAACTTCATTGATGGGTTATGGTCGAGTTTTGGGGATGAGAGAATCTTCGTGTTCACGACTAACCACAAAGAACGGCTCGATCCTGCATTGCTACGTCCTGGAAGAATGGATATGCATATCCATATGTCTTATTGTACAGGCATAGCGTTTAGGACATTGGTCTCTAATTACCTCGGTCTAGATGGCTTGAACCATCCTCTTTGCGAGGAAATCGAGAAGCTGATTGATTCTACAGAGGTTACTCCGGCTGAGTTACCTGAAGAGCTAATGCAAGACGATGATACTGATGTTGTTCTTAGTGGAGTAGTTAGCTTTGTTGAGAAGAGGAAGTTTGAGAAAAATGATGATGACGAAAAACAGAATGGTTCCTCTAATGGTATGAAGAAGAAGAAGAAGAAGGCTGCTGGTAAGCAAAAAGGATATGGAAAAGTGATGGTTCCTCGAATGGGTCGCATGGGACTTACCAAGTATGATTAGATACACTAATTTGATATTTCCTAAAGTTCATTGGTTTTTTGTTTAGAAGTAGAATTCTATTATTCTAGGGTTTTAAATCGCTCGATTTCTTAGTTTGTGAGACACGACTTATATTTGATTCAATACAGAGATTTTCGTATTTTTCTTCCTTGTGACGACAGAGCTAGAGAGTTCTGAACGCAGTAAGAAGACATCGGCTTTTATTCTCGTAGTAAATAAGATATTTGCGTGTTATTGTAGCGTGAGCTACATCAAAAAGGGAAGGCCAAAACTTATTAAGCAATGAGTCAATTATAAGAAATCGTTGTACAATAGATTAGGTGTGATGTATTAATGGCAAATTCAGCTTGTATTTTAGATTAAACCAAACAAATTAAGCGGGTCTTTAACTTTAACAATAAACCAAATAAATTAAGCATCTGAAAGCCCGGTCTGGCTTGATCTTGAAAAATATCGTTCAGACTTTGATATGTACATAAGCACAAAAAAAATCAGATCTTTCGGGACAAGCCCATTCGAGCTAATTGATTTTTGGACTTAAGCCCGATCGGGTCCGGGCTTATCCGAAAAGCTCTGCAATTTATATTATAATTCATTTATAAATTTTTATTAAAGATTTATTTTGTCTAAATATAATGATTTGAAATAATTTATCATTGATCGAAAACCCTAATTTTCTAGTTGTATATCTCTATAAATCTCAGACTAAACTCTACTTTCATCTCGAAGCTACCGTCTCTACTACCTAGATTTAAGGGTTTTTAAAATTTATTTGTTATTTGATATTATAAATAAGTTGAATTTATTAAGTCAAAATTTTGTTCTTACTATGAATTGGATTTGATAAAACCATATTGATAATTTTTTCAATTTAGATTTATTTTTTATAAATTTTTTTACTTTTTATGTATTTTTTTAAACTTTATTTTTTTAAAAAAAAAATCTCGAAAAGCTCGAAATAGCCATATAACCTTACTAGGGCCTAGCCGAGTTTTATAATAAAAGTCTGATTTTTTCAGGATCAGACTGCACTTAAATATATGCGGAATTTACGAGTTTGGGACCGCACCGGACCGGAGCAGCCCGATTGACATGCCTAAGCATGTATTAGTATGACTCCAAAAACTTCCATCCCTAGAGAGAATCTACTGAATAGGGATGTTCAATCTGTATACTGAATAGGAATGAATGCGAGTTTCATGGTTCTTAATTCGAAGCTTCATCAATGTCAGAACAGAGCTACAACTTGTGGATGTTCTTATTAATATGCGCTCTGATGAATAAGATATAAGTTTCTTCTATTTTCAACTTCATCTTGAAGAAAATGTGTAAACGAAAACTTTATTAATCTTTTAAATAATAACGATCACTCATTGCAATCTTTTAAACATATGATGTAAGGAAAACTTTATATTAATATTTTAAATAATAATGCTGTCATGCGCATTGCACGTATAGTCCATCTAGAATTATCTCTGATTTGACATTTACTCATTACGGAAATAAGCTTTGGCCTTTTCTTGCCCTCTTCCCTTTTGATTACTCATTCTTATTGTTCATGCAATTCACACAGAACCATTTTTTTTTTCGTCATCATCATCTTCTTTACACATAGAAACCTCCTCCTTGGGCTTGCTTCTCTCGAACTTCCTCTTCTCCAGAAAGCTAACTACTCCACGAAGAACAACATCAGTATCATCGTCCTGCATTAGCTCTTCAGCTAACTCAGCCGGAGTAACCTCCGTAGAATCAATCAGCCTCTCGATTTCCTCACAGAGAGGATGGTTCAAGCCATCTAGACCGAGGTAAGTAGAGACCAATGTCCTAAATGCTATGCCTGTACAATAAGACATATTGATATGCATATCCATTCTTCCAGGACGTAGCAATGCAGGATCAAGCCGTTCCTTGTGGTTAGTCGTGAACACGAAGATTCTCTCATCTCCAAAACTCGACCATAACCCATCAATGAAATTCAGAATCCCTGATAAAGTCACCTGCTCAAGACAATATCACAGTAAGAACCAAATAAATAGATTCACAATTTTCAAACAAAAAAAATTTAAATAAAAAACCAAACTTTCCAATTCACAATTTTCAAAAAAAAAATCTCACCTTTGTGTTAGTTTTTTCATCTTCTTGATCCTCAGCTTCCCTGTCTTTCACCTCAGTAGTACTGCAATCAATATCCTCAATCACCAAAATCGAACGACTCGTGGTGGACAACAAAATCCTCTTCAGTTCACCATTGTCAAAAATACTACTAAGCTCAATATCAAAAATATCAAATTTGAGATAATTAGCCATGGCAGCAATCAAGCTAGATTTGCCAGTTCCTGGAGGTCCATACAACAAGTAACCTCGTTTCCAAGCTTTACCAACTCTCTTGTAAAACTCTCTCCTCTTAAGAAACCTCTCCAAATCATCGATTATCTTCTTCTTCGCTCCTGGATCCATCGCCAATGTATCGAACGTGGAAGGATGTTCGAGCCTGATACATCCCCAATTCCCTCCTGCACATCCATCTTCGTCGTCGCTCCCGTACACATCTTGGCTATAGAGCTTCACCACTCTCAGATTCCTCTTGATTTCTTCTGATTCCACAACAACGTGGCTCAAATAAGAGCCCATGACTTTGTCTCTCAGCTTCTTCTCGAATGTCAGCTCGTAGTACCGTTTGACTTTACTCCCTATCTCGTTCTCGGACTCAACGTAGATCCATTTCACCTCAAAGTTCTCGAACGAATCGGAGATCTCTTCTCCTTTCTCGATCGAGATTGTGAAATGCTTCTCCTTAGGGGTTTTCCCCACCCGTAAACGCTTCGTTTCAGGGCCGATCTTGTGGCGGAGGTAAACCTCAGCCGCGTCGAACACTTGGTTCCTGTGCAATCCGAATTTATCGTCGATAACCACCGTGAGATTCTTCGACTCCGGAGTGATAACCCGCTCGAATAAGCTGTAGAAGTACAATCGTAGCTTCTCCGGCACGAAATCTTGGAGTATCGACCTAACGAGCATCGAGAAGCCGGTTAGGGATGCGTACGCTGAGAACAGCGCCGATGGTGAGAAAGAGAAATCGGATAAAGAAAACATATCTGCTGACACAAATCTCCGGCGAGTTTTCTTTTTCTGGTGGAAAGTAAGTGAAAGATTCAAGAAAGTGGTTTTTGAAACGATGGTTGAGTAAACTGTATGAAAAAGACGATACTCTTATAGGGAAGAAGTAAACTTGCGTTACACGTCTTGGTGTGAAAGATTGTTTCTCCAGTAAGACCGATTCTGTTGTTGCGGTGGCTAACGTGCGCAGAGGCTGGCATGGACCGTGGTGGCAGACACAAAGAAATGAATTATATTGTTAAATAAGCTAAAAAAATATTAAAAGATAACACGTTTTTTTTTTTTTTGACAGCAGGATAACACGTTATGTACACAGTCTGATCAGATTTGGTATTTAATGAAAGATTTTTTTTTTTTTGCTAAATATTTAATGAAAGATTACATTATCAAAATGTCATATAGTCGGTTTGATATGAATTGAATGAATATTTTCAAATGATTTATTTATGTCTCTCATTTATGATTTTTTTTATAGTTATTTAGTTCCTATATTTATTATATATTTTTCGTGTGTATAATATAAACATTAAATCTTTCTTTAAAATTTATATAATATTTAAAATTTATTATTTATAAATCATTATGTCTAAATTTTATTATATAAGGTTGGATGCGTTAAAGTTGATAATTAACATGATCGCGACACTTATTTTGATTCAGATTCTGATTACTTTAAAGAAATTGTATAAAAAAGCAAATAAGTATTTTTATGTTTAGATTAAAGAAATTGTATGATAGACTACTAATATTAAAAGGAAAAAAACTAAAAAATAAAATAAAAAGGTAAATTAAAAAATTAAAAAAGATAAATTATATTTAAAAAAATTTAAAATTGAATACTAATTTTAAAAGAAAAATAATTGTCATTACTTACCTCTATATAATAAAATTTGTATCTCTTTTATTTTGACAATAAAAAACCAAAACCTTCAAATATGTGTTTGAACAAAAATCAACAGTTACAAGGTTAGTTTTATTTCACGTCTTATAAAGTGTATATATATTAGTTTGTCTATTTCTGCCTTCACTTGGGTTAGTTAGTTTAGCTTTACTTAAGTTACGTAAAAAGATTACCGCATGTTATAATATTGTCGTATGTTATAAATCAACAGCAACAGTAGCATAGTTTTAACTTCTTTAATTTTGTTTTTATTAGGGTTTTTAATCTTTTTGTAGGATTATTATGATTTAATTTAACATTTTTTGTAGAATTATAAATGTAATTCCGTAATTCGTTGTAGCAATAATTTGGAAACTACATCAAAAAAAGAATGAAGCTAAACTAAAAAAACAAGAATTTGGAAACTATGGGTTGAAACGTATGGTTTTTCATTTTTGTATTGAGTTCAAAGTGAAATATTTGTAGCAAATGAGTACAATATTTCAATTTGAAAAGGAGTTTACAAGAGTAGAGTAGAGAAAATGAGTTTAAAGGTAGTGTTTAGTATGTGTAGCAAGAATGTGTTGTGCTTTTCTCATTTTCTTTCTCTTGATTTATACTCCGAGCTTACGTTTTAACATCCCCATTTACTTTGTTTGATTTGTTATTAATCGCATTTATTCATGCTGACTTGGTCTTTTTTCTTCACCGCATTAAATTGACATTTTGACTGGTTTCTTCTGTGTTTATCTTGGGATTGACTTTAAGTTTAAATCCTGGTCCAGCAATTTATCATAGATTTCAGTGATTGTCGGAGCGTTGTCACTAGTATCGGATGTATGTAGGTTTTGGAGGGGGTTGTTACACTCTACATTACTATGAATTATGATTATTATTTTTTAGAACAAGAGTTTTCTATTGAATGCATAAGAAATAAGAGAGTTACAAGCCCAGCCCGGCTATAGAGTTTTATGAGCAAAAGCCCATAAAATATTACAAACCAGTGAAAGAAAAGAATCTTAATTTTGAAAACTGTAGTGGACCAAGTGGTGGTGTTGAACTGAAAGCACCGTTTGGTGTTGTGGCATGATGAATGTCGTCTGTTGCAAGGACACAGAGCTTACTGATCATTTCGGTGATTAACAATGTGGGTAGAAGCCAACATGAAACAGTTGCCATCCTTGAGTTAATTACAATAGCTTAATTTACCATTTAGTTAAACAACACAACAAATCTGTTGTACAAAGATTTCTCTTATTTGACATTACAATACAATTTACTTAGTAAGTTGTACAAAGATTTTCCTTTCCCTTTTCGTTTACCAGCTTTCTTCTTCTTCTTACTACCATTCTGTTTTTCGTCATCATCACTTGCCTTAACCACAGCTTCTTTACACATAGAAACCTCCTCCTTGGGTTTGCTTCTCTCAACCTTCCTCTTTTCAACAAAGCTAACTACTCCACGAAGAACCACATCAGTATCATCGTCCTGCATCATCTCTTCAGCTAACTCAGCCGGAGTAACCTCCGTAGAATCGATCAGCCTCTCGATTTCCACACAAAGAGGATGGTTCAAGCCATCTAAACCGAGGTAATTAGAAACCAATGTCCTAAATCCTAAGCCTGTACAATAAGACATATTGATATGCATATCCATTCTTCCAGGGCGTAGCAGAGCAGGATCGAGCCAATCTTTGTGGTTAGTCGTGAACACGATGATTCTCTCATCACCAACACTCGACCATAACCCATCAATGAAGTTCAAAATCCCTGATAAAGTCACCTGCGCAAAAACAACATCACACTCACAGTAAGAACAAATAGATCCTCAAAAAAAAAAAAAATACTTCCCAAATCACAATTTCTAGAATCTCACCTTTCTTTCGCTTTCTTGATCCTCAGCTTCCCTGTCTCTCACCTCAGCATTGCAATCGATATCCTCAATCACCAAAATCGAACGATTTGTGGTGGATAACAAGACACTCTTCAATCCATCATTGTTAGAAATACTGCTAAGCTCAATATCATACACGTCGAACTTGAGGTAATTAGCCATGGCAGCAATCAAGCTCGATTTACCAGTTCCTGAGAGGCAGGGAAGCTGAGGATGGAGAAAGCCAAGAATCTAGTGGAAATGTGAGTTTCTTGAACTGTTATTTGGGAAGTTTGGTCTTTAATTTGAAAGAATCATATTGATATTTGTCTTGCGCAGGTGACTCTATCAGGGATCCTGAACTTCATTGATGGGTTATGGTCGAGTTTTGGGGATGAGAGAATCTTCGTGTTCACGACTAACCACAAAGAACGGCTCGATCCTGCATTGCTACGTCCTGGAAGAATGGATATGCATATCCATATGTCTTATTGTACAGGCATAGCGTTTAGGACATTGGTCTCTAATTACCTCGGTCTAGATGGCTTGAACCATCCTCTTTGCGAGGAAATCGAGAAGCTGATTGATTCTACAGAGGTTACTCCGGCTGAGTTACCTGAAGAGCTAATGCAAGACGATGATACTGATGTTGTTCTTAGTGGAGTAGTTAGCTTTGTTGAGAAGAGGAAGTTTGAGAAAAATGATGATGACGAAAAACAGAATGGTTCCTCTAATGGTATGAAGAAGAAGAAGAAGAAGGCTGCTGGTAAGCAAAAAGGATATGGAAAAGTGATGGTTCCTCGAATGGGTCGCATGGGACTTACCAAGTATGATTAGATACACTAATTTGATATTTCCTAAAGTTCATTGGTTTTTTGTTTAGAAGTAGAATTCTATTATTCTAGGGTTTTAAATCGCTCGATTTCACAACGATTCACTCGTTATCTCACTGATAATTGGCGACGATGAAGTCTCAAAGGTTCTTGTCGATACAGGCGGCTCGGTCGATCTGATCTTCAAGAACACTCTTCGTAAGATGGGCATCAAAGACTCGGAGATCCAGGTCGCACCATCACCTCTCACCGATTTCACAGGCGATTCTATCTCGACGATTAGGACAATTCAACTCCCCGTTAGAGTAGGTGGAAAAACCTCTATCGTCCAGCTCGATGTCATTGATAGACCGGCGATCTACATTGTCATCCTTGGTACACCTTGGATTAACACAATGCGAGCCGTACCATCATCTTACCACCAGTGCATTAAGATGCCGATCAAATGAAGCATTTTTACCATTCGTGGCGACCAAACGGTCTTGAGACACTGCTACATCGACAAGCAACGTGTTCGGAACAACTCAATGTTCATAATCGACAACGGCAACGATATCGACCCCCGAATCATTCACCATGAGAAGCCGAAGAGCGACCTTGTCATCCAGATCAATATCGACCACAAGCACCC
Organism: Alliaria petiolata; assembly: GCA_020283515.1. Taxonomy (NCBI): domain Eukaryota; kingdom Viridiplantae; phylum Streptophyta; class Magnoliopsida; order Brassicales; family Brassicaceae; genus Alliaria; species Alliaria petiolata. Next base: position 451,869,440 of record JAHZTW010000001.1, on the reverse strand, counting down.
GGAACGATGCGTCGAGATCGGCACGGAATTACTCCCAAGTACGCGGGACGAGCTTATCGCCTTCCTCCACGAAAACATTGCGACCTTCGCTTGGTCAATGACCGATATGAAGGGTATCGAACCAAAGATCACCAAACACGAACTCTTCGTGGACGCCACGTTCATGCCGATCAAACAGAAACGACGGAAACTTGGGTCAGAACGCGCTCAGGCCGTTCACGATGAAGTGGAAAAGTTGCTACAGGCCGGGTCTATTTCCGAGGCCAAATACCCCAATTGGCTAGCTAACCCTGTAGTCGTGAAGAAGAAGAGCGGCAAATGGCGAGTTTGCGTCGACTTCACCGACCTGAACAAGGCATGCCCAAAAGACAGCTTTCCACTCCCCCGAATAGATCAACTCGTCGAGGTAACAGCCGGCAACAAACTTCTATCTTTTATGGATGCCTTCTCGGGCTATAATCAGATCCTCATGCATCCAAAAGACAGCGAGAAGACCGCATTCATAACGGATCGAGGTACGTATTGCTACAAGGTCATGCCATTCGGTCTGAAAAATGCGGGAGCCACCTACCAACATCTAGTCAACAAGATGTTCCGCGATCAACTTGACAAGATGATGGAAGTCTACATAGACGACATGCTCGTCAAGTCATTAAAGGCCGATGACCACATATCACACTTGCGAGAATGCTTTAGCATACTTAACAAGTATGGCATGAAATTCAACCCTGCAAAGTGCACATTCGCGGTCACTTCGGGCGAGTTCCTTGGATATTTGGTCACCCCGGGCGGCATCGAAGCCAATCCAAAGCAGATTTCGACGATACTAGACCTACCATCTCCAAGAAACACGCGTGAGGTCCAACGACTCACGGGCAGGATCGTCGCCCTAAATCGTTTCATATCAAGGTCTACGGACAAGTGCCTCCCCTTCTACCAACTTCTGCGCGGCAACAAACGTTTTGAGTGGGACGACAAGTGCAAAAAAGCATTTCAACAAATCAAAACCTACTTGTCCACACCGCCAATCCTTGAAAAACCAGAGAACGGCGACACGTTACTCCTTTACATCGCCGTTTCCGGCGCGACAGTTAGTGGAGTCCTCATTCGAGAAGATTGGGGCGAGCAGAAACCAATCTTCTACATCAGCAAGACGCTGGATGGCGCTGAGTCATGCTATCCGACCTTAGAAAAGTTGGCCCTGGCCGTCGTTGTCGCATCTCGGAAGCTACGCCCATACTTCCAGTCACACTCGATCGCCGTCCTCACCAGTCAGCCACTTCGAACCATTCTTCAAAGTCCGACACAATCGGGACGAATGGCGAAATGGGCTATTGAATTATTCGAGTATGACATCGAGTACCGGAACCGTACCAGCGCTAAGTCTCAAGTCTTGGCCGACTTCCTCATCGAATTAGCACCCGAACTTATCAACGACGATTTGCCGACAAACGAACGTTGGTCTCTATACGTCGATGACGTGTCATCACGTCTCGGCTGTGGCATCGGCATTCAACTGCATTCGCCGACCGAAGAGGTCCTCGAACAATCCATTCGCTCCGAGTTCACAGCGTCCAATAACGAAGCAGAATACGAGTCATTAATCGTGGGACTCCGTTTAGCCCGAGACATGAACGTCGACCATATCCGAGCTCATAGTGACTCCCAGCTCGTCGCAAAGCAGTTCAGCGGAGAATACGAAGCTAAGGACGAGCGAATGGGTGCCTACCTAGCAATCGTAAAAGATCTTTCAAAGGAGTTCAAGACATTCAAAGGAGTTCAAGACTTTCGAACTTCTTCAAGTCAACCGATCCGAAAACAAGGGAGCCGACGCGTTGGCAACCTTGGCCTCCGACCAAGACTTCGCCTTGCGACGCACGATCCCAGTCGCGGGAATCACTTCACCCAGTATCTCTCAAACTAAGATCGTCCTCACCATCGCACTAACCGTAGCTGACGTCGCTCCGACCCTTGATTCAACCGACACACGAGATTGGCGGATCGAGATTTGACACTTCTTTGAAACTGGCGAATTACCTGTGGAAAAGTGGTCGGCTCGACGACTACGCGCCCGCAATGCAAAGTATACTATCTCCAACAATATCCTATGCCGCTGAACAGCTTCCGGAACACTCCTAACTTGCATCCACAGAGACGAAGTATGTCGCACCATCAAGAAAACTCACGATGGGGCTGGAGGTAACCATTCAGGTGGACGCGCACTCACCCTCAAGATCAAAAAATACGGCCTCTTCTGGCCGACGATGATGGAAGACTGCAACAAGTATGCACAAAAATGTGAATACTGGCAACACCATGCTCTAATGATCCATCAGCCAACCGAGCTGCTGAAATCGGCCATCCCTCCTTATCCATTCATGCGCTGGGCAATGGACATCGTCGGACCAATGCCATCGTCCCGCCAGCGCAAGTACATACTCATTATGACGGACTATTTCACCAGGTGGGTGGAAGCTAAGGCATTCACCAGCATCAAGGACAAGGAGGTCCAGGATTTTGTCTGGAAGTACATCATATGTCGCCACCGCCTACCTCATGAGATCGTCACGAAGATTGCTAACACTGGAGATTCTGTTGAATGCATTGCCAAATCTATATATATATATATATATATATATCAAAATTTATATGTTTATTTTAAAGACAATGATTATATGATTGAGCGAGCAATTCTTACTTCAAAAAATGAAACAATGGACGAAGTGAATAGCTACATGTTATCTTGATTAAAAGGAGAGGAAAAAGAGTACACAATTAATAAAAACTCGCATAGGCATAAAGGTTACTGAAGCAGAAATACATAATGAAACTCATGTGGGAAAACGAGTTCTTATTCCTAGAATAAGTCTTACACCAACGGATGCAAAATGACCTTTCAAACTAAAAATTACGTAAATTTTTATTATGAGTTTGTTATGCAATGACTATCAACAAGAGTCAATGTTAAATCTTAAACAAAGTTGGTTTGTATTTGCCAAAATCCAGTTTTTGTCTCACGGATAATTATATATCGCACTATCAAGATACTACACACTAGTTTTTGTCTATTATTAACTCTCCTTCAACGGTTTCCTTCCTAACTATTTGGTCTCAGTATTTCATACACTACAAACCAGTTTTAGTGTGTAGTATCTCGGAACATTTGCCTAACTAAGTAGTTAGGCAAATCTACACACTACAAACCAACTTTAGTGTGTAGTATCTCGAAACATTTGCAAAAAACTGGATTTAGCAAATCTATTTATTACTGTTAGAGTCGGGATTCGTATCCCCTCTACAAAGCCCGATGAAATTCAGATCGGCCCAATTAAAAACGCTATTGTTGGCAAAACGCGACTTTAGTTACCCGGTTATCCGGAGAAAGCGCCAGGTCGGCCATCTCTCGGAAAGTAGAGAAGGCACCAGGTCGGTTATCGATGGACAAACGGGTGAAGATTCTTGGTCGGCCACCTTTCGAGAAACTCCTCCGAAAGGGAAGTTTCTTTCAAAAGGCCGACCTGAAGACATTTAGAAAGGCCGACCTGAAGACATTTAGAAAGGCCGACTAGAGGACATTTAGAGCTGGCCAACCTGAAGGCATTTAGAGCTGGCCGACCTGACGACATGGCACAATCCGTCAGAGTCTCCACTCAGTCTCCCAATCAGCGCCATGCCGCACTAAATCAGCGCGCAGACCGCACTGTGTCAGCGCCATGCCGCACTCAATCAATGCCATGCCACACTCAGTCAGAGCGCAGACTTCACTCAATCAGCGCTCAGACTCCACTCAGATTAAATAATATATATAAAGTCTTATCTTTAAATGTTAGCCCTTCGATCAATTCGATCATGACCGCCCGATTATGAAGTGTATCCTCTATAAATAGAGGAGGAACTCGAAACAGAAAAGGATCAGTCTTTTTTTCTAGAGAGACCTTTGTAACCAGCTTTTATTCCGACGATCGGAACACTAAATAAACTCCAAACAGCTCCGACTATTTTAAACTCGAAAGAATCTCTTGAACAAAACCCATTAACTCTAATTTTTTTTTACTAAGCCGATTTGAGTTATCACAATTACTCATATAATAGGTTATTAACTTATTATTAACTCTCCCTCAACGATTTCTTTCCTAACTACTTGGTTCTCGGTATTTCAGGCTAACTAAACTTCTTCTTATTGCTCTATATATAGGACAATGTAGTAGGATGACAAGCAGATGTTGTTATCCGAGGTGTTTGGGTTGTAATCATGCAGGGTATATCATGTTAAAAATTTCATAATGAAAAGGAAATTCAAAGTAAAAAAAAAAAAAAAAAGCCATCTAATTTTACAACGATTCTAACTCACATTTGATGAAAAAGAAATAATAATATATTTATGGATTAAACATTTCAGACCTACCCTATTTTCCAAAAATTGTAGATGAATTGTGCTGATGTATTGAGCTATTCTAGAACGGGGTGCATTTAATCCGACGCTCCCTTTCACTTAGCATATTTGAGTACAAACCAAGGTCAAACATTACTTGAAAAAAGAAGAAAGAAGAATTGAAAATTATACTTTATATTTTTGTGTTTTACGATTTACTTAATTTTATAGAAAATAATACATACATTAGTTACTTTTATACTGTCAGAAACAAATACTTACATTTATTTAAGGTAGACTTCTTTTTGGGAACAATATGTTATAGCTAAACTTTATATCGGAATATCGGATATAAAGTTTGGAATATGTTACTCTGTTTCCAAAGTCTTATCGAATATCAGATCCTTCTACGTTCTAAGTCGGTTGTAACCCTGAGCCCTATTTATAGTTTTTAGGTCTTTCACTATTCAGCAGCTTCGAAAAAGAGTTTTCTCAAAACGCCACTACATGTTCCTTGGCCATGGTCCCTCCGGCTCCGACAAACGCACACACAGTCACATAGATCCAGCAGTTGACAACGGCGGTGCAAACTCACGCTGTCCAGCCACAACAAGAATCCGATAATGAACACAATCCTTTGGCAGAACATGGCAAAAACCCTATCATCATCATTGAACAAGGGTTCAAGTTTGAGCTTCCGGAATTTCATGGCGAACAATCGGCGGAAAAGCTCCTCGATTAGATGGTCACGGTCGAAGAGACTCTTGAGTGCAAGCGTGTACCTCTGGAACGATGAGTTCCCATGATTGCGATGGGATTCCGCGGCAGAGCCGCAGCTAGGTGGTCGCAACTAAAGGCCTCGCTGGCACGTTTGGGTAAACCTAGAATTTTGTAGTGGGATAAGTTGTTTTTTTTTTTTGGGTAAAAATGTTAAGTTTTATACCATGTTCGATATTTTTGACTGAAGTTACAGAATTAACTAAGAAAGCATAAAGATCTAAAAACTAAAACAATGGCTCAAATTACAGAATGAGACTAAGAAGAAAAAATCAGAAACGACAAGCTAAAACACACTCCAAAGCCAACCAGCATAATCCAAAGACGAAACACCGAGAAACTACACTCGGAAATTTGTGCTTACAATTCCTAAGAACTCGAGTCCTCATCATCGTTGCCACAAGCAAACCCACCCGAGGCCAGCCCAAACCTCGCAGAAAATGCCGCCTATAGCTTCTCCGAGGACAAACACAAAAATGAGAACGCTTCAACCCACCTTACCACACACCAGCGACATGGAAGCCTCTTCGGACGGCAGAGAAACCGCATCTGCCCAACGCTTGCACGGGTTGCGACAAGGATGCGTTCTTACCATTCAACTATGTTCAGATGATGCTAACAAAAAAATCGATCAATAGAAATATATTATACCGAGTTTTTTTCCGTATCGATGCGTGTTGATCGAGGTAACGATTTGGGTAAAAGAATTTGATTATCCACAAATACTGTTTCAATGATGTTCAGATGCTTGATTTCAGTAGAAGAGTCAGTCAAACAGATTGTGGCCCGTTTTGTTGGCGGTTTGAGGCAAGTGTTTCGACACGATCTTAACCTGTTGAATCCTCTCTCTTGCAGAAGCACATCAACATGCCCTCGCCGTGGAAGCTAAGAACAAGAAAGATCTTTGGAGGTGGTTGTGTTTGACGACAGGGATGAGCATCATTTTTGCTGTTGCTTCAGGACGAATTCGTTAAGATAGTAGTACTTTACTTTTTTATATTTTAGACAAGACTTTTACTTTTAGCCGTAGCTTCCTTCTATTGGTGGAGATAGAATTTATTTTATCGGAGGCCAAAAACATATTTTAAAAATTACCAAAAAAGTTTACAACATTTACTTATAACCTTTTTTTATCATTTACGATTTCATTTGGTATATTTTTAAATATATTTTTTATAAAACAAACGATAAAAACACTTACACAAATATTTACGTCTTGTTTCTTTGATCATGATTATATTATATTTTTTTCTTTCATGGAGATAATATGGCAAGTCATCAAAATTAATATCATACGGTGATAATAATTTGTTTTTAATAATCGATCCATTAGTTATCTAATGAATAACAATAAATGAGATTATTTTAAATTATAAAACTAAAGGTTAAATATATTTGAACTCATATGCTTATAAATATAGACCCAATTTTTTCTTTGAGTTCAAATTATATCATCTCTGATTTAATAAAAATCTTAAGTGTAGTATAAAGAGAACAAAGTAAATAAAAAATAAAATAAAAAATCTAACTTGAACAAATGAGATGTGTTTTACGTTTTAGGCTAACAAATATTTTTTTCCATTTTTCCATTTTTATTATATTTTGTTAAAATTTGCTAATAATTAATTGAAATCCTTCAAAAGTTATGGATTAGTTTAAACTAAAAGTGAGCACAAAATCAAGATAAAAAACGTAAGCCCAAATGTCCAATTACTCAATTAAATTAAACTTATGTTTTTTGTTGTTTTATTATGGGTCAACCCAAAACATTGATTGGTATCAGCATATTTTTAATTAAAGAAAACTATACAATAATTAAAATTAAATGGGGGTAAGTTGAACCCCTACTCATAAAAGAAAGATACATTGTGGGATCAAAAGCGAGCAACATAGGGTGACAAAAACATGAAAATTGAAACCAAGGAAAGATCGATAAACCAATCCCTAAAATATTGACATAAATTTAGTCCAAAAAAAAAAAAAAAATTGACATAAAACGCCAAGCAAAGCACGAGAGACTATGATCGAAAAATGTTGTAAAAGGAGCTAGAAGAAGAGAGACACAATGGTGACATCAGCGAAAGCAGCTATTCACCAAAATCATACAAAAATATCAGAACGGAACCTTCCACCGAAAGATAGCCAGAAGCTTAATAACCTAGAACCACACAATCCTTGCAGCTTCTGAAAACGAAGACCGAAGGACACCGAACCAGCCGGTTCTGGGCCTAAGTTATCATGAATTATTCAAAAATAGCGTATTTATTTAAGAGCGTTTGTTTGATATGTCACGGCTTTGACTTTTTCTACGAATACGATTTGGTCAAAGCCAGCAGTAAAACTCTGTAGCAATGTTAAAAGACTCTTTTTGGTTCATTTCCCACTTTAAATCAATGTACCAAGGCTTGAAGGAACAACGACTTTGCTCTGTTTAACCGTGATTTTAGACCGGAGATTAACAATGTGCGTAGTAGAAGCCAACATGAAAACAGTTTTGAGTTTAATTACCACCAAATAGCTTAATTTACCATTTAGCTTAATCTATTACACAAAGATTTCTCTTATTTGACATTACAATTTACTACTTAGTAAGTTTTGCTTTTTCCTTTCCCTTTTCGTTTACCAGCTTTCTTCTTCTTCTTACTACCATTCTCTTTTTCGTCATCATCATCGGTCTTATTCACAGCTTCTTTACTAATAGAAACATCCTCCTTGGCCTTGCTTCTCTCGACCTTCCTCTTCTCAACAAAGCTAACTACTCCACGAAGAACAACATCAGTATCATCGTCCTGCAATAGCTCTTCAGCTAACTCAGCCGGAGTAACCTCCGTGGAATCGATCAGCCTCTCGATTTCCTCGCAAAGAGGATGGTTCAAGCCATCTAAACCGAGGTAATTAGAGACCAATGTCCTAAATCCTAAACCTGTACAATAAGACATATTGATATGCATATCCATTCTTCCAGGACGCAGCAGAGCAGGATCGAGCCTATCTTTGTGGTTGGTCGTGAACACGATGATTCTCTCATCTCCAAAACTCGACCATAACCCATCAATGAAGTTCAGAATCCCTGATAGAGTCACCTGCTCAAGACAACATCACAGTAAGAACCAAATAGATTCTCTCAAAATAAAATAAGAAAACCAAATTTTCAAAAGATCACACCTTTGAGTTAGTTTTTTCCTTTTCTCGATTCTCAGCTTCTCTATCTATCACCTTAGCATTGCAATCGATATCCTCAATCACCAAAATCGAACGATTCGTGGTGGATAACAAAACCCTTTTCAGTTCACCATTGTCATAGATACTACTAAGCTCAAGATCAAACACATCGAACTTGAGGTGATTAGCCATCGCAGCGATCAAGCTCGATTTACCAGTTCCTGGAGGTCCATACAACAGGTAGCCTCGTTTCCAGGCTTTACCAACTCTCTTGTAGAACTCTCTCCTCTTAAGGAACCTCTCCTAGTCATCGATTATCTTCTTCTTCGCACCTGGATCCATCGCCAAAGTGTCGAACGTCGAAGGATGATCGAGACTGATACATCCCCAATTCCCACCGGCACATCCGTCGTCGTCGTCGCTCGCGTACACATCTAGGCTATAGAGCTTCACCACTCTCAGATTCCTCTTGATCTCTTCAGATTCCACAACGACGTGACTCAAGTAAGAGCCCATGATTTTGTCTCTCAGCTTCTTCTCGAATGTGAGCTCGTAGTACCGTTTCACATTATCCCCTTTCTCGTTCTCAAAATGAACGTAGCTCCACATCACCTCCGAATTCTCGAACGAGTCAAAGATCTCCTCTCCTTTCTCGATCGAGATTGTGAAATGCTTCTGCTTAGGGGTTTTCCCGACGCGAAATCGCTCCGTCTCAGGGCCGATTTTGTTCCGGAGGTACATCTCCGCCGCGTCGAAGACTTGGTTCCTGTTCAATCCGAAGTTCTCGTCGATAATCACCGTCAGATTCTTCGATTGCGGAGTGAAAAACCGGTCGATTAAGCGGTAGAAGTACGATCGGAGCTGCTCCGGCACGAAATCGTGGAGCATCGATTTGAAGAGCATCAAGAGTCCGGTTAGGGATGCGTACGCTGAGAACAGCGTCGACGGTGAGAAAGAGAAATCGGATGAGGAAGAAGGAAACATCTCCGCTCAATCGATCTGCACGAAAAAAAACTCTCCGGCGAATTTTCCGATGACCTAAAGATTCGAGAAATGGGTTTTAGAAATTAGAGAAGCGATGGATGAGTAAAGCTGTGAGAACAAGAAGCAGAGTTTTTATAGACGCACATGGCAAATACATTTTAATTTTATCAGATTTTCTCTTCTTTTTTTTTAATTCCTTAATTTATTAGTTCTTCGTTTTTGTTTTTAATTAAAAAAAAGAATAGTCGGAGAACTCGGAAGTGAGAAGAAAACTAAAAAGGCTTTCTAGACGAAGGAAGAAAAGAAACTTGCAGAGGAAGGAAGCTTGCATTGCAAGGTGATGATGTTCCGTGTACACGTCAGACGTCAATGAGGAAAGCGACACGTGTCGAATCCACTTGCTCGCCCTTTTCCCTTTGATTTGGTCCGTCGATGAATAAACAAACATGGAAAGTCACAAAAAAAGTAATCTGATGTTGTTGATGTTATTGACGAAGACGTTTGTCGAGCCATTTTGTCGTTATCTGGTCACAGAGATTCTGTGGGCCGTTGACTTCAGTCAACCACAGCTCCGTAATGGGCTGTTGGGCCTTACCCGGGAACAATTTATCTGATACAGTAAGTTGAGCTCGATTTATCAAATTGGGCCCGTTACAAGATTCTGGTTAGAATCGGTTATAAGAAGTAGAACATGAATCCGGAGCTGGAGTCTTCTTCTTCGATTGTAACGTTTATCAAGTGGTATAGTGTTGAGTTGTGAAATCTAATTTTTTTGATTTGTGAAATCCGACAAAATATAATATAGTGTTGAGTTGAGAGCCGGGATCTAATAGACCAAGTAGTTGACACTTCTAGAAATGACATATATAGGACTGTGATTAATTATGAAAGTTGTAAATTTGGATTTGGGTTAAGATCTATATGTCTGAGCGAGATGAAACCGTAACGAGCAAATAAATGGAAGACACGTAATTTTTCACGAGGTTCGGTTCTCCCAAACTATACGTAGCCTTACAGAAACAAACCCGCTAAAATAAGATTGCAAATATAATTGCGTGTGATATCAAAAATAATCGTGCCACCACTCTTTTCTACATGAATTTAACGAGTGAGATCAAATTCCAACGTCTTGATCTTGTGCTCTCAAGTCTCAACACTGTAAGAAAAAAGCTGTAAAGAAAAGTTGTACAAAAGAGTTTAGTATAATACTATAAAAAAAAATAATTAAGGGGTGAACATGGTAAGTTAGAGTGATAAGTGCTTATAAAATAGTTGAAAACTTTTAGAAAAGAGCTGTAAACAAAAGTTGTACAAAAAAGTTGAGTATAATACTGTTGGTAACGTTTTCCGTACTGCTTAATTGTATCGCAGCTTTTTGGTAACATTTTGCGTTACCAATCAAACCTTATATCTCCGTAACCTAGTACAAAAACAAATCTGCTAAAACAAGATTGCAAATATAATTACAACTAAAATTTCTATTCCTTTTTCCCAAACTATAAACAAAACAAGTTTTACAAATTAATTACAACTAAATTAATTAAGATTTAAGATTGCAAATTAATTACAACTAATATTAATTAAAGGGTGAACATGGTAAACTGGAGTGATAAGTGCTTATAAAATAGTTGAAAACTGTAAGAAAAGAGCTGTAAACAAAAGTTGTGCAAAAAAGCTGAATATAATACTGTTAATAACGCTTTTCGTACTGCTTAGCTGTATCAAAGCTTTTTGATAACGTTTTGCGTTACCAATCAAACCCTATATCTCTGTAACCTAGTACATAAACAAATCTGCTAAAACAAGATTGCAAATATAATTACAACTAAAATTAATCAAACTATAATCAAAACAAGTTTTAAGATTGCAAATTAATTACAACTAAAATTAATTAAGAGGTGAACATGGTAAATTAAAGTGATAAGTGCTTATAAAATAGTTGAAAACTGTAAGAAAAGAGCTGTAAACAAAAGTTGTGCAAAAAAGTTGAGAATAATACTATCGGTAACGCTTTTCGTACTGTTTAGTTGTATCGCAACTTTTTGGTAACGTTTTGCGTTACCAATTAAACCCTATATCTCCGTAACCTAGTACATAAACAAATCTGCTAAAACAAAATTGCAAATATAATTGCGTGTGATATAAAAACAATCGTGCCACCACTCTTTAATTTAACGAGCTGAGATCAAATTCCACAGTCTTAATCTTATGCTCTCCAGTCTCAACACTATAGATCTCTATCAACCTCTGTCTTCTCTGATGGCTACAATCTCCATAGTAATACCATCAACATATCTTGTAGATCGGAGATATGTATAATTTTTTGGATAATACCCTAGGCCGCCTAGGCTACGCGTGTACCTCTTTATGGCACCGTCTCTTAGTATTTATACTCAAGGACATGACACCCTATACCTAGCCACACTAGCCTGTCTCACGATGTTTATTTCCTAAACCAAAAAGACTCCACCATTAGAAAATATCTTCCATATTCCTATTTTTCTTTTTCTTTTATCATTCAATATTTTTTCATAAGATGATAAAGAGCTTCTTCTCCAAAACATATCAACGTGCATAACATGTCATGATCCAAAACCACTTCATCTTAATTACCACACCACACATTTCTGATTTGTGTCATGTGCTGTATTACTCCCTGTTCCAACAATTTCTCAAACCAGTCAACAATTAACACAACCACACAAGTTACTTTGAAATTTCCGAGTTCTATTCCTTTTTCCCAAACTATAATCAAAACAAGTTTTGTTCACCCCGAATGAAATATTAAATAAAATACACATCAAATACCTCTAACAATCACTGGTCATCTATGCAGTAAGATTCCTCAAAATAAAAGAACGAATGATTATATATTAAAATAAAAGTTTATGAAATTACAACTCAAAGTCTCAAACCAACAAAAGAACAACAAATAAAACTATTATCTACTTGTAGTAGATGATAGGAGTATTAGATCTCGAGTCCCACAAACCACCTTCTCTAAGATACTCAGCATACCTAGAAAACTCTGGCTTCGCCGTCGCTTTCTTCTTGTTGTTGCGGCGGCGACCGTCGAATAAACTTAATATTGGGTGGCTAAACTTTCCGGTCACCGCCGTTTTCTTTGATTTCTGGCGTGGTAGCTCTTCCAAAATCGCCGGATTTCCTCCAGCAAGCCTTATCGACGGTGCGTAGTACGGAACGCTCGTTGACCTCTTCAACTTTGCTCCGAGTAAACTAAACGTTGGCTCATCGCCTACACGATCGTGTACACCACGACGGTTTGTTTTCCTCGTGCTTAGGGATCTTAGCATTTCCATTTCTTGGATTAGTTTTTTGTGTGAAGAAGTAACGAAGTTGGAAAGTGGTTTCTTGGAGGGAGATGTTAACAAGTTGATGAAGAGATTGAGATTGTTGTTGTTTGTGTTTATTGTAAAGAGAGAGTGTGTGTGTTTGATGTCTTTATATAAATGATGTGTTAAATGATTGTACATTATTAAATTTAATATAGGCTGCTGATTGAGAAAATTAAAACTTCGTTGGCCTTATCTTTTTCCTCTTTCTATTATTCTCTTTTTTGTTTAACTTTGTTAATAAACTACATTAAACTTGGACCGACTGTTTGCTAAACGTTGTGTTTAATTGATTTGAATATTTGGTTGGGTCTCTTAAGACTTGAGACTGATGAGAGCTTCTTGACTTCAAGGAAACTTCCACGTAGATATACGTAAAACTCACACGTGTCAGTAAAGGGATCAATAAATACTATACAAAAAAAAAAAGCATTCCATAACCGAAATGATTTAGAGTGCTCAACCAGATGATTAGATTATTAGTTTCTTACAACAAAAGGATCTTTAGTATTTGACTATTTGTTAATCAGAAAATGTCACATACATTTGCAGCTTATCAATGAAAAAATAATCAGCAGCTTTGTTATTGTTCTTTCGACTCCGATCCCATAATAAGCTCGAACTTAGAAAACTGAATTTTGAAGGTCTCTAAGACTATCTAAACCAGCTATGTTCAATTTGTAATGAACAACGAGTAGAAACGATTATCCCTTAACAATAATCTATTATGTAATTGTAGATGGAGGATCGACCTGGTCTAAAGCTGGCAAAACCCATGCTTCAGGCATCATAAACATCAGTTTCTCATGGGGGTAGGCAGCATTTATAAAACATTTAAGTGGTTTGGTGATTATGGCAACATGCCAACATTTGTGGTGTATGTGTTTTTAATACCTTTTTTTTTTTTTTACTTTATCCACTCTCCCATTTTTGTTGTTTGTTCATCCATAGAGGTTTTCAAAAACAGTTAATGATCAAACAAATATAAAGACTCTTGATACATGTAAAAAATCTTAATTCGTTTTAGCATTATTAATTTTTTCATGAGTGATTTCGATTTTATTTTTTAATATTTTCAAAAAAAAATATTTTACAAATTTTATAATATTTTATTTAAAATCTGCGTAATATAATGTTGCATACTATTAAAAATCGATTTAAAGAAGCCAGTTGCAAAAAAGATTGCAACCTAGTCATTTAGGATGCATGATACCTTGATTTAATATAATACGTGCCAGAAAATAAGTCTGTGTTTGTTGGGCAGAAAATAAATTTGCTTGTCACCACCGTCTTCTTTGACTTTTAGAGTGACATAGATGCATAGTGTGCAGTGTATATATATAACCAGTGATATAATATATACACATTTATTTATAGACATGTACTACACTGAAAATTATGAAAAATCTAGGTACATTTATATGTGGATACTCTGAGGCTATACACATATACATTTTTCTATGGTTCTCTGCTTTTAATTTGATTTTGCTAACTTGATCTTTGATGCCCTTATGAATTGAAAGATGTAAAGTGTAGATTGGCTTATTTTAGAAGAGTAGATTCGGATATAGGCCAAGTGAGAATTAATCAAATTAGTTCTGGTGATATTAGCTTTAGCTAGTTAATCCCACTTGATCTTCGAAAAAATCTTCAAAACAAAATTCTAATAATAACTATATCAAAAAGATTTTCGCAAATATAAATAATAAATGAACACGAATCAGAACATACATACACACAACATCTACTTAAAGTAGATAACAGGAGTATTAGATCGCANTATGAAACATGGCAATGACATTCGTAGTAACTGAAGACAAGCAGCATCATCTTGTTGTAGTCGACGCCAAATATTCGTCCATCCCAAACCTCCTTCAGTTTGTACTGGTGCTCTTTCAAAATATCGCTGATAGTAAGTAACTGTTGGTTCAATTATTAACTCGAAAAATTGCTCATTTTCCAAATTCCACATTTCATTTCTCTCTTCATAGCTTAGGTTATGGATTCCTTGTGCTCGCAATTGACATAAACGAAAAGCCTGAAATTTGAACATAAGATAAAATAATTCATTAAGCAAATCAAACTTATATTAAACAGTTACATAAAATGTTGAAACTCAATAATCAAAACATAAACTATTTTGTTAATGAGAATGATAAAACATGAATATCACAAACTAATCTTCGTCTTCTGTATCACTTTTATGACCTTCATTGATATTTATATATGTTCCTCTCGAGGTTCCCCATATGTTGAATAGTCTTCCGGGTCTATTTGTTTGTGAAAGATTGGCAGGTTCAAAATAATTTGTGAAATCAAGACCGTGTGGAGTATTCCTCATACTTTCTTCTTGACTTCCAACTGAAAATCCATATTGAACATTGGTCGGAGGATTTTCTGATGAGCTGCCTTGGTGATCATTTTGTTTCTCGCGTCCCATCTGAAAGTTTGGTGAAAGCCCCCATTGTGAAACATTTGGTGGTGTGCCCCATTGTTGAGCATTTGGAGGTGTGCTACATGGTTGCATAGTTGGTGGTGTTCCCCATTGTGGAGGAGGTTGAGATGAGCCCCTTTTTTGAGCATTTGGTGGTGTGCCCCATTGTTGAGCGTTTGTTAGTGTGCCCCATTTTTGAGTGTTTGGTGGTGTGCCCCATTGTTGAACGTTTGGTGGTGTGCCCCACTGTGGAGGAGGTTGGGATGAACTCCATTGTTGAGCATTTGGTGGTGTCCCCCATTGCTGAGCATTTGGTGGTGTCCCCCATTGCTGAGCGTTTGGTACCTAAAATTTTATACATATTTTTATGATTATAAAGATTATGTGTACTTACAATTTCACGTTCCTTCCACCATGCGTCAGATGCGTATATTACGGATGTGTCAGGATCCACCGATATACCAGTGAAACTCATAAGAGTTTTCCATCTCTTGTAATTTTTTTTCAATTCATCAAGCTTGTTTTTGAAATAACCATAAGTTATCTTCATGCTGAACGCTAAGTTGAACTTCTCAACCATATACTCTCTTCCAAAAGGATTAGGATTCTTAATAGTATAATTATTCATCGCAATTGCTTCATCGAACAACTCAATTAATGTTTTTTTCCATAATGTAGGACCATTTGTATTTCTCTTTGTCTTTATTCTATAAATTTAAAAAAATTATAATGTTAACTATTTTAATATTAAAGAAAAAAAATTATGTTTACCCTTATGGTTGTTTCACTGGCAGGAGTTGGAGTTTCTACAGGAGACAGATCAGTTCGCCTAGAAGAATTTGTGCCTCGTCGACGATTAGACGTCATATCTAATTTTAATAAAATTAAGAAACAATATTAATTTTTAAAAAACTAATAAAAATGTGAATAACAAAATTTCAATTGAATCTGCAAAACAATTTTTCGTTTTTTATGCTTCACACCAATCAATATATGAATATTTAAAATTTCAATATATGTTTAGATATGTAAATATATATAAATATAATTGTACTATATTGTTATAATGCATATATATTATATTTACATATAATTATCTATATTTATTTTTGTTAACATAATTGATATGAAATAGATTAATTAGTTCTAATTTTTATATCAAAATTTACTTGATATTCAAAAAACCAAATAAATGATTTTTACTTTTTTTAACCAGTTTGTCGATATATCTTATAATATGGTAGACATGAATCCTTACATAAAAAATCAAACGTACATATTTATTTGTTTGTACAATATATTTAACAATAATTATAATCATTTTGTATCAAATAGTTATTTAAGTGAAAACATTAATGTATATACATGTTATATGTGTATACTAATAAATCTACGATATATATATATATATAATATTAATATAAACTTATGTAGGATAAGTTTATCAATGTATTTACAATTTGATGAAATATGTAAGCTATTATAATAATATAGTTTGAATTAAGTAAACTAATCATGTTTAAAAAACATTTACAAAAATACTTTTATTTTTTTCTAGAAATAAGTGATAAGTAGAATTTTCTATAAAATTTTGCTAAATATTTATTTAAACTACATAATTATACACAATTTTACATACATAGAGTATTAACCTAAATATTTACAATATAAGGTTTTCAAAAAATTTAACAAATAAATAAATCAAAAATATAGTTATATTAAAATGATGAATAATTTTAATTTCTTAAATAATTTATAATTATGAATTTATATTATTAACAGAAATTAATTAAAATATCTTAGATGAAGAAAGAGAAGTGAGTGAGAGATTTTTATATTTTGATTTTGTTGTGGTACGATAAGATAGCAAGACATGTTGATATATATAGAGAAATTTTATATTAAAAATATTCAAAATAAAAAGAAACCAAAAAAATATTATATTGATCTGCGGTTTTTTGGTTGGACCGCTGCATATATGGATGTCTGCGATTTTGAAGTGTGTTCCACTTATTTATCTCTTGGACAAAAACGCTTTTATTTTTTTTTTATTTTTTTAAACGTAAATAGAAGATAATTTCCTGATTGGGTGCAACAATGCGGTTCTCGATATAACTTTTTGAATTACGCTTTTTTGCTGTCGCCATTCAAGGCCTTACATTTACTCACATGCAACAAGGCAAATCTGGTTCATTTGCAAAACATGTTACTCACATTTAATATCCTACATTCACATCTAAAAAGTACGTTTAATTAGATAACAGACTGGATCAAGTGGATACAAGATAGAGATATATACATGTAATTTCGACCCTCTCACTTTTTCTCTCATTCTTGTAGTTTATAAAAATGTTCATACTTTGTCTAATTCAACAAACGCACATACCTGTCACATTGTCTGGGTTTTACATTGCCATACCATATTCATGAGATTACAAAAATTAAATACAACAAAAGCATAAACAAATAAATAAATAAAATACAAAGAAAATAATGCATTGTCTGCCTGAAAGCTAGCTTGCCCATTCTTCCAGTTGATTTTGAGTTTATACATTGTCTGCTTGACACTGATGTGTATAAATATATATATTATACATGCTGGTTGACAAAAAAATATTGTATATGCTCTACAAAATATTGGTGTTTATGCATCAAATATGCCAAAATGTTGACATCATAGATTCTAAGCTACAGCATTTCAAAGTATTGCCTAATAATTTATTTATCCAGATTCGTAACATTCTTATCCTTTTATATTAATCAAATATCTTAAAGTAAATGCTGAGTTGAAGGAAAACAAAGATTGCAATTATATCTTGTTTGGTTCATGTGATATATAGTTTTCATCTGGATTCAACTTGATAATAATCTATCTAAACTTGAATGAATTCTATAAGAAGATATAATAATAGACTTACAGTATATGATTTTTCTAATTTGATTCGGTTAGCGTAAACCGGTCTGATCTGAATCCGGATTGAAAACCAAGAGATGATAGAAGAAACAGCAAATGGAACAGAAAAAAAGGAAGAAGATACATGACTCTTCTTGATTGGGCTTTTCTCTGGGGTTAGATTGATATTATGGGCTTTTATCATTACAGCCCATAATCTAATTCAAGCCCATTAGGGTTAGAACAATTTCAGTCGGCACAATAAAAGGGTCATTTTTTCTCACTCTCCAGTTCCGTCTCAAACCCTAATTGTAATCTTCGCCGTCGAGCATCCATGGGTCGTGTCATCAGAGCTCAGCGTAAGGGAGCGGGTTCCGTCTTCAAATCCCACACCCACCACCGTAAGGGTCCGGCTAAGTTCAGGAGCCTCGATTTCGGCGAGCGAAATGGATATATCAAGGGAGTCGTGACGGAGATCATCCACGATCCCGGCCGTGGAGCGCCGCTTGCCCGCGTCGCTTTCCGTCATGCTTTCCGTTACAAGAAGCAGAAGGAGCTCTTCGTCGCCGCTGAAGGTATGTACACCGGCCAGTTTCTGTACTGCGGTAAGAAAGCCACTCTCGTCGTCGGAAATGTCCTCCCGCTTAGAGCTATCCCCGAGGGAGCCGTCGTCTGCAACGTCGAGCACCACGTCGGTGATCGTGGTGTCCTCGCTAGAGCTTCCGGCGATTACGCAATCGTTATTGCTCACAACCCTGACAACGACACTACTAGGTTTGCTTCTGCAATCCAGTGACCTATATATTGAAGATTTGACTGTTCGTTACCATTTCATTGATTGGATTAGTTGATTGAACGATAATTCATGAGATTCTTTTTGTATCATTTTCAGATCTGTTGATTGTTTGATGTAGATTATGATGTGCTTTATGGATCATTTCGTCAATTGATTAGTTCTTGGTGAACATAATTTGATGAATCATTTGATACAGATAAGTGTTGATTTTGCTTTTAAACAGTTTCTATAATCAATCTGCTCTTTGAAAACAGTATCTGTGCAATCCGGTGACCAATATATGAGGATTTGTCTGTTCATTACCCTTTTATTGATTGGATTAGTTGATTGTTTGATCATTTATCTATGCTTACCTTCTTGTCAATTGAATAGTTCTTGGTAAACATATTTTGTTCTTTCTGCCAAAGATTTTGATTTTGAATAGAGTCTATAATCAGCTGCTCTTTGAGAAAACAGTATCTGTTAGTGAAATACAATATTTTGTGGTACATTTGTTTGTCAATTTGACTTATGGAGTAGGTTGATTCAGAAGATCCTCAATTTTTTTCACAACTATAAATCGATTATGTGTGTTTTGGACAGAATCAAGTTGCCATCGGGTTCGAAGAAGATTGTCCCGAGTGGATGCAGGGCCATGATTGGTCAAGTTGCTGGAGGTGGAAGGACCGAGAAGCCGATGCTCAAGGCAGGAAACGCGTACCACAAGTACCGCGTGAAGAGAAACTCATGGCCTAAGGTTCGTGGTGTGGCTATGAACCCAGTGGAGCATCCTCACGGAGGAGGTAACCATCAGCACATTGGTCACGCCAGTACGGTCAGGCGTGACGCACCACCTGGGCAGAAGGTTGGTCTTATTGCCGCTAGGAGGACTGGTCGTCTCAGAGGTCAAGCTGCTGCTTCTGCTGCCAAGGCCGACTAGGTTTAATAATAAAAGCTATATTTCGTGTTCTTGGAGTTTGTTTGGTGTGTTTCCTTTTGGACCTTGTGTTCTGAAATCTCAAAGATTTTGTTATAAATCTTGTCTTCTTTTGTCAAATTAGAATCTGTTCTTGTCTTCTTTCTCGTTTCTTATATTATGCATTTCGCAAATTTTGATTTCACAAATTTTGATTATTTATGTTATCATTTAATATTGAAAGAAAAAGACACAATGGTTTATAAGCCCATTAAGGGCCCAATAATCGGGTCTTGAGATAGAACATATTAGTCGAGCCAACAACACACTCGGCTCTGTTTTAAGGGAAATTTTATTTTATTTGTTGAACATAGAGAACCATGCAACGAACCTTCTGAGTGAAAAAGAGAGACTTGAAGACTTTCTTGTCCGTGGCTAAATGAGTTTTAATGGAGGTGGTGGAGCCTGGAGTGTAGTGACTTTTGGGCGACTCAACAAGGTTCATGTAGAGAGATTCGTTCCCTGGTTCGGAGCGGCTAAGTGTGGTAGAGAGAGGATAAAGAGAGAGAGAGACTGAATCTGAAATGGCTTTGTCAGAGAAGAGGAACCTTTTCTTCTTCATTCCTTATGCGAATATCATCTTCCTCCTCGTGTGCATCTCTCTGCTCGACAACGCTGTATGCATCAGGATATCGAGTCAGATCTCGGATTCTGTCGTCGATTCGCCGGATCTTCCCTTGAAATCGGCGGTTTTCGCTCTCGGGAGCTTCTGGCGATCGGAGGCGGCGTTCGGCTGTATCAACGGCGTCGTACGCACAACAGCTGGCTACGCCGGCGGAGCAAAGGCGAATCCGGAGTATAGAAACTTGGGTGATCACGCCGAATCCGTACAGGTTTGTTTGCTTTTTTCTCTTTTAGGCCTGATTGTTTCGAGTTCTCCAGGAAAAAAAATCTGAGCTAATTTCACACAGATATTGATTTGCTTCCTAATTAACCATTGTCGCTTGCTTTGAATTGAGCTTTATTCTTGATCTGTGTTGCCTCTTACAAGTCGCGTCATATCTTTCGATTTGGTTTTGCTCTATCTGAATAGCTTCGTTTGGATAGTCAAATTAGTGTAGACGACGATGCATATCCAAGTTCCGTAGCTAAATCAGCTTGTTTTGCTAAGTTTTTGGTAATGTGTGATCTTTGTGTATATGTGATTGAGATTTTACCCTAATCTGTCTTTGTTCTGATGAACATAATAATCATTGTAGAAAAGATTGTTTCTTGAGCTGGTTTTTAGTTTCTGATCCTCTAGGTTTGTGTTGCTCTTGCTTACACAGAAGATTTGTGATTCAGGTTGAATATGATCCGAGGATAGTGGGTTATCGTCAGCTCTTAGATGTATTCTGGTCTAGTCATGATTCAAGACAAGTGTTTGGACAAGGTCCTGATGTTGGTAACCAATACAGGTAAGGAGAAGTAATCTTCGAGTTATCTAATAAATCTTTTGTTCGTCTAGCACCAAACTAAAACATCCGAAATCCTTTTGATGAACAGATCCTGTATTTTCACTAACTCTACAGAAGAAATGAGACTGGCTTCCACTAGCAAAGAAAGGGAGCAGCTTAAATCAAGAAGCAGTATCGTCACTACTCAAATCCAAAAGCTAGAAGAAACGTTTCATCGCGCAGAGCCTGACCATCAGGTTCAAAAACTTTAAAGTCTCTACCATCTTTAAGGTTTTAACAACTCGTTTAGCTGTTAATCCAATGAGTTCTCTGACAACTTTGGAATCTGCAGAAGTTCGAGCTGAAACAACATCCGTTCCTTATTCAGCTGATAGGAAACATGGCAGAAGAAGAGCTCGAGAGATCAGCACTAGCCACGAAACTAAACGGTTATGCAGCCGAGCTCTGCCCGCCAAGAATCCAGAAGCAAATCGACTCGAGAGTAAACGAGATCATTAGAAAAGGTTGGCCTGTCTTGAGAGACATCTAATATATATATATATATAGACCGTGAGAGATTTTGTCGCCGATTTATAATAATCTCTCTCAAATGTAAGTTTTTCGTTCATTCTTTTGGCCATTAATATTGGTTTTGTATACTTATCACAACAATATTTATTGTCTTGAGTGTTGTCTTTTTGTTTCTTTGATCTCTCTCACATAGAATAAGCAAAGCTTCATTGGTTTTCTTGTAAACATAATATTTAAACTTTCATTGTATCTTTTTTTTTAGTAATGTATGTATGACTAATCATTCTACTAATTAAAAACCGTTTAGTAAATCCAGAAAATCCATCAGGAACAATATGCCAATATTTTTCTCAATTGTATAATTGCCATAACGAATATGGTGGTATATGCTTGTGCGTATATATAAAAATTTATAACCTCTCATATAAAAACGAAACGCGTCTCACAGTCAACAATTAGGGTAGAGAAAAGAGAGCCGCACGAAGTTTAACTTTTTGTCAGATATCTCGATCAATCTTTCGAAGATAGATTCAGATCGGAAACGGAAGAAAGATTCGGTCTCATCGATAGATCGAACGTCGGAGAAATCAAAGGAGAAGAAAGACGATCAGCACCACCACAGCAACAACAAGCACCGGAAGAAGAGCAAGATGGCGTCGAGGGATCAGGTTAAGGCGTCGCATATTCTGATCAAGCATCAAGGATCTCGGAGGAAGGCTTCGTGGAAGGATCCGGAAGGGAAGATCATCAAGACTATAACCAGAGAAGCCGCCGTCGAGCAGCTCAAATCGATCCGTGAAGACATCGTCTCCGGCAAGGCTAACTTCGAGGATGTGGCGACTAGTGTTTCCGACTGTAGCTCCGCCAAACGCGGCGGCGATCTAGGTTTGTTCTTCTATTCCGAAATCCCTAGTTCGTGATTTTATTTCCCTTGTGTAGTGAAAGATCAGCGAGTTTAGGTCTAAGTTGAGTGTATTTTTAGTCAAGTGATGTTTGCAGGATGAAGCAATACTGAGTTCTATATTTTGAAATTGGGTTCTATTGGATCCTACTCTGTGTATTGAAATTGAGCATAGTGAGCTAATATAGATCATCACCATTGTTTAGATTCTTTAGTTTCTTGCTTGATCTATAGATAGTGCTCATAAAGCTTGCTAAGCTCTGCTTCTTTCATGTGGCAAATAAGATAAAAGGAACTGAAATTTATTGATGTTTAGCAATACTGAGTTCTATATCTTGAAATTGGGTTCTATTGGATCCTACTGTGTGAATTGAAATTGACCATAATGAGCTGACATAGATCATAATCATTGTTTAGAATCTATAGTTTCTTGCTTGATGTATGATCTCTTGTGCTCATAAAGCTTAGTTCATCATCGATGTTTAGAATCTTAAGTTTCTTCCTCAATAAATCTATGATTTGTTGCTCATAAATCTTACTACTGTCTACTTAGATCATCACTGATGTTTAGGATCTGAAGTTTCTTCCTTGATCAATCTAGAATTAGTGCTCATAAGTCTTACTAATGGACCAATGTTGAGAATCTAAAGTTTCTTCCTTGATTTATCTTACTAAAGTCTTCTTAGATCATAAATCTTACTAAAGTCTTCTTAGATCACTACAAGAGGCTAAGAATCTAAACGTTTCTTTGTTGATGAACCTATAGCTAATGTTCATAAAACGCACTGATGTATATATGCTTGGATCATCGCAGATGTTTAGAATCTGAAGTTTCTTCCTTGATGAATCTATAATCGGTGCTCATAAATGTGATGCTGAAAGTGTTGAATGTTTTATTGTACCAACGTGTGTTTCTCAGGTCCCTTTGGTCGAGGTCAAATGCAGAAACCGTTTGAGGAAGCAACTTACGCACTCAAGGTTGGAGATATAAGCGACATTGTCGATACAGACAGTGGAGTCCATATCATTAAGAGAACAGCTTGATCTGATCCCTCCTCCATGTATCAAAAGTTGTTAAGCTTTTTTGTTTTCTTCCTTCTCTTCTACATCAAAGAATGAAAAATAGAAGATGAAGAATAAGATTAAGCTTAATTAATCAAGGTTATTTGTTATTGTGGTTTTGATTCTGCATATTTCTACGGATTTGATACAGTCAAACATATGATAAAACCAGAGATGCTGTATCTCTCAACTTCTTCTTATAACTTCCATAATAACACATTCCTGTTGCGTCAATGATTTGTCTTTTTTTTTTTTGTCGCCAACTCTATTTTATTAATTAATTAAGAGAAATAAAACCAACAAGAGTGCACAATGAAATAATTACAAACCCACTAGTGTAATCACTATAAATTATAAAATTTCCTCTTAATATTGCATTTTATTAAGAAAGAAATAGAAAAAACATGGAAAGCGCCGATAATATTCATGTATATTTTTTTGGGAATATTTAAATAGTTGATGAGTGTTTTTTTATGTGATTTTCTTTAATTTAACAAAAACATTTAGGCAGAGATAATATCAGCTTAGCTGGAGAGAGTGACGTCTTTGGCTGTTCAAATCTTTTCTTTCTCTCTTCCGCAAAAAATATTCTCTCCGCCTTCTTCCGCCGCCGAAAATGCAGGTGACGACGATTCGTACTTCTGATTTTACCTGAGCGAAAATAATATTCAGTTCTGTATCACCGATTCTTGAGCTGAACTGATTTTTTTTTCTTCCGAATTTTTGGATGCAGACGAGAAGTGTGCAAGTGAAGAATGTCTCAGATCTAGCGACGGAGAGGGAGATTCACGAGTTTTTCTCCTTTTCAGGCGACATAGACCACATTGAGTTTCTAAAGTAACTTCTCTTCCGATTATATCTTCTCCTTCACTTCTTTATGGAATGGAATTTCAACTCTAGCTTGATTTTTTGTTGGGAAAGGTTTCTAAAAGAAAAAAAAAATTAGACCTAATTCAAGCGTTAATGTTGCAGAGAAGAAGCTGGGCATTCCAGAATCGCATTCGTTACGTTTAATGATCCGAAAGCCCTTGAAATCGCGCTCTTATTATCGGTATGTAATTCGCTATTGCATCTTCATTGAGATGCTAAAGAGTAATTACTTTGAGAAATTGTGTATTAGGAGGAAACTGATTAACTAAGTTAAAAATTGTGTAACCCTTTTTAATGCTAAACAGAATCTTAACATTATTGTGAAGCAGGGCGCCACAATTGTTGACAAGATCGTTACGATAACTCCAGCTGAGAACTATGTTCCTAGGCGTGAGATTCAGGTTTTGTGTTTATTCCGATATCAACTTTTTTTTTCTTTTCCGTCAAGTGTGTGTGTGCTCTTGAATGATCTCTAGTTTCTGTTCTTGCAGGAAGTAAGAACGGTAGAGAACGCGATGCCCCCATCAGCACCAATACGCCAGGTTAATGTTTGTTCTTTAGCCCTTTTACAACAGAGAAGAACGAACGAATTTCACATTTTTCTTTAAAAGATCGAAAGAGTTTTAACTTGTTGGATGATAAAAACTCTGTTTGCAGACCAGTGATGGCAATGGTAGAGCGTACGTTAGCAAAGCTCAGGATGTGATGGCTACTGTTTTGGCAAAAGGCTCTGCTCTTGGACAAGACGCGGTGAACAAAGCCAAGGCTTTTGATGAATTGCACCAGTTAAGAGCCAACGCTTCCGCCAAAGTCTCGTCTTTTGACAAGAGAGTCCGGCTTACAGAGAAGTTCAACGTGGGCATCTCTGCGGTTAACGAGAAAGTAAAATCTGTTGATCAGAAGCTTCAGGTTTCCGATAAAACCATGGCGGCGATATTCGCAGCCGAGAAGAAGTTAAACGACACTGGTTCAGCTGTCAAATCAAGCAGGTATAAAAAAATCTCTTTATCTTCTGATTTTTTTGGTTAAAAAGAAAAGCCATGGCAGAATTCAACATCATCATACATGTTTGTCACATTATTTCGATCTCTTTAACGATTTCGAAAGTACTTCGCTTTTAAAGCGTTCTGGTCTGGCGAATAGTTTTAGCTGATATGTTCTTTTGTTTTGGATTCTGCTTCACAAATAGGTACGTGACTGCTGGAGCTGCTTGGTTTAGTGGCGCGTTCAGCAAAGTTGCGAGAGTAGGTCAGATGGCTGGCTCGAAAACCAAAGAGAAGTTCAATCTAGCCGTCTCAAATATAGCTTCCAAGGTGAGTCATCGAAACAATCAGTAGTAGTTTCATGGTTTTGTTATATATCAGTAGTAATATCTGAACACAAGAAGCAAAACTGGCTTAGTTCTGGAACTAGTAGTAGTTTTGAGTTTATTATATTGACTGTGAGAGATAATTTGATGCAACACGACAGTTATAGTATTCCTTTGAGGCAGAAACAGGGGAAACTGATTTTGAAGTGGCTTCTGCAGGATACACCGATTGCTGTATAATAGAAAAAGATTGGAATCGAGTAAAGCGTTGAAGTCAGGAACAATCAGAGCTGCTAAAGCTATGCCCTGGCCTTGTGTGAACAAATTTTGTGTGATATTAGCGTATTCGTATTCTTTAGTGTTCATCATATATTCTGCATTGTCTCCAAATTCACTTCATTTGCTTCATGTTTTGCATCAGTTTGTAAGTGTTTTTTTAATTGACTTTTGGTCTTGTGTTTGTATCTTGTTCCATTGAAGGACACTAGAACTGCATTGAAAGTGGTGAACGACTTAACGATTGGTTCTCTACCCTATAGTATTTATTTTCCCTTTGCTATAACTTATTTGAAGCTCGAGACTTCATGATCGAGAAATCATTTTCTTTTTAATAGGTTTCGTGTGGGATGTTTAATCCAGTTTCTAGTTCAAGTTTCGAACCATATAAATTGAATTGAAAGTGATACGGTTTAATCCTATCGGGTGTTCTACTTATCAGTGTAGCATCCGTATTGGAGAACTTTTTGAGGGGTTCTTAAGTTTAAAAGAAAAGGAAAAAAAAAAATATGTCTCATTTTAAGTGATGTTTTAGTTAAAAACACATCAAATTAAGAAAGTGGATTAAAAATAATAAAAAATAAAAGTAGAATGCAAATGGCCAATAAACTGGTTTGGACTTTTGAGCAAAATTTTTTTAAGTTATTGTTAGACTAAAATAAATTTCAAAAAACTGCATAAATATGTGAGAAAATCAAATAAAATGGGACAAAAAAAATGTTTTTGAACATTATTTAAAACGGGACAAAGGGAATAATAATGAGGTGGCCAGCAGATTTTATAGAATCGGTTCTGGGAGAAAAACCGCAAGAAACGGTTCTAAAAGACACATGTCTTCACCTTGTTTCTTTTAAATTTTTTTTTGTTGAAAATATTTTCTCTTTTTTTCTCTCTTGCTTCGATCAATTTTCTCTTTATGTTCTTCTTCTCATTTCTCATCATCATCTTCATCAATCATCAATCCATATTCAAACCTTCTTAGAGACACCCTTCATACGCCAAGCTACAACAATGGCGGTGGAGCTCAAGCTGCAAAAACCTAGTAGCCTTGTCTCTGATTCATCTTCTCCTCTCCGGAGTTTAAGGAATCAAACAAATTCGAAAATTAAAGAAGAACAGGAACAGAGAAAATTGAAGAAAATTAAGGAAGACGGTGCTTTGATGATCGATGGCGTTTCACAGATCTATGAGAAAGCTAGTTTCAATCAATCACCGTAAGACAAGACCATTCTTCACCGCCGCCTCCGCCGCATCTTCCGGCGGCACCGTTTCTCCGATCTCACCGTCGTTTTCGCCGCTGTTCGCACATTTCTCGCACCGATTCTCTCCGCTCTCGAGATGGTTAGTCCCTCTTCATGGACCTCTCTTCCTGTCTTCTCCTCCTTGGAAACTGCTCCAGTCTGCGACACCTATTGGAGATATCTTGGGGAGGAAAATGTGTATCTTACGGACCAAGTATTGTGGGCTGTTAAAAGCCGTTTATGGAGTGAAACCCGTGAAGTTCAACCGAAGAATATTCTCATAAATATCATATTGTGGTAAAGATTAGGAAGATTTACATTATTTGCTGTTAGCAATATGTTAATTTAATCACTATATATATGTATCTTATTATCTTGTATAATCAACACAATCATTCAATAATATATTCATATTCTATAATATTTTACATGGTATCAGAGCATTCGATTCTAGTGGATCAAAGTTATAAGCTTCCGCATTATTCATAGGTTTTTCGATGATATTCAGTGTTGAAGATGATGAGGGAGGTGATGAAGATGATGATGATGAAGCCAACGTGAAGTTTTAATTTGTTGTAATAAAAAATAAAAATAAAAGTTGTTGGTTTGGTTTTCAAAAATATTATTTAAGTTTTGATTTGGTTTTTAATTTGGATTAATTCAAAAATAATCGAGAGTTTATGTTTTTTTATGGAGTATTTTGTTTTCTAAGGGTTTGGGATTTTCACAACATTTTATTTATTGCGATTTATTCTTATGTTTTAGAATGTCTCAGAATTTTTTATCTCTTTTGGTTTTTCTTATTACGGAGGAATTTGGTTATGGTGTTAGAGAATTCTAGTTAGAACGTTCGTGTTCTTTAGGTCATTTTTTCAGTCTTATGGACTGTCCGAAATAAGGACAATTGTTTGTGCAGTTGCAGTGCATCCACGGGATATAATATTCTACAGCACCCTTGCATTGGCGCGGAAACGGCGCGGTTTTCAGGAAGGTCGAGGCTCTAAACATTTGATTGGATCGAATTAGGAGCAGAACGAGGTTGGGTTGCAGTCGGTGGCACCAAACGTGGTGACGGTGGGATAATCGAGAGTTTTGTTAATATGCCGAACTTGATTTCTATGGCACGATTAGTATCTGGTCCTGTGCTTTGGTTGGTAAGTCTCAAGTATCTCGTCCCAGGAAAAAAAGTATTCAGAGAATGAAGAATTTGAACTTGATTCTTCTTCTATTGTAGGATGATCTCGAATGAGATGGTATACTTCAGCATTCGTTGGATTGGCCATTTCTGGAGCTAGTGATTGGGTATTCATCTTCTTTGTGGTTCTTTTTAGAGTATTGGGAAGAAGAACATTGTTTGGCAAGAAACACAAATGAATCACATAAGGAGTTTTTTACAATACTTTATAAAATAATAATAAAGCATATGAAAAAACAAAGTTATTTGACGCACGTATAAAATTATGAAAGATCATCGTTGCAGTGACAATCTTCATTGTCTCAGTACATGACCCGGATTAACCATCCATTTAGTTTAGTTGTAATCGTTTTGATTCTAACCCAAATGGAACCATTTGAATCCGTTTGATTTCCTTCACAATTTACGATACCCAAAAAAAAATTAATATGAAATTTGAAATATGTCAAAACTAATCAAGAACAGCTTCAAAATTGAGGCTTTGTATCCACCAGAAAACACACTCTCTAACACAAATTTGCTTAATCACAACAATTCCACAAAAATGCACAAAAATGCTATGTAGTAGACAAAGATCGCAAAGGTGGAATAAATTTATATTAAATCAAGAAATATCTAAATGTGTTTCTTCTCCCAAACACAAACAAACCAACACGTGTACTTTCGAGATTCATCACAGGACACGTAAGAGATCCTTCGACAAAAACTACAACCAATCAAACAGATACACGTGCACATTCCTCGCTGCTATATATACCACTGTTAAAAGAAACAGATAGACACAAACAAAAGCTAGCATCATCTTCTCCTCTTCACAGAAACTAATACTCTGCTTCGCAAAGTTTTATCTTATTTCCCTCTCTAATGGCCAAAGAGAAAACCGAATCTCCGACCGTCAAGAAGACTCCGACGGCGTCAGAAAAGAAACCGAAGAAACCGCCGCGAAAACCGAAAACCACCACTCATCCTCCATACTTCGAGGTATTTTTTTTACATTTTCTCTTGTTGAAAAAATTGATTTATCTATCTCTAATAATTTTTGCTTGTAATTAATTTTGATGAAAGATGATAAAAGAGGCTTTGTTGACTCTGAAAGAGAAGAACGGATCGAGCCCTTACGCTATAGCAAAGAAGATAGAGGAGAAACACAAATCCGTACTACCAGAGAACTTTCGTAAAACACTTTCTCTACAGCTTAAAAACTCAGTCGCTAAAGGTAAGCTCGTGAAGATCAGAGCCTCGTACAAGCTCGCAGAGACCAAGACGAAGACGATGATGACGAGGCAGCAGCAGAAGAAGACGACTCGGTCTTCTTCAAGAAGGTCGAAGAAGACTGACAAACCAGAGAAGGCGGCCAAGTCGAAGAAGAGGAAAGCGAAGAAGCCGAGACAGCTTAAGTCAATCAAATCTCCAGGCTCGAGGAAAGTCTTGAAAGCTTCCGCTTCTTGATCATCTAGAAGAAGAAGGTGTGTGTGAATATAAAAGAATAATGTTTTGCTCTCTGTAGAATGGATGATGACTCTGTTTGACTCTGTTTTTGGTTTGGTGTCACTTTCTTTAGGGCTAAGAGTAGAGACGAGAGTCTTTGAATGTATTAACTACGTACTGTTTGATATTAATATATGCAGTAATTTTGGTTGTGTTAAGCTAAAATTTGTTCAAAGAATCAAAATGTACAAAATCGAGTTAAGTTAGGCTAGTGAAGAAGATTAACCAAAGCTAATTTACATATTTTTTCTTTTGAAAACGTTGAATCGAAAGTTAAAAATAAAGCCTAATACTTATGTATAATGAGGCCCAATAGTCTCGAGAACACCCAAGTTGGTAATTATTTTAGAGCCCATATACGGCCTAATAGTGGCGATCTTATAAAAATTGGAAAATTAACAAGATTTAAGCAAATGACGCCGTCTGTGGGGATCGAACCCACGGCCACGGGATTAAAAGTCACGCGCTCTACCACTGAGCTAAAACGGCATTCATGTTTTATAGCCTTATAAAAACATTATAAACAATAAATAAAGTGAGCAAACCTCTCAAGTGACTTCCACATGAAACCACTTTAAAGTTGGGCGTTCTAACTTCTACGGCTGTATAGGCATAGATACGTAAGAAATTACCCATCAAAATTATATAATTTTTGTTTTGTGTGTTATAAATAAACACTTGCTCAAGCTCAACATTCAACATTCAACCAAAAAATCCAAAAAACACATATACAACTCAAAAAGGCATATCAATAGCGTTCTCCGTTGTAAAATTTCAACTTTCATCTCAAGCATTTTAGTGACGTAGTCAAAAATTATAACTCCAAAAGCATGATACCTCACAGTATTTAAGACAAAGTTATCACTGGTCGTAGGTTTGTAATTGCAGACCGGCGGGAGAAGAGAAATCGGAACCTGAGAAGAAATCGAAGTCTGAAAAGAAATCGGAGTCTAAACAAAGAAAAAGATAGTTATGATAGACACTGCGAACAAAGGCGAGAAAATCGACGAAATCTTAATCCCAAAATATTATAATTTAACTTTTAGGTATGTTAGATAAATATCATAATAATAAAGAAATAATCCATTGCACGTTAGTTCATTTCTGATAACTTTTGTACTAATTTTGTAATATTCCCACAATTTAATGAAACGTAGCTAGTCTTTTTTCTTTTCTTTTCTTGTCTTTGTGTGTTACAAAAGGAGACAATAAATCATTAGCTTGATTAAAAAGTGTTTAATTATTCCAAACCACACTCAATTAGAGACAGTTTTCGTTCGTTTATACAAAACAAAAAACGTGAAACGTCTCAATTGGCATTTGGAGCTCCACCATTTGCCTTAATTATTCTAAACATTTTTCTTTAAACTTTTTAAGCTCCACCAGTTGCCTTAAGAATTGCATGAGAAGTGAGAACCATGCAACATCTAACGACTAACAATATATCATTTTTTCCAAGTGAATAAAGAACAGAAAAATATTCATGTTAAAGAAATTAAAGTTATAAAAAACTATAAAGAAACCAAAGTTGTGGTGTTATAGTCACACCCGGCCCTGACTTTTGAAAGGCCACAAGCCCAAATTGAAAAAGGGCTGGTTTGTCTAATAACACAAATGAGAATCACTAACCACCAGACTATAAACATTTTTTACGAAAATATGGGGCCAAAAATTTATATATAAAACGAGGACCGCAAGCATGTGCTTGGCCTACTTGAGCTCAGAGCCGGACCTGGTTATAGTGATATGCAAAGTGGTTAGTATCTTTGTATTCCGGATTCAAACCTGTTTGGTACGCATAGCTATTCTTTAAATAAGAATTTTCAAAAATTGTTTATGACTGGCAGAGACGGATTCATTGAAAAAAAAATTAATTTAAAACACACAAAAACCCAGAACTCTCTTAAAAANATTTAATTTATTAAGACAAAAATAAATATAATAAAAACAAGTCCTTTTAGCTTTCCGTGTTAGCTTAAGACACGAAGCCTCCGCACTAAATCAATTACAAAAAAACAATAAATGATTTGTTTATTTATGGGAAAAGACGCGCGTGGCTCCCACTACCGTCAACTTTGCCCACGTGGAACCAGCCATATGCGCGGCGTTTAGAAAAAAAAATTAAAAAAAAAAGCGTGTTCTCTCTCTCTCTCTCTCTAGAAAGTCAAAAAAAGGAGACAGCCAAACACTGCCTTGTCACATCTGACGCTTTCTCTCTCTACCTTTGTTCCGAGTAAGTCCATTTTTCCATGTGCCCACTGTGTCTTCTCTCCCTACACGCCACCATCTCCACCACCACCTCCTCCTCCGACGATTTTCAATTCCCAAATTGCGAACCCTAGGGTTAGGTTTTTTTTTTAGTTCCCTCGGTTTTGCGTCGCTTCCGATCATTTTCGACCTTAGATCTTCCGATTTTTGGGGATTCTCGGTCTCGATTTTTGCTTGTTTGAGCTGGGAAAAAGTGACTTTGGCTCTTCCGAGGAGCTAAAGCTGTCTCTTATACACATCTAGATGTGTAAAAAAATATACATTTAGGTATTAGCAAAGAAGTTTGGAGCTGGTGTGGTTTCATTAGAACATAGGTACTATGGGAAGAGCCTGTCTCTTATACACATCTAGATGTGTATAAGAGACCTCGATACGACTTCATCGTAGAAGTAACTTGAGCTCCACGTTTCCATGTTCTTGCCTTGCCCTGTTGCTCTCTTCTTGAATGCTCTACAAACCACCCACCCTTCTTCCTATAATACATATATATACACAAAATGATCATAAGAAGACATGACTTGTATAATTAGAAACTTTCGCTAGATTTGATGTTTCAAACAATTGATAAAGATCGTTTAATTCATAACGTCAATGCAAACAAAAAAGAAGGAGAAAATTTTTAGTTTTAGTAAAACATACTCAGGACATGCTTGAAAAGTGTGAGACCACAAGGAAGAATGATAGTAAAATGTCCTAAACTGTATAGGTACATACTCATGCAATCTATTAGAGTTTCACTTTTGAACTTTATTGACTTTAGGGTCTTGGAAAAAACAAGCACACGGATATATTATAAGAAATTTAGTTATATTATACGAATACGAACATGTATAGAGAACTATTTAGAGAGGAAATGATAGCTTACCAAATTCATGTTAAAGATAGAAACAAAATGGATTGAATCATTTAGAATTGTCTTAAGCGAAACAAGTTTTTACCCTATTACTACTCAAAAGGGAAATGTGATTGTGTAGCCAAACCCGTACATCTAATAAAAATTGACTGAAATTTTATGAGTTAGAAGAGACTTTTACTGTCTTTATTTTCCTGTCTTCCTTGGTTGAATATGTGTATTATTCTACATAAAGTCATAAAGTGTTAAACTTTCACCTAAAAGTTAGCATGTGTCTCACAGAAGAGCCAAAGAGACAATAAGCCCTAATTAAAACATAAGTGTCTTGTCCCCATCAAAGTAGAAACACAACTACTAGCTAGCCTCATGGAAGTTTGTATAATAAGCGGACATGAAAAAAGAAAAAAGACGAAAAGATGAATGTGAAATTTAACAATTTATCATGATGAATATTCTTGATTAATGAGTCCAGTCGATCAAATAAAAAGATGCGATATATGTGAAATCAGATACCTGGGGCGGTGCGTTCTCATCAGACTCGAGCCGGTACTCATGCATGATCCAATCGGACTTCTGGCCATTAGGAGCACGTCCTTTGTAGAACACAAGTGTTTTCCTCATCCCAATCAGTTTTGTTTTGTCATAAACAGCTTTGTCTCTTCCCGTGGCTTTCCAAAATCCAGCCATGGTCGCTCTATTAGTCCTTGTCCCCGTTGGATACTTCTTGTCCTTGTGACTAAAAAAGTACCATTC
>JAHZTW010000001.1:451810993-451829609 GCA_020283515.1 Alliaria petiolata | reverse complement strand
GTGCTTCCGAAAATAGTAAATTTCTACTTCTGGTTTAATTTGGGGATTTCTTAATATGTCAGGGGATGTCCAAAGGCGTATCACCCAGCTTGTGTCAAGCGTACTGAAGCATTCTTCAGATCAAGAGCGAAATGGAATTGTGGTAAGCTGTTCGATTCTTCTGCGCTCTGTGTGCTTAATGCATTTTGATACATTACCAAGAATGAAGAAATTAGTTGGGTCTTGAGGTTCTTCAAGATGAGAGTATTAGCTATAATGACGATGATGATGGTTTTTTCAGGTTGGCACATTTGTACTGCTTGTCAAAAAGATTCTTTCTACATGTGCTATACTTGTCCGTATTCAGTTTGCAAGAGATGCGTTAGAAGCTCAGAGTATGTAGTTGTACGGGAAAACAAAGGATTCTGTGGGATATGCATGAAGACTATAATGCTTATTGAGAATGCAACTGAAGCTAACGAAGAAAAGGTACCAGAATCTGTCAGCATTTTTGTTGCTTTTCCCTTACTCACAAGCTGGAAAGTTATTTGTGGAACCTGAGGCCTTTTCTTGCGGTGTAACTTTTGTTTTGCAATGTGCTTTTCTTCTAGCTAAATGATTTTACTTGTTTTACAGGTTCAGGTCGATTTTGACGATCAAGGCAGCTGGGAGTATCTTTTTAAGATTTACTGGGTCTCCCTTAAAGAAAAGTTATCGTTATCGTTAGATGATCTTACCAAAGCAAAAAATCCATGGAAATCTTCTGCTACTAAGAGAAGAACTACTAGTCGGCTTCATGAAAAGGATGATGGATATTCTCCTGGGGTTATGAAAGCAGCAAGTCGTGCTAAAGTAAGGAAAATGGAAGCTGTTTCTGCGAGTAATTTGGCTTCTGTCTTGGATTCGAACAGTTCTTTGGGTGACAGACTTCCACCATTGACTAGTGCTGCTGCGTGGGCAACAGATGAGCTCTTGGAATTTGTGGGGTATATGAAAAACGGTGATATTTCCGTCTTATCAAAGTATGATGTCCAAACTCTCGTGCTAGAGCATGTGAGACGGAATAATCTACAAAACGCTCCTCAGAATTCAGAAATAACGTGTGACCCTAGGCTTACGAGATTGTTCGGAAAAGAGCGAGTGGATCACTTGGAAATGTTAAAGCTTCTTGATTCTCATTTCCTCGATCAAAAAAGGTCTCCGGTTACAGATACCTCAGCCGGAGGAGTCACTGAAACTATTTCCTTCCAGGTCGGTGCAAGCAGAAGCTACGATAGGTTGAATACATCTGAACAACATCAAGAAGGAGAGTCACAGCAGTCGAACGTGCACAATGTTGAGGTTAGACCTTCCAGTTCTGATAGCAGAAACCATGCCGTTGTAAAGTCTGAAACATGTGCCGCTCTGTCCAATAAGCCAATTGGTGGCTTGGATGCAAATATGATATGGTTATATGGAGATCCAGATGGGAAGATTCATGGACCATTTTCCTTATTGAACCTGCAACAATGGAACTCGAGCGGCCATTTCCCGCCTGAGCTGAGAATATGGAAGTTGAGTGAACCCCAAAACAGCTCCATACTTTTGACCGACGCATTAAATGGGCAGTTCCATAAAACAGGGTCGCTTCAGAATCATTCTGTCCCGACGCAGGAAGAGACAGCTGCTAAAGCTAACGATCAAGACAGGAGCGTGGCTGTAGCTAAACTAGAGAGTAGAGTACTTGACTTTAGCCCCAACTCAGTGTCCACTGACCAGAGCGTTATTTCTAGCAGTAACAGTGTCATCACAAGGAGCTCGGATGCGAGCAACAAAAGCGGAAACAATTTTAGCCACAACGTGCCATTGGATTTTACTCTTTCTAATGAAAGAGAGGCTGTGGGTTCTGTCTCTCTCTGGAACAATATGAAAGTTGAAAGTCCTTTGCCTGGGCAAAGCCAGATAAGCTGTTCGCTTTCGCTTGCTACATTTCCCGGAAACTCAAACTCAAACTGCTCTCTGCCGCAGCAGGAAAGATGGAATGCTGGTCAAACAGAGGCAGATGGAAACGCAGTAAAGAACGCCTGCAATCAAAACGATACTGGCCTTAGCGGCGCGGCTGAGAAACAAGTCACGGCGACGGTTCAGTCATGCGGACAAAACTGGAATGCTGCTACTCCAAGCAGTGCTTCAAACGCGTGGGATTCTAACTCCGGTTTGGTGTCTTTCACAGACAATCAAGAAATCGACTTCCTAGATCTCTTTAGCCCGACCTTCAAATTCAACTTTGCGTCTACTACCACGGATTGGCAACCCATTGTAGCCGGACCTGACGAATGTGACGAGTCAGTCTCGGATCTTNTTCTTCCCTATGTGTTTAGTTTGGTTTTCTGCTACTGGTGCTGGCAAACAACATTTGAGAATGGTTTTTATGAACAATGTTTGAGACATGGCGTTTCATGTCAGATTCTGTTGGATGGAGATGTGACTTACATGAGTACACAGATATGTGTATATGTGAAATTTGCTAGACCACATATTTGTCTTCTGATAATAAGGTGTATGAAAAAGATATAGAGGGTGTAAATAGCTAGTAGAAGATGGTAATAAAAGGTGTAAAATAACTAGTATTTCTCTGTTTTTTTCACGTTATTTCTTTTTATTTTTCTTCCTCTTTGTTAAGAATTGACTCCTGCAAACAAACAAACACCAAATTAAGTAATTTTCTGATTAAACTTATATAAAAATTAAGTGATTGAAGGTTTATGCTTACCAGTCCCAAAAAGTCCACACATCCCTTGAAAACTTCTAAATTCATGAGGCAAATTAGGCTCTTGTATTTTTGTTCATAATGAAAGTATTCACCAAGTGATTCCAACTTCATGTTAGGAGTTCTTCCTCTAAAATTTTCTCTTAACCAGACAAGAGTATCTATCGTATATTTGAGCTGAGGAGGGACTTTGTCAATTTGGCCAAAGGCAGCTATCAAACTTGGATCGAATTCGGTTATATTGTAGCCGATCCAAGTTTTTCCTAGAGACAAACCAAAGTTTTAGGGGTTACATCAAGAGTGTGAAAGAGAGAGGGAGAGAGAGAGAGAAACTAACCATTGAAAATTTTGTAGATTTGGCGGTAGAGATCAATGAATGTATTTTTACTTTCAAGCACCTGGCGTGTGATACTGCTTTCCCGATCGTTGAAGGCAGAGATCGTTGAAGGCAGAGATGACTGAATCATCTGGTTTAATGAAGTTAGCCCAAAATTCAATCACACCCAACGTCTTAGCACTAACCCTAATTGCATCAATCTCCACAATCTGATGATCCGCCCATAATGACACTAAAAAAATATACACATGGTTGCAAAATAAAATACGCAAGTTAGAGATTAGCCACTCACAAATTAGCAAGTTTTTTCAACTGCCCAAGTGATGCACGGATAGCTCTACTGAGATCGTTGCTTGACATGTCCCTTTTTATAAAGAGTAAAACAAATCAGTTTAGTAGTTCAGAAAAATCCAAATGATATGTCCATTTGATCTGAGTGAAGCCCTATCATTTTCGAGAGTTTTTCAAAAGCATTTTGCCAATTTGTCCAAAAGCAGCTATCAAACTTGGTACGAATTCGGTTATATTGTAGCCGATCTAAGTTTTTTCTAGAAACAAACCAAAGTTTTAGGGGTTACATCAAGAGTGTGAGAGAGGGAGGGAGAGAGAGAGAGAGAGAAACTAACCATTGAAATTTTATAGATTTGGTGGTAGAGGTCAAGGAATGTATTTGCAGTTTCAAGCACATGGCGTGTGATACCGTTTTCCCAATCGTTGAAGGCATAGATAACTGAATGATCTGGTTTAATGAAGTTAGCCCAAAATTCAATCACACCCAGCGTCTTAGCACTAACCCTAATGGCATCAATCTCCACAATTTGATGATCCGCCCACTCCAAATAAAAGAAAACAACCTCGTCGTCGCTCATAACTTTAGATCTGAGAACAAATCAACAACAATAATATCAAAACATATCCAATCAAATCAACAACAAGACCAAATAACATAAAAGAAAGTGACAATTTACACTACCTTCATATCAGAACATAATTGAAACTTAAATCACATTGTGGCATCAACTTTTCCAAGCAAGTTTAAACGAAATTATCAATCACATTTTATTTGAGAAAAAGCAGTAAAAAATGTGATAGATAATGTTAAATTGACACCAAAAAATAAAATATTTATTGCAGAAATCTTTTCGTCCTATGATATTTTTTTTTCATAGGACAACTTTTTCCAAACAAGATTTTTGAAAATAAAATGTGATAGATAAAAAATATATCTAACATTATCTCATAGGACAACTTTTTCATGAATTTGTCCTATGAGATTTTTTTATCTAACATTATCTCATAGGATAAAAAAAATTTATCTAACATTATCTATCATGAGTTTTATCTAACATTATCTAGTTTTTTTTTATCTAACATTATCTATCATGAATTCGTCCTATGAGATTTTTTTTTAACATTATCTATCACATTTTATTTTCAATAAACATTGTTGTGTTGTTTTGAGTGATGACAGTTTTTGATTTTTTTCTTAAATCACATTGTGGCATCAATCACATTTTATTTTCAGTTCTTTGGGTTTGTCTACCACACAACACAAGTATACCTCAATCACACCTTTAATAATTTGATTATTATTAACAAAAGGTTCCATCGTAATATCTACCATATATATATATATAATTTTTTTTTTTTTGATAAATATCTACCAATTTCATATGTGGCAATTCTACCAAAATCTATTCATTTCATTTTTTTTTACAGTATATTGAATTTTGTCATTTGTTTATATATTGATTTAGTATATTTCATCTTTATAATCGAAAACTAAAATTGCTCAATGGTCACCGACATGCTTTTGAGGATTGATCGGATCATTGGTAATCGTATCGCTTCCTTCAGAGATCAAAACACATGGCAACATCAAGCAATATCCTCAAACTCAAAACTTTAGCATCTCTATTTCTTAAGTCTTTCAGCTCTGATTGAGTTTGAACAATTTGACGTAAATATATCATTGTGTGTTTTATCATGAATTTATTCAAATTATTAGTTCTACTGAGTTTTTTGTTTATTAAAGATGAATTATTATAAAAAAAAACTCTTGTTTATTGGGTTCAAGCGGGGTTTATTATGAGTTTATTCAAATTATTAGTATACTACGGAATTTTTTTTTACTAAAGATGATTTATTGTAAAATTTTGTTGTTTCGTTTAAATATTTGCAATGAATAAAAAACATGAGTATTTAATTTAGAGTGAACATTATTTCAGCTGAGAATATACAGCGATTCTCACACAGCCAATAAGATCTCACCGTTTGGAAGCCAAACAATAAAGAAAACCATGTGTTGATGTGTATATCTTTTAAGGGGTAAATTTGTAATTTCCTATTTTCGCGGTAGCCAAGAGGCAAGAACCAATAGAATTCTTCTCTCCATATATATAAGAAAGAAAAAAAAGTTAAAAACCCTAAAGATGAAAAGGCCTCCGTTTTCTTTTTCCTCTGTTTTTCCTCTTTGCATTATACTTTCCTTTAACCCTAATTTCTCAAGTTTTTTCCTGATTCTTTCTCTGCCTTTTTATTAGAGACTTTTGTATTGGTTTTAGTTTTGGGATCATAGATGTTTATGAGGATACTGATCACCAGAGTCTCGTAGAGTCAGAGTTTCGTTGAAGAAACCCTAATTCTTTCTGCTCTGTTTCCTCAGATCATACTCGAGAACTCACTCAATATCCGATGACTGTGTCTTCTGAAACAACGGCTCTAATAGAGCCTATTCCCTCAGTATCATCCTGTGCTTCACTGACGATCATGGAGAAGGAGAAACCCGACAACTCTGGTATGGCGGCTCAGGGTAATGCGGAGAAGAAACCGGCTTGGAACAGGCTCTCTAATGGTGATACTGTGATCAAGCCAGTCATGGGAGCTTCGTCGTGGCCGTCCCTTTCCGAGACGACGAAAGCAGCTCCTTCTGCTAACAAGCCGTCTTCATCATCATCATCTGCCTCTAATTTATCTCAGGTTTTGAATTAGTTTGGATTTTGTTTGATTACTGAATCTTTTTTTGCTCTTGCATCTGATTTTTATTGGACTGATGTTGTTGATGCAACTTCATGATATTTGTATTTTTCCTGGAAAACTTAGTAGTTGAATTTTGATATGTGTTTTTGATTTCAGCAAAGTGGTTTTCTTGATGAAATCGAACGAATGGGACAAACATTCGAAGAAGAAACAATCGACCAAATATCAACGGAACAGGTTGTTGCATCCAGTGGTAATGCTGCTCAAACCTCAGAACAAACCCAAAACCAATATCAACGGAACTCACACAAGAACCAAAAAGGTAACAACCATCCTAATCAAGGTCATGGAGGCAGGCGCAACCAGGAACATGTGAGTCTTCACAGAACCTTTAACAGATCAAGCGGATCTTCACAACCACCAAGAGGTACATCAAGATCTGTAAGACCACCACATGTGCAGCCATTCTATATTCAGTATATGCATGTTCATCAGAATTTGTATCCTGTGGTCTATCATGGTAAGTCAACCCAAACATAAAGCATCGATTTTTTTTTTTTTTTTTTTTTTTTACTTTCACGAGATTCATTCTAAC
The DNA here is from genome assembly GCA_020283515.1 of Alliaria petiolata. NCBI lineage: Eukaryota > Viridiplantae > Streptophyta > Magnoliopsida > Brassicales > Brassicaceae > Alliaria > Alliaria petiolata. The sequence goes on along the minus strand of JAHZTW010000001.1, from coordinate 451,822,970 downwards.
GCATATGTTTCGTTTTACAAACAGCACCACCGATGATGATGTTGAATCCTCATTGCATGCCCATCATCGAGCCTCCTCCTATGTTGTCCCAAGTCCAAGAAGCTCCTCTTAAAACCAGAATACTGAATCAAGTTCATTTTTATTTTAGGTAATATCTTCTTTTTGACTTCAGCATACCTTCTCTCTATGCTGCCTACCACTGCCCAAAATGTATTTAAGAAATAACTTTTTTTTTTTTAATTTTTAATTTTTTGCTTTTGTTACAGTGAAGAGAATTTAGCTCGCGACAAATACCTACGCGAACACATGGATGATGAGGGCTTTGCTCATGTACAATTCATTGCGGGTTTCAAAAAGGTTAAATTGTTATATACTAGTTATGTTTTTCTTGCATGTTGATTTCATTCATTTTTTTCTTTGTTCATACATAAACTTGATTGCTTATTTCCTTGTTGCTTCTCTTATAATTTATCTAACAGTTTTGTTGTTTTAGTTTTCTGTCTTCACTCGTACTTATGTTGTTTCGTTGTATCTTTTTCAGCTCAACGCATTAACAACTAATATCCAGCTTATACTGGACTCTCTACGAGGTTCAAATGTCGTTGAAGTGAAGGTATATCTCTTTTCGATATCTACTTTTGACCGCTTAAATCATTTGTTTACCTTTGGTAATTTGGTGTAATGATGAACACATATTTTATTGTTTCCGTTGTGTCTTTATCAAAATAGTCTTTTGTGCTTGTGTTGAAACTGAAAAGATCCTGAGAGAGAGACTTCTGTGTTTCATTGTTGTGTGATTTTATCATCTTGTATTTTGAACTACAAAAATTTGTTTGGTGTTTGTTTATAGGGTTATGAAATTAGGAATCGGCGAAACTGGAAGAAGTTCTTAATGCCTCGTGACTTGAGGGTTACTTTTAATCCTAGCCCTGAATACGAAATGGGTAGCAAACTCCAAAACATGTCGCTTGAGAAGAAAGCAGGTGAAATTGGATCAAGTTCAAGCAAACAAAAAGCTGATACACCACCTTCAAATCTAAGCTGAGGTTTGGTGGTCTTATGTTAAGCTTCCACCATTGGTACTACTTGTTAGGTACGTTAACATTTCGTCCCTGAAAAGGTGTCAAAAGAAAAAGAAAAACAAAAAAAGATTGTGTAGGAGAAAATCAAAGATTTATGACTCTAATTTTTTTTTTTTTTGGGGTTTTTTTTTACTTATTTCCGGATTAACAAGCTAAATTCAGTAGTAGACTATTATTTCTATCTTTGACTTGTTTCCGGAATTGATCTGTTCGCTTCTTATTTTTTATTCCTTGGGACTCTTGTTCCTTAATCCTGTTTGGCAATTAGATTAATTCTTAATGATCTTTCTTTACTATGGTAAGATGAACATTAATATTGTTCTTCTCTACTCTTTCTACGAGATTTTACCAACCACAAAATATATTGTTGTTTAATATGAAAATGTCCAAATCTGTATAAAACGTCGAAAATATTGAAAACAAACTCAACTACACATCTCTTTTTCTCAAATTGAAATTCGTTCAATTATTATTTCTATATCAATGCCACAAACGTGCATACAAACTATTATCAACACATCATATATGCACGACGGCTACATGTGGAAGAAGACTGAAATAAAACGACCAAAACAATAGCTTCAGGTCAATCATGAACAAAAAAAAAAAAAAACCCTAAATGAAATTCAAAAAATACAAAAAGAAACGAAAATAGCAAGTTTCTTCAATGATTCTTACCAATTGAAGTTGCAATGTACTAGTACAAAAGACAACCATCTTAACTTATCCAACGGTTAGCATTCATTTGGAGCTTTAAACTCGTGCTTCTTGTTTTTTGTATTTATTTTTGTCCTTAGTTTTAGTAGTAATAATTATTACAACTACTATGAGTCTACTATGATGCCATCGTACGAGCTAGAGACAACCTATTGATAGAGATATACATATCCCAAAGTGAAAGCATCAGAGACGGTCAAAGAAACTCATTGGGCATCTTCGTTGTCCGTCAGTTCATATCAAAGAAGATAAAAAGATAAAAGCACCAGAAAAAAAATCTTTGTCATTTTGTATATTGACTGATGTTTCGATAACAATATAGGGTTTTATTGTTTTATTATGGCCATTTAAAAAATTAGATATTTTTACCATTTATTTAAAACGTCTACATAACATAATAATGAATTCCTATTTAGAATTTTGTAGATGGTAGAATTCGATTTTTGGACCTAACCCACATGACGACTATTCTACTCAGTCAAAGAGACTACCTCTAGTACCTAGTAAATCAAATAATTTTTGATATAAGGTTTTTTGTTTGTAACACTTGAAACAAATAACCACAAATTTTAAGATTATAAGAGTTCATCACCATTTAGAGATGCGTCTACTGAATCATTTACATTTACTACTTTTTTTTTTTGATTTTGATAATTATTGGTCATATTTAAAGTTAGTCTAAATTAAGCCAAAATATGAAGCGAAAAGAAAGAAAAGAAAGCTCGATATTGGACAAAGTGTCAATAAGTAGAGGAATTAGAAAAATAATTATTAGTGGAAAAAAAATCAGTGGAATAATATATTTTTCCTTTAATTTTGTTCAACTCATTACTTTTTTATTTTCTAGAGTAACAAAATTTAGAGAAACAAGACTTATTTTTCAACTTTTTAGTGGGACCCATTATAATTGAGAGGAATGATTTTTACTATTAAATAGTTGATTTTTGGAGAAATGTAAAGGAATAGTCATTTTCATCCAATTTTATTCATTTATTGTGTCAACTAATTGCACCCAAAGTTTGGGAAGTTTGGGAAAGAACAACAACATAGACACGACTGACACTTGTCCTATCCATAGGAGCTTGCCACGTCATCCTCATTGTCTTTGGACTGGTGGACAGTCCGGTTATTAATTTCGGTTTAGAGATCTCAGAACCGGTTCTTTTTGTTCGGTTCAGGATCAGTTTGGTTTGGGTAAACAGTAACACATTTAGTCTCGCGTTAAAACTAATAAAACATAAAAATTATTACAATTCCAAAAGTTAATTTGCTTTTGTAAAAAAAACTAATGTAATAAATTTAGTCTTGCGTTAATAATTTTTTTATTTGTTGTAGAAAATGTCAAAACGACATTTAGTCATCGTGGAGCATAAAGAGTTTAACCGATATGCTGAAAAATCAGGGAGATTCGGTTTATATTACGATGGGAAATGTTGAAATCGTTTGGATAAAAAAAAACAATGATGAAGTGAGGAACAGATAACACATCTTTTCGTCACAAGTGAATAGTTTTCTCAATAATCTAAAAAACGCAAAATAAATTCATCAGAAAAAAAGAATATGATGGTGATGATACAATGCGAATATGATTTAGACCTTATTGTACATATTTTTCTTCTTTTCAATAACCCTTTCGCAGTAACCCTCTCGATTATGGGAAAAGATAAATCAATCAGATCAGGCTCAGTTATCTTTCACTCAACCAACAAGTTGCTTCTAACAAAGAAGAAGAGTTGGTTTCCATTACATATATTCTTTCTTTCTTTTTTCATCATGTGTGTGTGTGTGAATTGTGATATTGATTGAAATGACGAATATGTACATTGTTTTTGTTTCACTAGAAGACCATATTTAACTCTAAATGAGGCCAAACCTAGATTATATGATAGGGTGCTTAGTGACCGATCTTTGTTTTTTTGGGTAAAATATAATAAAAACATAGGATAAGACTACAAATGAAAAGACAAAATTGATTATCATTATCTTTTTGTTTTGTTTTGTGTAGCGCGTATGTAAGAAACTAACAAAGAGCTAATAATACATTAATACTTAACCACTTTAGTCATATACGTAATTAAGTGGTTGCAGTGCATTAATTTTGTCTACTTGATCCAGCTTGCTGATTGATAGCACTAAAAAGTCTTTAGAGATGTACAAAACTGTTAAATAAGTTTCAAAATAAAATTACTAAAAAGTAAAAAAAAAAAAAAAAACGGAAAAGTTGGTAAAAATTAAAGCAAAGGTGTGACACTTGAAAGCGATCTAAAGGGTGTTTGAATTGTGATATTTAAAGTGAGACCAAAACCATCATAGCTTATTGGTTACCTTTTTAAAACCAAAGAATCTCTTACCCACCACCAACTCCAGATTTAAGGATCATGCTAACTGGTAAAAATAATCAACCTTGTAATTATAAAATGATATCTTACGAGAAAAAAAGTTTGACGTCATTAACTATATGATTTATCACTATCATCACATTTTGGATTAAGCCAGAAAAGTCATTACATTATAACAAATTTTGAATCTGACTTTTTTTTTTTTTAATTTCTAGAATAGTTACATCTTTGTCTCTTCTGCTGGACCCAACCATCATAATACCAGAAATGACTCTCTCTCTCTCTCTCTCTCTCTCTCTCTCTCTCTNTCTCTCTCTCTCTCTCTCTTTCTTTCTCAAAGCTATAAGACATTTGAGACCCCAAAACCAAAAGACAAAAGCTTTCTATGCTGTTCTGTTGTCCAATGTTATCAGCAAAGCATAAGATCAACCATAGTGCTTTTTCAATTCCCTCATCATCATCCTCTTCATCTCATTCACATTCACACAAGCCAAGAACATGACCCAAGTCACCATGGAAGAAGTATGGAAAGAGATCAACCTTGCTTCGCTTCACCAACAACGCCAGCTAAACATCATTGATCATGAGCCAACTTCGAGGAACCAAAACCCTAATAACTCCATCTTCCAAAATTTCCTCAACATGCCTCTGAATCAACAACCACCACCTTCTACTTCTTCTTTTTCTCTTCCACCTCCTGCAACTGTTCTCAGCTTGAACCCTCACTCCATTAGTACCCACTATGAGGAATCTGCGAGGTTTGGTTGCTTTGGGAAGAGAAGAAGCCAAGATTCTGATGAAAGCAGAGGAGAAAGAAGGCATAAGCGTATGATCAAGAACAGAGAATCTGCTGCTCGTTCCAGGGCTCGGAAACAGGAATGTGTCTCTCTTTACTCTTCTTCCCCTTTTCAAAGTCCTATGAATCAGAGGGAAAGAAACAGAAATGACTATACAATTTTCCTCTGTATTAACAATTGTATATTGGTGTTTTTGTTTTCTGTGATCTTTCAGGCATATACAAACGAGCTGGAGCTTGAAATAGCTCACTTGCAGAAGGAAAATGCAAGACTCAAGAGGCAAGAAGAGCAGGTAACTTACTATTTGCAGTAACTTACTTATTTTTTCCTGTCTTAAAGACACTGTGAGTGTAAGATTTATGCTACTTAAGGTCGAGTTATGCTTAGTTTTTTTGTTTGTTTATGTGTCTGTTTTGGGAAAATGCAGTTGAAAATGGCGGAAGCAACTCAACACCAAACAAAGAAAACACTTCAACGGTCTTGGACAGCTTCATTTTGAGAAAAATCTACAAGTCTTCTATATTTTTGTGGGAGTTTAAAATGTTTCTCATGGAGAAGAGGAACATGACAAAAAGTCTGTACATTTTTTAGCTAAGGTAAATTTGTGGATGTAGTAATTTAAGGGGAGTGTAGAAAAGAAGAAGAGAAAAAAAGAAACCAACTTTCTTCTTTTTCTTCTGTCGTTTTCCTATCAACCTCTTTTGACTTATGTACTATGTTCTACGTAACCTGTATTCTAGTGCAAATCACAGTAAAATGTGAAGTTCTGTTTTCACTTCTTTTCACTGTTTAACCCATTACTGCACTGTGTGTAGTTTTTGTTTATTACTTGTTCACTAGATTAGGATATCAGTCCAAAAATAGTCATGATGTCCAAGACTTATCGTTGTTGACTTCTTGTGTAATTCTATATTAGCAACCAAAAATAGAGAGACAAATAAACACCTAAGAGCAAATATAGTGGCATCTAATGTTTACTGAAATATTTGGAAACACTGTAACAATGACCTTGCTTCATCCAACACCATTAAAGAAAAAAGTTTCCTAAATAAAGTTTGTTTTATATACTCCAATGTTTCAGCCCTTAATTAAAACTAACCATTCTCTTTTCATAACTTACAAATTCACCAATCACTGTTTTTTTTTTTTCTGTCTCTTTGCCATCAAATGTCCATTGTTTACAATGCTTTGTCACCTACATAACTACTACATATTTCATGTAACAGAAAAGTACCAAGGAACGTTATGAAATCTCGATGGAGGCTAATTTATCAACAAAAGTCAATCCAAAGATAAATGTTTTCTGTTCCGTGTTAGAAAAGCCTCATTCTTCCATGAACTGAGGTGATGGTGGAGTCATGTTTTTCATCATCTTCTTCTTCTTCTCTGTATCTGCTTCAAAAATATTAGATCCAAGATTTCCAAAAATCCATATGTTAATATTAGATCCAAGATTTCCAAAAATCCATATGTTAATCTATCTGTAAATGTATATATATTTACCGTAAGAAGCTCCACGAAACTCGACTTCTCTCATTTCTTGGACAAGGGCACAACAGCAACACATTAGATGTGACAAAAAGTCGTCGATGGATCCTCCCTGCCAAATCAAAACATCTGTATCTTTATCAACTGAAAACGTTAGCTACACGACATTAAAAGAAGTATTGATGATGGGTACCGTTATGTTCAATGTCTTTCGAAGCTTCTTCCTTATGCAGCAAGTGTAGCAGCAGCATGAGAGTATCAAAGAATACACCATTAGATCATTACAAGCTTGAGCTGAAGCTGGAAAAGCCATAAAAATCGGATTTCTGTATCAGATTCTTGGAAGCTTATATATTGAAAGATCACAAATTAGTCTGCATTCATATAAGATTTCTTACTGATGTGTTTGTTAGTTGCCACAGAGGAAATCTTTGACAATGTACCACACGGGAAAAAGAATGTCTTCAAACCTTAAATCATTCAAAAACTGTGAATCTTGAAAGTGTGACAATGTTTGGCTCTCACATTAGAAAAACATAAAGAAACTGGCTTACATAGAGAAGGTTCTGAGCAACAATCCAACAAGTCAGTGTGCCATTCTTCATGGTGTTGTGATGATGTTGATCTGTATTGAACAATTACAATGCTACCAAACGTTAGTCTTCAATCATCAAAAACCATCCCACATATATCAGAATATTTCGGATTCTAACCTCGAAGCTACTTTTTTGGGAGAATCCGCATCATACGAACCATCTTTCTTAGAAGAACTCTTCTTCTTAGACAACTCCTTTAGAGGATCATGACCAACATCAGCAGCAGTTTCTGTAACGTCGATCAAACGCTGTATGACTTCGCACTGATCAGCATCGTAACGCGCCCGCGAACGCTGCAGCTCAACTTGCAACTTCCCGTTCTCTGTTTTGAGCGCTTCGCAGAAACCCATCTCCGGGTAGGAACGAGAGAGCGTCTTCTTCAGAACCGACGCAGCGGCTTCTCTGGTGGATTCTTGTTTCAGGATAACATCTTGCACTTTCCTATCCTCTTCATCAAGAGTGTACTCACGCTGATCACTGTCAATAACTTCAAGCCTCTCCTACCATATTCCCCAATATCCAAATTCAAAATCTCCAACAATGTCAACAACAACAAGAACGAGAACAAGATAATCATTACTTACTCGAATCCGAACGTTGTCCACCAAAGTGATGAGTGGAATGATCTTGAGATAACGATCGATCTCGTTCTGAGCTTTCCTAAACTGGTAAACGATGTTCCACCCCATGGCTAACAAGTAGAGATAGCTCCGGTCTTGGCAGCTGTTGACTAGAATGTAGGATCTTCTAAGAGCATCCTCGAGCGCCTCGAGCGGCTCCTGAATCCCAGGACACGTCTTCATCTCGGAGATTCTGAGCTGCTCGAGCAAATTCCCGATGAGCTTAAGATGCTGAGCGAACTGGCGGCAGTTCTTCTTGTGCATCCGGGCTGTGTTCGCGGCGGTCACGATCATTCCGATCAGTTTCACGGCGTCTACTCCTGTTAGCTGCGCCACCGAAGCGATTTCCCCTAATTGATCCCATGAATGAGCCATTTTCCTTCTCTTTCTCCTTCCTCAAAACCCTAACGATGCAGATTCCGACTACGAATCACAGTGAGATTTGAAGTTTGTTCGAGTAAATCGCGTTATGGTTCGAGATCTCCATTTGTGAGACTAAGTTTCCTAGACTGTGACAACAAAAGGAACAAAGAGAATTACGATTTTTGAATTTCCAGTCAAAGGAGATTCTCCATGTCCATTAAAAGATCAGAGAACATCTTCAAATTTAAAATAAAATAAGCCGAAAGTGACAATTTCTTGTGTTAAACAGTTAAAGTTGACGAAAGCGAAAGAGAGAATCAAAGGGAACAACAATTTAAGAAAAAAATCAGGGAAAAAAGAAAACACAGAGAAGACGTGAAACTGTAAACTCATCGGAGAAAATCAAAAGTCAAATCAAACGGAACAGACAAGAAAATTAGAGAAATTTTTTAAAAAAATTAGAGAGAGGAAACAGTGTTTGAAATGCTCACCTCCATACATTGATTGAAGAAATCAAGATTTACGGAGAATGTTCATCTTCTTCGTCGTCTTTCGAATAAGGTCAGAGAGATAATCCAAAAACAGAAGATAAGAAGAAGATGAAGAAGAAGAAGAAGCTAAGTGCTCATTGACTCATGAGAGTTTTTTCGGTGATGTTTTAAGTTTTTTTTTTTTTTTAAATATCGATTATCCTCTTTCACAGCTTTCCCCACTTTCACTTGCCACGTAAGAATTGCAGTACCTTTGCACGAGTTTAGAATTACGGATTTAGCCATGTGTCACTCTCCGTAATTACAAATCTACCACGTATAGTTTCGCTTCCCAGACACCGTGAAAGTTGAAGCGGTGGTGTACAAAAAAAAAAAACAAAAAAACGTGCAGAAAATTATATATTTGACGTATGGGCCTTACTTAACATTATATGGGCCTACTTTTGATTCTTATATCGACGCCGGTTTAGTGCTATTCCTGTTGCCAAACACGCCTTTTGTTCGTTATAAGGCAAAATCATTCTTCTATAAATAACGCAGCTATGAGAACAATGGACCAAAATTCTGGATCGGAGAGCTACGAAGCCTGGGAATTGTCGTGACCCCTCTTCGTTCTTCTCTGATCTCGAATTATTTTACCAATTCCTATCTTTTCTCGATTTGTTTTCCCAATTTCGTGGCTCGATAAGAAAAAAGCCCCAACGTTCTTCTTCTGAAAACCCACTCGCGATCTCTCGCAAGTAATCTAGGGTTTCGCGAGATCTGAGATTTCCTCGTACCTTACACAGAGTTCGTCTCTGAGTTTTGTTCTCTGTTGGGATTGTCTGTGATCGTGTGAGAGAATGTCTCGGTGTTACCCGTTCCCGCCACCTGGATATGTTCGGGACGAGTCTATGATCGAATCGATCAAGGTTTGTTGAGCAATTATAAAGTCCATGGCTTTGGTTTTCTTATGTCCTGAGTTCATGTGATTTCTGAGTGCTCAGCTTCCTGGTCTAGGGTTTGTTCAATCAATCTTGTTAAAATTGAAAAAAATTGGCCGGCAGAAAGTGAAATTTGTACCCTCTGAACTGGTTCGTTTAAGATGAAAAATTCAACCTTTGTAACAAAACCTGTTCTTTAGAACCAATGTGGAGGAATCTTTTGGTGTTCTACATATTTACACTAATTGATGTGCTTGAATACTAAGAACGAACACCTCATGAAATTTGTGGCATTAGAGTAAGTCATTGTAGTAATCACTGTGACAGTTATACACATTGTTTGTGTTTCTTTCTCTGCTTCTTTGTCCCTCCGAATGTTTTGGAGTTATACTGGATAAGCAAATTATGGACACTAACTGTTGTTGTTCCATTGGTTTGAAAATCCAGGGGGCAAAGGAGGAAGTTAAGAGAGAAAAGAAAGATAGAAAACACAACAAGGATAAAAAGAGGAAGGAGAGGGAAAATGAGGCGGATCGAAGCAAAAAGAACCGTCATAAGAGAAGGCGCAGAGATGAAAGCGATAAGGCTAGTAAGAAGGTTGATGATGGTCGCGGATTAGTAAACAATGAGGTTGAGCTCTTGGAGAAGAGCTGCCTTACAGTGGAACTTGAGAATCAAACGTCGTCTCAGAATTCTTGTGATAGCACTCTTCATAGCAATGAGAGACCGGAGCAGAGTCAGAGCCTGCTCCTCGATGGTAGGCATTACGACTCTGGTGAGTTTGTTTGCTTACTTGTTGTTGCGTCTGTTTGCTTCGATTGCAAGCGCGATGTTGACATTATTTCTTCGAATTGTTGCTATGGGTTTGAAGAAACCAGCATACGGATCTTGTTACATGACAAAGGGCAGAAATATCCCGAGGCCGCTGAGGTGATGATTATAAACAAGGATCAAAAGCAGTGCTCTTCCCTGGAAAGGTTAGATGCTTCTCAGGCTGCTCCTAGCGAGTCCGTTGGTCAACCTTATTCGGCTTGTGCAAATGAAGCTCCACGAGAGGCTTTAAGGGTCTGCCAAGAGAAGAGAAGAGATCCAAGTTTTGGCTCGTCGAGAGAAACCACTACAAAAGTCAGTAAAGAGAAGAAAACAATTCCTCTGAAAGATGTCAAATCCCTGGAAACAGATAGACAAACCAGTATGCAACTAGGCAAAGAGACGCCGTGCTCTAGTCATCAAGAAACCATTGATGATTCAAAGCTATGCAGCAAATGCCCTCCTTCCACGGCTGTGCGATTCTTGAATCTCATCGAGAACTGGGCTCCTGCTCCTGATCGGGTTGAGAGCAAGCTCACCGACTCTGAAGATCAGGACTGGTGGTTGTTCGTGAAGTTTGGCGCCAAAAGACATCATCAAGTTAGCCATCAGACAACCAGCAAGGGAAGTAGTTCGATGTTGTGGCCAACTGCTCGATTTCTTCCCGAAGCCGGACTACACGCATTGCCATTCACCGTCCCGTTCTGATTTCCTCAAAGCTTGGTTTAGAGAGTTGTTGACATGACCAACAAATTGTTTTCCTATGTATTTTAGGTAGCCTTTAAATTCGGAAATATATGTGTGATTCTTTGTAGATGCACGGTATATATATATATATAGTAATATCAACATCAATTTTACATCAGAGATTCGAGTCTCTCTTGCTCTCGTTCAGTAATCTTAAAATGCCAACTTTACTTGAAATGTAAATAGCTTGTAACAAAGAGAGCTCACAAAGTCACAAAACGTACAATTTTTTTTATCTTTATTGGCTTTCATAGGTTTTACAAAATTAATACCAAATAAAACTATTTGTATTTGATTTGTTTGTAGTTTGATTTACGAAATTTTTCGTTTGGTTTGGTTTCGATAAGGTTTTTTTTTTATTATGATAAAACATATTCAAAAGTAAACAATAATTTAGTTCAAAATATGATTATATGTATTAATTTAATTTTTTGTTTGGATATACTAAAGTCAGTTTGGTTTAGATATATACTAAAATCGATTTTAGTTCGGATTTGGTGTTGGTTTTCGGTTTTCCAATGAATGAAACCAAAGGATTTATTAACAAATTTTCGCTCGATTTTGGTTTAGTTTGGTTTGGTGTTTTTGGTTACAGTTTTTTTTTTCTTTCCCAATTGTTGTTGATTCAACAAAAAAAACTTACGACCGTTAGATCGAAACCAAAGCAGAACATCGAACGGTGTATAGTGAGTAAAGCGTACACGTGTGAAGCATGACATAGTTTCCCAATTCCCATTCATAGACTTCATTAGATCGTTTTTGACAAATTGAAAGAAACCTGAAACCCAGAGATCGAGATTTAGAGCGAAGAAGAAGATGATCGCAGACGGAGCAGAAGATGAAGAGAAATGGCTCGCCGCCGGTGCTGCGGCTTTCAAGCAGAACGCATTCTACATGCAACGCGCTATTGTAATTCTGCTGCTCTCTACTCTCTTCCCGTTCGTTTCTCGGTGACTATCTCTTTTGTGTGAAATTGAGAAATTTCTAAATTCCTTTGGGACTGG
>JAHZTW010000001.1:451756841-451809061 GCA_020283515.1 Alliaria petiolata | reverse complement strand
AAACCTCAGGTTAGGGAATTTCAAAAGCAGAAAAAGGGTGGCATTTGGGGGAAAAGAGAAGAGACATAAGTGTTGAAACTCAAATTTTGGAAAAAAAAAAAAAAGAGGTAACAGTTTGTTAAAAGATTTGGTTGGGTCGTTTGAGAATCAGGAAGAGAGAGACTTGTGTGTTTGGATTGCTGGTCGGATTGTATAACCCGGTTTAGGTCTCTGGTTTATTCCTCGGATTTTCAAAGCGGTTCACGGTTTGTAACTTGTGGAGTTTGCTGTGTTTATACGAATCTTACTTGATCTCACTGGTGAGTAATCTGAGTTTTATCATTGGATATTATTAATTAGAATGAGGTTCCTCATAAAATACGTAGTTGTATTCTATTAAAAAGTGTTTTTTTTTTCATTTTAACTGTTTGCGTGCACAAAATAATATCAACATGACAAATGTCTAATGAGTTATTCACTGATCATATGATTGTTTAATTATGTTCATAACCAAAATTAAGAACCTCTGTGACGCTTCATTTTATAGTCAAAATACTCGTAAGACACGATATATGTGTGTGGATTGTAAACTGTGAAGGCATGAGATAAATGAATGTTGTTGTTGCAGAGCATGTGACATTCAAAATTTACTGTATCAATATATAATAATCACAAATGTAAAAAAATAAATAAAAAATAATAACAAGAATGAGGAATTTCGATTAAAGAAAAAAGAAATAGACAGGGAGTAATAAAAATTAAAGAAAAAACAAACAAACTTCAAAACAAAAAAAAGAAACAAATTAAACAGAAAGGTGAAACGAGAAAAATAAATAAAGCAAAACAATCGGGAAGTTGATGGAGGAGATTGTTCCTTTTGTGAACGCTTCAATGGCATAAATTTCCGGCCATCACTTTTCTACTTCCTCTCTCTCTCTCTCTCTCTCTCTTTCTCTGTCCCAATAGTTCTCGATACGATTCATCTTCTTCACGCTCATTCTTCTTCTTTGATCACCTTCTTCTCATCTCTCACATTCCCGATTTCGCTTTAGGGTTTCCTGTTTCAACATTTTCTAGGGTTTTTCTTGTTTGTTTCGTACCGGAGATGGCGAATTGAAGCGGAGGAATTTTGTTTCTATTTTAGGGGATTTTTTTTCTTCTTCTGTTGTTTCCTCAGGTGTAGATCTGAGGTTTGAATTCTTCGGGGGGATTATACTTATCCTTTGTGTGATCACGTAGCTCCAATTCTGGTGAAGAATCTGGAGAAGAGGAGGAAATGAGCGCTTCGAGGTTCATAAAGTGTGTGACCGTTGGTGACGGAGCTGTCGGTAAAACCTGTTTGCTGATTTCTTACACCAGCAACACTTTTCCTACGGTATATAATCTTCTCTCAATCGATTGCTAAATTGTTTTCAAAATCACATCTCGGTTCTTCATAGATTGGATTATATATGATGTTGTGTTATGTTAAGGACGTTGCTGCAAAAAATGTATTCTCTATGTGCATTTTGGTTTTGTCATGCTTCTCTGTTAATCATTAATGAGCACAAAGCAAAGAAAACCATCTGGCTTGTGGCCATATATGAATGAATCCACAGTTTCTTTTTGGATGGTGAACAATTTACTTGTTATCTTACTCCTCAATCTCTGTGGAACAGGATTATGTTCCTACTGTTTTCGATAACTTCAGCGCAAATGTGGTTGTTAACGGGAGCACTGTGAACCTAGGATTGTGGGATACCGCAGGTAACATAAACTCTCAACCTCAGGGGGATCTTACTTAGTCTTGTTGGCTTTTGGCTTTTTGGCTTTTGGCTATGGCTTTTTTCTTCATGGGTCTGAACTTTGTCTTGTTGTAAACAGGGCAAGAGGATTATAACAGATTAAGACCGTTGAGTTACCGAGGTGCTGATGTTTTCATCTTAGCATTCTCTCTCATCAGTAAGGCTAGTTACGAGAATGTGTCCAAGAAGGTGCGTTCCTAATTTGCTAACAAGTTTTTTTGAGATGAGAAATTATATAAATCTTTTAGGTTGTGATTGATTTTTTTTTATCTTGTGTTTGCAGTGGATCCCAGAGCTGAAGCACTATGCCCCTGGTGTCCCAATAGTTCTCGTTGGAACCAAACTAGGTACGTTCCTTTCTTGCATTTGTTTTTTGATGCATATATCTCTGCTTATTCCTTTGTGACACTAGTGGACATCACCTTCTGTTTTGATTTGTTCACCACCAATATATATTCATTTGGTAGTTATTAGCTCTTTTGTTCTAGTGAAAATTAGGGTTGGTTCTCAGAGTAATACAAATGCTGCGATAGTCTAGGTTTAGAAGCCAGTCTCTGATGTTTCTGTGTCAAAGGGCTTCTCTGTATCTCACATTTTATCGTGATAGTTAACCATATGCATGTAATCAGCCATATTCAATGTCTAAATAAATATAGCAAACTGTGAACCTTTAGGAAAGGCTTGTTACAAGATCTTGTGTCAAAATTGGTGTAACCGACTCTGTTTCTTACTAAGAATACATAATGCTTCACTTCACTTTCGGAAATCCACCTTGACTCTAACTGCCTATGGTTTGTGTTCATCGAATGTGGCAGATCTTCGGGATGACAAACAGTTCTTCATTGACCACCCTGGTGCTGTACCTATTACCACTGCTCAGGTAAACACAAAAACAATATTTCAATTAGGTTCAATCTACTCCGCTTGTACTTAAACGAAACCCTCTTAACCATTTGTCACTTTGGGCATCAAAGGGAGAGGAACTAAGGAAGCTAATTGGAGCTCCTGCGTACATCGAGTGCAGTTCAAAATCACAGGAGGTGAGGACAAAATAGTTAAAACTTTTGATGAGCTTGCTCTTTTACTTGGTAGCTTTCTTAAGCCTGAAAACTGTTTTTGTTTTTTTTTTCAAACTGAAATGCAGAACGTGAAGGCGGTGTTTGATGCAGCGATCAGAGTGGTTCTTCAACCTCCGAAGCAGAAGAAAAAGAAGAGCAAAGCACAAAAGGCTTGCTCCATATTGTAATTTCTCTACGCTTCCTATCTTTCCCTGTCTCTTCCACTCTAGTGAAAGGCTTACGAAGAAGAAACACATTGGGCTTAAAAATGTTTCAGAGTTCGTTGTGATAAGCTCTCTTAATCCTTAAAAAAACGATTACTTCTGTTTTACTGATAATTAGTTTCCAGCTTTAGCTGAGAGCTAATATTGCACTTCTTCTTCTTCTTCTCTCTCTCTCGATTCTTACTTCCATTTCATTCATGAAGAAAAAAAATTGAACTCTTTAAAACGATACCATTTCAAACATGTACCTTATTGATATGCAAGAGCAACATTCGCATTATTGAAAACAGCATAACTAGTCTCCATCATATACTATAATACTCTTTTTAATTATGTAAAAACATAGGACAATAGTATTTAAGGTGTTTTCTTCCTTGAGCTGTAAAAAACAGTGAGTGTGTCAACCAAGAAAGATCCCTTGGTTATTGTGTTTTGAAGAAATATAAGTTTTGATCAAAAAAAAAAAAAGAAGAAATATAAGAACTGTTAATCCAACCCGGAGATTGTTCCGGTCCATAGTCGGATCCAGTCCGACCGTCCATCCGGTTCGGTTTTAAAAACATTGCTTGTAAATAAAGAAAGATCTGGTTTTTCAGTTTTCTCTAAAATATACAAACTTACTAGTGAAAAAAAAATACAAGAATATTCTTTCAAGCACAATCCAAATTATCAGTTTCACTATTCCACTATTTTTTTTCACGACGGCACGTTATATGTTTTTTTTATATCTAATGTTTTAATCTTAATGAATGTCAAAGAATGAAGAAGAAGGTTCAAGATTTCGGAAACAATGGAGGTAATCTTCATTAATGTTCCTATCGAATGTGCCTTTTGAGTGTTCATTAATCTTCATAAAACACAGATGATTATAACAAAGAATCAGGTCCTTAGGAGAGGCTTGTGGAAATTCCAGCATGCATGTTTCTATAGAGTATTTGTTAGGGACGGGAAATCGAGACAACTTACTGTACATAATTTAACTCCCAAGTATGTTATAGTTTAAATTTACTATCGTATATATAAATATGCAAGTTAGATTATGATTACATACTTTAGTAGTAGGCAAAAAAATCACTTATATAATAATTATTGGTATTTCCAATAATATGCAATGTTAAAATTATCATTTATGTTGCCGTTCCGTTGTCAAATGACAACAAACGCTCACTTGAAAAATAATGCACCCATAGAAAGCATACACAATCACTCAAACCATTATACCAAAGAAATTTAACTGGTCAAATACCCCCAAAATATTATATTTTAGCGCCTAAAGCCCTTGTTTTATGGAAAGTCCCATTATGCATGTTACTCTCAATTTCTCGTAACGTTTACATTTTTGGTATTTCAAAAATAAATCAGCGTTTGTTAAAATAGATTTTTTTTTGTCACGATTACCGTTAACTAGTTTAGATCTACAACTATAAATAACACAAACAACTATTTTTCTAAAAAATAATAATAATTAAGAATAATAGAAATAAATTGTAGTATTTACTACTTAGTCGTGCCGAAATTGCAAGTGGCACAAACAGATATCAAATCTAAATATTTTTTCTCTAAATTAAGAAACAATTATTGTTATGTCTATTATATTGTGAAGCATAGAATAAAAACACAATAAACAAATAAATTCAAATGTTTATGTAATTTTACGTGCTACCAATGTTTGTTTCTTTCTCAAAAGAAAAATAAAATAAACAAGTGTGAGTTTTAACAAATGCCGTTTTTCATCGAATATGTTATTTTATGATATTTTCAATAAATTAACAATATAAGCTTGGGATACTATTACCGTATTACGTCATAAATTTTAATTATTTTATGATTTTTTTCAACAAATTATATGATTATAACAATAAAACTGATATAAATTACATATAAAAAACTGATATAAAAATCTTTGCATGCCGGCGATTGTTGACACACTCATTGTTTTATTAAGAGCATAACATGAAGGAAAGGAAACGTAACGTTTGTCTTATGAGCATAACTAAGAATTTTATTAAGAGCATAACATGAAGGAAAGGAAACGTAACCAAACCAAATGGTCAAATTTGGAAGTAGAACCGATGCTAGAAAAAAAACCAACGAAAACAAATTGACAAACGTTACGCGCGTGACAAAACGAATTTCGTTAGTAAAACAATAAAATTATGAAACGCAACGAAAATGTAAAGCGTATGATTAACAGTTTTTAAAGAAATGTATTAATTTTGGACGTAAATTACACGGAAACATTCTGTGTTTGTTGTGTCCATGATCCTTTTTGTCACACCCCATATATATGTTTAGGATAAAGTAATTACTGTTGATTCACAGATGAGAGTGTCGTGGGCTTTGCCATCGATCGAAACTACTTTTATCAAAACCATTGAATAATTCTGTTATCATTGCTGGATTGGCGACCAAATCAAAGTTGTTTCATAACGTAATGTTTTATTTAGAATTCACATTTGACAAGATTTAAAACTAAAAAAAAAAAATTTGATCAACAAAATGTATAGCAATAATTTGAACCTAACATCACTATATGAGTTACAAAAAAAAAAAAAAAAAACTTCACTATATGGAAGAGAAAAAATCACTATATAGGTGGACAACTCCATTATATAAAACCTATATCGATATGACATTGAATCGATTAACCCATTGTATGTACTCACTGGTGTACTAAAAGTGGGAGTGCGCTTCAAAACCACGAAATGAGAGTTTTGATGTTGGAGAATAGACTAAATTTATTTGTTATGGTCTACCGTCTGAGGATATTACACAGTTCGTTCAAACTAAAATGGTCATAATTTTTTAATAATAATACAAAATGAATTGATTAATAAATCATAGTATTTTCGAAATAACAAATGCTTTATTTTGATGTTAAAAATACTTTATTTTGATCCCATAGTACTTAGTTTAACCATGATTAAAACTCTTGTTGACAAAAAAAATACTACTTATTAGCACCGAGCTTGATGATGCAGCGCATCTACACTACTTATAATGGCTTTCTATCTATTTAAGTTTATTCGTATGGATTTTATTTATTTATTCAGTTATTAGCTTTACTTAGGCTTTAAGTTTCGTTAAGAGTATTTCCTCTTCTCAAACGTTTAGGGTTTTCGTTTGATGCTTTCATCGTTTATAGCCTCTCGTATAAACTTGAACGGCAGCTATTATATTGAATTATTCAGAGCTTTTATAAGCATATATCTTCTTGATTCTTGGCAATTCATACAAATCAACGAGTTTCAAGCTTGTTCTTTGTTCGGCTATTCTATTTCGAATCAACGAACATCGAGTTGTTACACTTATACTACGCCAGTTTTGATATAAGAGACAGCGACGTTCCTTGATTCAAAGATAGCTCCTAAGCGCAACACCCAACATGTCAATAAGATTTAGTGATTTCGTAAGATAATTTAATATTTTTATATTAAAAAGATAAAATCATAATTATGTGTATCTATTACTAATAAAAGTTAATACCTTATGTCTCTAAATATGTATACCTAGGATTTAAAAGATTCAATTTTATTGATACATGTCATCATCACAAATTTTAAAAAATTTCCAAATTTTAGCATGTATTAATTAATAGAATATAAAAAAATAAGAAAATTATATATAAGTTTTTATTAACAAAAAAATATCAAATTAATATTAGATTAGAAAAGTTTCTTGATTAAAGAAAATACAGTTTCAATTATATTGTACCAATTAATAGAAATACAAAAAAAAAATTATTTATAAGTTTTTATTAACAACAAAAATATCAACTTAATATTAGATTATGAATTTTTTTTGATTAAAGATAATGGTTTTAATTATATAAAAATTATCTAGAATCTTAAAAAATGTCAAATTTATAATAAATATAATAATAATGTATTTTTCATAGCATACGTATATCTTTAGAAAACACTTTATATTATAATAAAATAATTCTATCACCATTATTTGTTATAAGTTTTAGCAAATATTTGTTCTTTAAAAAAATATTATATCTATTACTTAAGTTTCATAATTGAAGATAGAAGTTTCAATTATATAAAAACCATCTAAAACTTATAATAAATATAATAATAAAACATTTTAATCCTAAAAAACAATTACTTCTGTTTTACTGATAATTAGTTTCCAGCTAATATTGCACTTCTTCTTCTTTCTCTCTATTCTTACTTCTATTTCATTCATGAAGAAAAAACATTTAACTCTTTAAAACGATGCCATTTCAAACATGTACCTTATTGATATGCAAGAGCAACATCGGCAATGGATTGTTCATATTGTATAATGCTTGTTACGTGAGGGGGCTCATGCTATTCACGCAATGCCGTGCTTAGGTTCATAGAAGGTTGAGGCAAATTTAAAAGTTATTTTTTTTTAATATAATAAAAACTTAACATAGTTTCGAAACAACATATAATACTAAAAACAAAACGATAAATTAAAAAAAAAAAAATATAATTTTTCTTTTTCAATAAACTTGTTCACCAAATTGCCATAAATTAGGTTTCTAAACTAGTTTTTTTTCCAATGGAAGCTAAGCAAAATATCCAAAATATGAAGAACCAATTAACACTAATTAGATTTTTTATTTTTGTTTTTTATTTTATAAAAAAAATCTAACCAAAAAATGTTATATATAAAAAACTTATTTTTTTTTTGATCAACTAACATAATTCATTAAAAGGCCCAATGAGCTCAAACTTCATTTAATACAAGGAAGGAAGAGTAAAGAACTCTTTTTGCCAGTGTATCGGCCAAAACATTTGCCGATCTTGAAACAAAAAGGAAGGTGATAGATTCGAAGGAGGAGGAGAGCTTTTTGATGTCAAAGATCACTCCATAGATCTCCTTCTGGTGCATGTTGGAGTTTAGAGCCCTGATTAGCACTTGTGAGTCAGAACAAATTCTGATTTGTCTACAATTTTTCCGGTGAGCAAGCTTCACAGCCGAGAGCATCGCCAAAGCTTCCGCCATAAGGGGTGAGAGGACTGGTGTTTCCCTCTGCGCTCCCTGATCGATGATAATTCCATCTCTATCCTGGAAGATCCACCCCAATCCTGCCGATTTTGTGTCGCTTCGCCATGCAGCATCCGTGTGACAAGTTACCATTGCTCTCCCGATTGGAGCTGAGATTCCTTGGTAAGTATCACTAACTGGGCTTGATTCATTGATTTGTGATGCATACCATTCTCTTGCGTCCCTGATAGCCTTAGTAATCGTTTCTTTTACCGTGAAATGGCGAGATTCAAAAAGCAGTTGATTGCGGGCTATCCATAAGGTCCAGAGTATCCAGGGGAATATCGATCCTGCTGTGATTCCTGTGGGTGGGAGGCAAATCCAATGCTCTGCTTCAATGAATCCCGAGGCCACATCAGGGATTGTTTCTGCGTTTACATTAGCCAATAAAGGAAACGATTCCCAAACCTCTTTGGCAAAATTGCAGTGGAGGAAGATGTGACTTGAGGTTTCCAATTCTCCACATCTAGCACAGCAAGCAGCATCTAGCACTCCCCGGCTTAGTAGGTTCTCTCCACTAGGAATAGCGTTTTTTAGGATTTTCCATATAAAGATTTTCAGTTTTGGAGCGATCTGGCTTTTCCAAACTTTAGGAAGCCACGGAAACTTTTGCTCCGTGCTATTAGTTGCCAGCGAAGGAAAATTCTCAGCATAAGCGAGATGGTAGCCTGATTTAGCTGTGTAGATCCCTGAGTCGTTTGCTAGCCATGCCACTGTATCCTTAGCCCCTTCCATACTTGGTCTGAGACATAGGATCGCTTCCGCAAGATCAGGTAAGGTGTTTCTTATCTTCTCTGTATCCCAGCTTTTGTTTTCTTCAGCAATTAGGTTCGAGACTCTCCAGTCTTTGGTTATTTCTGTTGCAGGTCCCACTGGGATTTGAGGATCGTCTAGAGAGATCCACGGATCCTCCCACAACCGGGTATCCTCACCATTGCCTATGGTAATGCCTAGCTTTTTAGTTAACAGCTCCTTTCCAATGATTATTCCCTTCCATCCGTGTGAAGCTGACTTTACTGCTTTTGTATTCAGGAAGTAAGTGTCACTGCAATACTTCCCTTTGAGAACTCTAGCTAGGAGGCACGATGGATTTTTCAGGATTCTCCAACTGAGCTTTGCCAACAAGGAGTCGTTGAAACTGCTTATTTCTCGGAGCCCCAGTCCACCTTCTCTTATCGGTTTAGTAAGTGTTTTCCACGATACCCAACTTATATTTTTCTTCTCTGAACTTGAGTCCCACCAGAATCTTGTCAACGCAGATTGAAGTCTTTTACATAGACTTACTGGTAGCTTAAAGCAGGACATTGAATATGTGGGCATAGATGATAAAACTGATTTAAGCATTGTTAACTTTCCTGCTACAGAGAGGAATCTTGACGACCAGCTGAGTGCTCTCTGTCGGATGCGGTCAACAATGGAGGAGAACAGGTCTTTCTTCTTCCTACCAAAATGTTCTGGAAGTGCCAGATACTTGCCAACTCCTCCCTCTTTGAAGATACCTAGATATCTCTTTGCATTACTCCTAACCTCCACAGGCGTTTTGGAAGCAAAGGCGATAGTTGATTTCTTCTCGTTTATGAGTTGGCCTGACGCTTGTTCATACTTTTTTAGTATTAGCTTCAAAGTAACACAGTTCTTCTTACTTGTTTTACAGAAGAACATGGTGTCGTCGGCGGACAGCAGATGATTGATCATTGGACTGCCCATAGCCACTCTAATTCCCGGTAGGATTCCATTTCTTTGTGCCTTTTTGCATAGCCATGTTAGAACCTCGCTGCATAGGATGAATATGTAGGGTGAAAGGGGATCTCCTTGCCTTATTCCCCTACTTGGTGTTACCATTCCTTGTGCTGTACCATTGACTAGGAAAGAGTACTTCACTGTTGTGATGCATTCCATTATCCAAGCAGTCCATTTAGGGTCAAATCCAAACTTATCAAAAACTGTTTTTATAAACTCCCATTCCAGCCTATCGTAGGCCTTACTCATGTCTGTTTTTACAGCCATTGGGCAGTATTTTGTAGCAGTTGACGCTTTAAGGGAATGTAGTACCTCGTGTGTAATCAGCACATTGTCAGAGAAAGACCTTCCCGGGACAAAAGCAGATTGGTTTTCGGAGATCAGGGAGTCAAGTACCGGTTGCAAACGTCTGGTAAGTAGCTTTGAGATAATCTTATAGTAGACGTTGCATAATGCTATAGGCCTATAGTCTGCTGTTGTCTTTGGTGATTTAATCTTCGGGATAAGCCTAATATGGGTATTATTGATTGCTTTTGGCAGCGCCCCTGTAGAGAAGAAGACCTTTATCTCCGAAGTAATGGTTGGACCAACAACTTCCCAATTGGATTGGAAGAAGCTTGCCGAAAAGCCATCCGGGCCTGGAGCTTTATCTGTGTGTATTGAGAACATGGCTGCCTTTATTTCACCATCCGACGGATCAGCTGTAAGTTTGTTATTCGTCTCTTGCAAGACTTTTTCCTCTAAAGCTTGGGAGACAGTTTCATAACTATTGTAGGGTTTAGACGTGAATAACTCTGTGAAGTAGTTAGTTATAACCTTTGTGATCTGCTCTTCTTCGTAATAGGCTTTTCCATCATTATCTTCAATAACTGAGAACTTATTGAGTGCTCTTCTCTTTTTGGTTTGTGCATGGACATACCCTGTGTTTTTATCCCCCAGGGATAGCCACAATTGTCTGCCTCTTTGCTTCCAAAATTCCTCCTCAGCTAGGTAAGCAATACGAAGCTCGGAACTGATTTTCTGAACATTTGTCTCTCTCGTTTGAGGATCTGACATCGTCTCTTCTAAGTTGTCTTTTAGTCGGTCAATGGATTTCCGACTATTGATATATTTTTGTTCCATTGTGAGATGGCTTTCCGGCAGTTTTGAATTCGTTGTTGAACTTCTTGCTCTTCCTCTGCTAGCCAGGTCTCTGCAACTAGCTTCTTAATTTCTTCATTATTCCGAAGTCGTCTGTCATATCTAAAGAGTCCTTCTTGTTTCCTTTTTCCAGGTTCGAAGTAAGAGATCAGGGGACGATGGTCTGACCCCTCATACTTGAGGTACTCACTCCTGCCTGTAGGGAAAGCATTAGCCCATTCGCTATTCGACATTGCACGATCCAGTCGACAGTAGACTCGGTGTGATCCCCTGTTGCCCCTCTAGGACAGAAAGTTGCCCGAGTGTCTTAGATCAAACAGGTCACACTGCGACATAAAGGACCTGAAGTCCACAAAAGACTCCTCTGATCTCTGTGGGCCTCCTCTTTTCTCTTCACTGTTGATGATTTCATTAAAGTCTTCTGTTAAGAACCACGGTGATTCGCGATTTGTGGCTAAGGTAATCAACTGGTTCCATATTGCCGCTCTTTTAGATTTATCTGGTTCTCCGTATACGAAAGTAGCATAAAAGATGGTCCCCTTGTATGTGATTTCAGTGTCGATGAAGCTGTGGTTTGCTGATAAAATTTCGACCCCCAGCTCATGTTTCCACAGTAATGCTACCCCCCCTCCTCGACCGTGTGGTGAGACTAGCTTGTGATGATCATAGTTTAAAGACTGAAGCTCCTTGAGAACGAAATTGTCAGAGTTTTTCGTCTCCATGAGGAATAAAATAGACGGTGAGATAGATTTGTACATCTCTTTAATCCGCTTGACTGTTGTGGTATTCCCCAGACCACAACAGTTCCAACTCACCACGCTTAAGGAAGAGGACTTAGCGGATTGTGAAAATCCACTGTCCTTCTCGAACTTTTAGTTATAGTTGGAATCATTACCGGAGTCGAGCCACTAGTCTGCCCTTTGTTATGAGTTGCTTCTCTTCCTTGTGTTTGTGTTGTAGTTCTAGGAGAACCTCTTACATTAAGAAACTTTCTTTTCTTTGAGCTGTGTCCCATCCCAGTATTTGGACTTTGTACTACTTGTTTGGGTGGTCTTCCTCTCCTTTTTTTTTATAACCGCTGGGTCTTCTGTATTAGTATTTTGCAGTGGTTGGATCAACACTGTTTTTGATATAAAAAACTTATAAAACTTGTTTTGGCTCCTTTTGATTTGAGAATCAGATTTCCTTTTTGATTTGTGATTTAAATATTCTTTTCAATTTGGAATCTGAATTTCCTTTTTCCAAAAACTATATTAAACACACAAAAATAATAACACCCTCAACTCCACAATGTATCGAACTTGGGTTATTATTGCTTAAAAATTACCCCTCAACCACTCTGACAAGCCGAACTTCTAGAATTCTTGAGCCTCTAAAACTTTAAATATATTGGAAACCTGAGGCAAATGCCTTTTTACTAACACATAAGGCACGGCTCTGTATTCACGTTAGCATCAAACAAATCTTTATTCACGTGCCTTACGATATTCATGAATCATTTTGGTAGGAGGAGGAGATTGATCTTCGCTTTATTGAAAACAGAATAACTAGTCTCCATCATATACTATAATACTCTTTTTAATTATGTAAAAACATAGGGTAATAGTATTTTAAGGTGTTTTCGTCCTTCAGCTGTAAAAAAAACATTGAGTGTGTCAAACAAGAAAGATCCCTTAGTTATTGTGTTTTGAAAAAGATATAAGAAGTGCTTGCTTATACTGCACAAAAGGCCCATTAGCTCAGTTGGTTAGAACATTGTGCTAATAACGCGAAGGTCGCAGGTTCGAAACCTACATGGGCCACTTTTATTTTCTTATTTACATTTTGTAACAAAGTATGCGAATGAATAATATGTTGTCTTCGTCCCCCGAAGAACTACGTACTATGTCCGGTTAAATGCAGACTCCTTTTAATGGTAAACCCTGACCGAAAACATATTTGAGTATATAAAAGCTTTGCTGTCTCAATAAGCACTGTAGTTGGTTTTCACGTCAGTCTAACAAGCCATTATTGTATTTTTTCTTTGATTACTTGTCAAATTTCTTATTTAAAAATTATCGCCGTTGCCGGGAATCGAACCACTATATTGCAACGACTGATTTGCTATACGAGGGCACAAATTAAAGTTTACTTTCTCTTCTCATCTCTCCTAACTCTCTCCCTCCTCTCATTCGTTTCCATCGGAGGTAGCCCAGAACCAACCCGTTGAAAATAACCGGACCCGTTTAGCGAATTCGTGTCTCTACGAGTTACTGCTCTCCGATAAGGAGGAGGAGTCGGATTGGGAGGGAGATCAAGGAGTCTCTGCAAAGAAGAAGAAGATCGGACTGGTTTTGCGTTGAATCCGAGCTCTGGCTCGATTTCGGAATCGGAAATCAAACATGAGTTTGTTTGCTTGTACCCTTTTACCTCAGGTCAGCTTCTTAGGTTATACTAACTACATTGGAATTGAAAACTGGAAATTTGGAAATTTGAATACTAAACCAAGGTCAAAATCAGAACGATTTACTTATCAGCTTGCTTCCTTATGATATACATCGGAATGATTTACTTAACCTGGATTCTGATGTTTCTTTGGGTTCTTCACTTCTGTGCTAATTGTTTGAAAGAAGCTAAAAATGAATTACAGCACAAGCAAGTTAACACTGCCATGAGAGGACACAATATTGTTTCTTGTACGATTAAAACATCTTCTTAAGTCTACCTCTAATGGTGACATGTTGGTTGTTTAAGTGCCTGCAGTTTTTATTCCCAGGAGACGCTAGTTTAAGCCGTATTCTTGTATGTTTTAGGTCGGAGGTTATCAAGCGTAAGTTTTCAATTACAAAGGCTCTTCTCTTCAAGGCTGCTGATAGATCTTCCTTTGACCGACTTCCTCAACAGGTGAATGTTTGCTTCATGAGTTCTTGTCTGATTCTTTTTGTTTGTTTTGTGGCAAAACGTAATGTTTGTGTCTCATCAGATCTACAAGCTGGAGATGGAACAAAAAAAGAGTAGAAGAAGAAGATGCACTTGTATATAATTGGCTCCAACACCAGCTAAAACTTTCACCTGCATACAGAAAGGTAAAACCAAACTCAACTCACCTCACCTTTTTCTATAGATTTGTGTCACATGTGTCCAAAACCTCAAAATCTGTTAGACATTGTTTCTGATTCTGGATTAATCTTGCTGATTATTGTTCATGTATGATAAACCAGTAGAGTCTCATCTGTGTTAACTTCTGTATTGGCATCCGTTAGCATAATTCAAACCTTCTTCCTTTGGGATTCTGGTTTCTTTTTTTTTTGCTCAACTATAGTTATAGCCATCAACTTGTGATTGCGCGAACTTGTGATTGCTCGAACTTGCAGAACATGCATTCTCGGAGCTCAGATCGATCGAGCCACACTTGGATCGATCGATCCAACATAAGGAGAGAAGACGCGAGATTTTGGATCGATCCGAGCCTCGTAGAGCGATCGTTCTACCTCAGATCGATCGATCCCATTATGGATCGATCGGTCCCATGTTTGACGCGACATTTCAGATCGACCAGATTGAGGGAAGATCGATCGTGCAACTTGCAGAAGAAAAGGAAATTTTGTCGGTTCGATTTGATGTAAATTAATTCAGTTTATTCGGATTGAACCATGTACAAACATGCATCTCTTACATTTAGGACATAATTCGATAAGTAATTCTTCAAATCACCCGAAAGAAAAAACTAAGTGAACCATCACAATGCTCATGAAAATGTGTAATATAAGCTGATATAGCTTTAAACAGGCAAGAGTTATGCACCATAACAAAACATAGCATTTATTTCTTATCATACAGAGAGAAATACTAGCTTGACTTTTGCAAATGATGACAAGAAATCTGAAACCATTAGCAATATTCCGTGAATCACTCACTACACAGATTCTCTAGGGCATCATAGAGTGACCAACCAAAAGTGAAATCATCAGCAAATGTATTCACCAAATTAAATGTGTTTACAGAAAACACAACTTGCTGCCTCCATAAGTCAGTCTTAAGACACATAACTAATAGAAAAGTTCCAGAGATGAAATCCTAGCTACAAACAGAAACCCAATCTAACTAATAAGTTCCACAGATGAAATCCTAGCTACAAACAGAAATCCTAGATACTCAGTTTCCAATCCATGCTGCTGCTGCAACCACGACTGCGACAAAAGAAAACACACATTAGTGTTAGTGATAAGCATAATTGGGGTTCTGTTTTTGAAGAAACTAACCTCCAGCATCACATGACCTCTCGATCCGTAGTACAATTCCAAGAGCGGCGGTCACTACGGGTGTTGTTCATAATCGACTTGGTACGGAGAACGGTGTTGGGGAATATGTGACGCTTCTTATCCTCCCTTCCTATGAAGACAGTCTCATTCAAGCTCATTCTTTCTACAACCATCTAGATTTCAATCCAACAAAAACACCCACACGTTAGATCTATGTGTTAAGCAAATAAGATACACTAAAAAATAAATATTGTGTTACCTCGCGGCCGTCTATCTCGCACTCATCGTCCACATCAAATGGATGAATCACATAGAACATGACCATGCAATCGTATATACTCTTCCATACTAACCCAAACAAGTAGGTAAAGATGAATGAGTTTGCGATTACGATCTGGAAGAATAAAGGATGGGTTGAGCCGAGTCCTAGCAACGGAAATCCAACTACAACTACCAACACTAGAGCAAGCACTATATTTGCAATAGTGTTGATTTTGTTGGAAACTCCATCTGTGTCTTCTAATGACAAGCATATGGATCTATGTTGTTTGTAAGACCGCACCTGCCAATAAACAAAAACTATTTAGAGATGTTGTCGATATAAACAAAACAAAAAACAGTGATCGTACCATCCATTCAATGAATATGGTCTTGCTGATTTTGTCCTTGGGCTTTTCTTGGAACAAGCTGAAAGCCTTCTTGTTGCCAAGGAACAAGCTGAAAGCCTTCTCGGCGTCATCTTTGCCAAGTAACCGCTGAAGATCCAACAAATCGATCAACCTGAAAACAGATTTTGAAAGATAAATATTTTACGCCTCCACAATCTTTCAAACCCACGAGATGTACAAATGAAACACTTACTGAGTAGAGCGCTTTGCCATATATTCAAACATCTTCTCCGCCTCCCGCTTTGCTTCTGATTTGGTTTTAAGCTTTACTGCAAGTCCTTCTTACTTGTGGAGCAGCATCTGGTTCATGTGCCATGCCGAGAGCTTCTTTGGGTTGAACTTCTTCAGATGAAGTAACCGTTTCTGTAACCCTTGATCCAGCGTGTGTTTCTCATTTTCATCAACGGCAGAACCGAGAGAGACTCATATCCATTACCGGCAGACCCGAGAGGGACTCCACCAAAAACCGATAGTAGAGACACTCTGCAGCCTTCTCATGGAAGGTTTCCATAAAAAACCACGCAGCTAATGACTTGACCGCAATAGATTTCAAAACCCATATGGAGGTGGCAACTGCAACATAGATCAACATCTTCTCCAGGGACTTCAATGGCCTGATATGCAAATCCAGTCTGTCAAGCAAAGCAAAGTACCCGGCTGCTGTAGAGCACGCTATGAGGAACCTCTTCACCTTGCATCTGATATCGTACACGACATACAACAAGAGATGGGAAGAAGGGAACATCTTCTCGAAGAAG
The DNA here is from genome assembly GCA_020283515.1 of Alliaria petiolata. Lineage (NCBI taxonomy): Eukaryota > Viridiplantae > Streptophyta > Magnoliopsida > Brassicales > Brassicaceae > Alliaria > Alliaria petiolata. The sequence continues at coordinate 451,792,444 of JAHZTW010000001.1, read as the reverse complement.
ACAAGCAGCAGCTTAACGAGGAGGGAGCTGGCTAGAGGACAGCCCGTAAGCACCAGTGTGAATGCTGCGAGTTTGGAGAACTCATGCAGATGATCTATGAAGATCGTTGGCAGCAGAAAGGCTATGGAAGCCATGATGAGGGAGATCTGGGCAATGATCCATGTCGAGAACCCCTTCTTTGCTCCCAAAGGTAGATCTATGAGGCTCTGCTCTTCAGTAGCACAGCTTTTGGACTTCTTCTGACTCCAATCAAACGGGTCTTCAACCACGGTCTCAGTCTCCTCTGGTTGAAATTGTGGTGGCTCTTCAACCACGATCTCAGTATCCTCTGGTTGAATGGTGGCTCTTCAACCACGATCTCAGTCTCCACTTCAATCTCGTGATGTGGTTCCTGAGCCAAAAAGGAAATTAATCAGGAATGATTATGCGATGCTTGAAATTATATAATACATACAGTTTGACTCCTTGTGCCTCCAATCTCTTTAACGTCTGATATAAGATGTGTAAACTCCTGAACTATTACCATAAAAATTTGAGCTTTTCTTCTTTTATGAAAAAGACGGTAACTTTTTTTTGGGGTATAGAATAAAACTGAGGTGTGTCGCTCGGGCTTTTATATTAAAGTCCTTCAATAGCGTGTCATATGTTGGAATATGTGAGGACCGGATGTCTGCGAAACCAATTGCTCTGAACTTGGTGATGGCCTTAACAGATGGTTTGGACCATTTGGGTTCACCATCACTTGTCTAATAGTTTCCTTGGAATTGCCTGCGTTGGTCTCCGGTTTTGAGGATTCCAGTAAAGCACGCACCTGGCGACCCAAAACAAAAAAAGAAACTTGAGAGGTTGATTAATTCAACTGTACACAATGAGAGGTTATGGAATTTGGCTTATTAACCATTGCAAGTCGCTTCTTGTGGAGATCGGTTGGTACCTGCAACAGAGCTCAAGGTGTACAAACCGGTTGAGTAATATATCCTTGGGCTCCAGCATGGATGATTATCGATGCTTAGCCAAGCTACATGCAAAAGAAGTCACCTGCAATCAAGAATTATATACAAGTAGGTAAGATAGAGATAGTTTTTCATAAATAATGGAAAGTAAAAAAACAAAAGTAAGTTAATATATAAATAATTGACATCAGATTCTTACCGAATCAATGAAGTCATCCGCTACCTCCAAAAGGAGGTCTTTAACATCAGGATCCAATTTAGCATGTACATCCACCTGAACATCATATACAACTAGATGAGACATACTTTCATAAGGAAATAAGCCAAAGGGTTCAATAGGAAAAACACCTGCGAAACCAGATCCTGTATCTTTCTTTTGCCAAGTAGTTGGTCTGTTGCTTCTGTTCCTTGGCTTGAACTACCACCTGGTGTTGTTGTATCCGATTGTGTATCATCTGAGTCTGGCCTATCTGTGATTGTTGCTGATGTTGATGTATACTATCTGTGATAGTTGCTGCTGTTTCAAGGACATATAATTTTGGTGCGGAGGGCAATTGCTGCTGCTGCATGAGTAGAGCCTGCCTTTGACTCTGTTGGAATCGGAATGATGATGAATTGGGGCTGGCTATTCCCGACATTTGCTTCAGCCATTGCTGATGCGTCAACGAGTTTTGCATCATACCAGATTGTCCATTTTTGGGCCAGACCCGATAGCTGAGGATTCATGAATGCGAGAGAATTTGTTCTCTGGAGGTTCTGGACCTCAGGCAGCCATGCTTAAAAACTGAACTCTACGGATTAGGAATTTCACCCTGCAACAACATAAATGTATTATACAAGTCAGATTTTACAATACGTGGTAAACCTGCCAAATTTAAGAATCATTCTAGCGCCATGCAGGTATCTCAGTAGCCAATTACAGACATTGGAAAAATCTAGAGAAGCCAATATTAATACTTCACATACCCAACATATAAGAGATCAGTTCAATCAGGAATGCGCAACAAATAAGCCAAAAACAGTGAAAGGGTCTAACACGAGAAACCATTTAGTGACGAGTGTTTGTGAGCCATAAGATGGCAAGTAGCTAATGAACAAGTTCACAAATGTGAGATAGATGAACTGTAAGTTGGCAATTCAGGAAGCTAACAAGATCTTTTTTATTTTATTTTCAAACTCATACCTGAGGCGAAGTAAGAGCGTTTTGCTGTGACAATTGCTGTCACGTCTGTCCCGGGTTGATTCGCTTCTGAGCATAGAGAGCAGGGTTCCCTCTCATTTTCGAACTCAAATTCAGTGATCCCATCATCCCCATTGCTTGCATCCCCTGTAACTGTTTTCCAGAACTTCATGGATGAAACTGCGTACCTTGAACCATGCCAGATTTCTGCCTCGGCAACAACGGAAAGCTTACTTATCTCAGAATAAAGAAAGCGATTTTGTTCACACCATAGGAGAAACTGCAGTATTTTAACTCTAGTCATACAAAAAGAAAAACAATTTGCACTCGTCTCCATCACAATACTTGTTATCAGCTTTATCCCAATCTAACACGATCTCAAGCAAATACATAAAAAAAGCTACAATTCGATAATTCTTCACATAGCTTTCTACATGAACCAGAAAACGACAAGCACACAAAAAAAGAATCATATGATCATGTCTCGAATCAATGAAGGGAAAGAGAGTAATGTAAGAAGGTAATACCGAAGCTGCCAATAAATGGGGTTGAATATTCATCTGTGCTGCTCCAGCTGCAGCGTTAAGCATTGGCCAACCAAAGCTGCTCTCGACATATTAGGGTTACCCATCTGCTGGCTCTGTTGAACTGAACCTGAGCCACCAAAGTTAATCATTTCGTACAGCCCAGCTTGCTGCCTCAAAACCTTGCCGTATTGGCCTTGCTGTTGCTGCTGCTGAATTTGGTTCAGCCGAGAAGCAGAAGGGGATCGCTGAAGAGATTGAGATATTTGGTAATTCGACATTGGAATTTGCTGCGGACTCAAATGTTGTTGTTGCTGCTGAAGAATCTGCTGCGATAATTGCGGAATCGAAGATGAAGAGATTTGTTGCATAATCTGTTGTTGCTGAGGCAATTGCTGATTTTGCTGTTGTTGTTTCAAGGCGACGGGATCTGAGCTCCAACGGCTGGATTCGGAGTGGGGTTGATGTTCGGTTGCGAATTGACTACTGTTCTGAATTACACCTTCGGTCGCCGTTAGCACCATCGCCGGAGACGCCGTCGAATTAACAGAATTTGTAATCGGAGCTCTCATGTGTTGTTGTGATGACGGTGGAGGTGCAGACGATGCAGGGGAAGGTTCCACGGGATTAGGAGATTGAAGAGATTTCGGTGACAAAGACGATGAAGGAATAGCTTCCGCCATTAGAAATCAGGTGTGAAGAAGGATTCGGGTTTTGTCGATTTTTTCTCATGAATCCCTAAGTTTCCCAGAAAATACTTGAGCGAGAAAATATCGTCTTTCTTTTTTTTTATCAAAGATAATCGTTAATTCTTTGTTTTTAATCTCCCGGTAGGAAAGAGAATAAAGTAATCTAAACCGTACACGTCAGTAGATTTAACGGAAGATGATAACTGTACTGTCTGTGTTCATTATTCCACCAGACTTGCCAACACTTTAGGTCACCCCATACATGAATATTTGAACAAAAAAATAAGAATATATAACATTTTTGAGCAATTAAAACGATTATTTATGGGTTTTGTACAAAACTATCGTGTTGATCATTTACTACTTTTATTTGTACAAACTTATTTAATAACATTGCAGTGAGCTACTTCTTTTTCTGCTAATGAACTTGAACATACAACCCTAGAACATACAAAAAAAAAAATTAAAAATTAAAAATCGACATAAATTTTGGAACCGAGGGAATTCTTGAAAAAAGTTCTGTCAACTCTGATAGTATTAAAACCTATGAATCTAAGTAACACTATTAATCATGAGACCAACCGTCATACAGCTGCACCAAAGTGTGCAGTACAGAGTTTCCTCCAAACTACAGCTGCACAACTTATTTGCATCGACACGACAGCGTTTTAGACTAAACCGTAGACAGGAGAAATACCTTGCTACTACATTTCATTTACAAGGCAAAGAGTCCCTTGGAGTTAGCAAAGAAGTGTTTGCGGCGGATGAGTTTCGGTTTTCGGGGGATCGGTTAAGAGAAGACTGGTTTGCACCATTTCCCTCATTTTCATATACCCGTCAAGTGTCATCAACTCTAGAAGCTTCCTACAGCTCTGAGATTGCAATTTTTTTGACAGAATGTTTATCAGAGAGTAAACACATATCGTATATGGACTGACACAAGACCAAGAGCTTTTAAGCTCTCGGATACAGAAGGATTGCATCATTGTATATTACCTGGGGATTTAGTACATCCATTAGGTTAATGATGATCTCGTCCTGCCACAAATGAAATGTTTCGATTAGTATTTTCCGAGAGCTTGAAACCATGAGAATGAAGAAGCTTATTTGGTGGAAGAAGGGAGAAGTTTTTACCTCTGGTATACCGGGATTTTGCATCACGATACCTAGAACACGGCGAACAAGTCCATCAAAGACGACTTTATTTATGGACCCGTGAGCATTTTTACCCATGGAAATATAGGCACAGGTGACTTCTCCTTTGTTTCAGCTTGGATACCCGTTCCAAAAGTAACAGAGGGAGCTTTTATAGATGCTTCGTTCAAACCGCTTGTTTGAGCCATTTCAGGAAGGTTAAGAACTGTAACCTTATGAACGCTGTTCCCAGCCACATGCTCTCGCTCGCTTTGTGAAGTAATGCAGATGCTAGAGACAACGTTTGACCTATGTTCCACAAAATCTCTCTCTAGGTAAAAGGTAATTCACTGGGAAAGGCCGTTGAAGATTACTGTCGGAAGTTTTACCCTCCTCCAATGTCAACAAGTACTTTGATCGATAGAAGGAATGGACAACACGCGGATTGTCATACCCATTTACCTCAGCGTCTTGTTAATAAAGCTCCTTGTTGAAAGGATGTAACAAGAGAAGGTTTCACAAGTTTCCTGGCCTGCATATGAAAGTAAAACTAGTAAAATCAAGCACTGCACAACGGCAAAAAGTGTGTACAAATAAGAGATAATAAGACAAACCTTCAAAGCTAGCCCAAATGTTTGAAGTACATCTACAATACAATCACAAGTTTCCTGGCCTGCATATGAACAAACACAGGTCATAAACAAAATCCAAGGGCAAAAGTATCAGCCTGTTGAAGAGTTTTGCCTGATGCTTACCTGGAATATCAATCAGACGGTGGACTTCTGAAGGGCATTGGAAACGGTTTCAAAAGCCCTGGGACTGAATAAGCTCATTTCCTCGCCTGCAGACTTGGCCATAATAAAGCTAGCAAACTTGGCCATCGCTTGCCAGGGAGAATCACCTAGACTGCCTGGTATGACGGTAGCATCTGTAGAGTTGAAAAGTTCCTTCAAATCTTCAGATTCACAGCCACTATTTGTTTGAAGTAAAGTGAGCAATAAGGATGCACCTCCTCAACTATATCTCTGCTCGACCATTCCCGAGAGCCAGGTCTCGTCCGTTTAAGGGCCAGCCATCTTCTCTAGCTCAAGAACCTCATTAAAGGCTTGACTTATACTCTTTTCACTGAAGTCATCCCATTTTTCTTGCTCAACACAACCGGAGTCCGTTCCGCCAATTGCCTGGGATGAATATCTAACAAGAACTGAATGTTTTGCATAACGCTCACTGAGCAGATTGCACAGCCTCATGAACGCCTTCCGAAATTTATCTTTCTTCATCAATATTTGAATCCGTCGCTTGCATGATTCACGAGGAGCAGGCACTTCTTCAACTGAAAATGAAGCACAACTTACTCCAGGAAGTTTTTCACCACGAGCTGCGCGGTGTCTAACATAATGACTTAACAATTTCCTGACCAAAGACGTTTACAACAAGAAACGAGTTGATATACGATCAGAATTCATATAAATACAGAGATGCTGAACTTTCACGGGATGTCTCAAGCTCACCTGCTCTAAGGTCAGGTTCAGATCCTTAGCAATCTTCTCACACTCTTTGAATGAGAGTTTTTCCTTGTTATCGATTGCAATATGCTGTAAGAGCTTAGCACGCTGTTCTGCTGTCATGACACGATCTGAGGCCAAAGAGCGGAAACGGAAAACCTAGATGAATTGAAAGTTAGAAACTGTTTTCTGAAAACCTAACATAACAGGCAACTGAAAGTTATCATCACCACAGGAGAAGATAGCAGACAGAGATATATGCGTAACACGCATACATATTCTGAGTAGGTTATAATGGCTTCTTTTTTTTTTTTTTTTCATGGAAATAATATACACTCTCAACACACTAACTATTACAACTCTTAAACTGAATTTTCACACAATTGACTTACCGAGCAACAGCCAGCCGCTCAAGAAGGCGAAGTTGAATTGCGGAAATAGTCGTGTTATTGGACTGAGCATCGTACAAGCCGACGAAGTTACACGGAGCTTCTCATTCGCGAAGATCTTCAAATCGAGACCCTGAGCCTCTTCTAGCTGTTGAATCGAAGCATCCGATGGTCCGTACACAGTGTTCTTCGCCTTGAGCTGGAGCTGAGGGATCGATAGCGGATCTCTCCAGACATGAGCCTTGACGGAAGGAGAGAGAGGAGGAGGAGAAGAGAGCCGTGACCAGAGAGAAACTAGAGGGATCCCTGTATTTCCCTGACAACAGATTTCCTCCACTGCCGAGCAAACAATCGAGTCCATCTCACCGTCCACCGTACCCCGGTAGGTTAGGTCAACGGAAAATCATCCGCCGGTAAACTAGTAAGCCGATTTCCCGGCGACATGAAAAATCTCGGCGGAGAGGTTAATTTGTAGATTTGGGAGTTAGGCGATGATGGCGGGATCAGAGAGGATGATCGAGAGAAAAAGACAATTTAAGTTCTTGGTGACGGGATCGATGTCAAAGAACTGCAAACAATAAAATAATTAAGGGCTAATTTTTTAAGCTCGTATTTTTAAAATTTGTTTCTACTTGCTCCATTTTTTGGGATCAAATTTACTCTTATTTTTTAAGCACTTATTTTACCCAACAAAATTTATGTCTAGGTTCATCAGTGCAAATCAAATAAATCAAAGTTAAATTCATCATCTAAGAAAATTATACTATGAAATAATCAATAGTCAAGTCAGATTATCAATTAAGAAAAATATCTTTTGTTTTCGAATAAAATAATTCAGGAATATTTTTTAACAAATTAAGTAATTAATGTTTATGCATGTGATACATGAAATACGTCTCTCTCTCTATATATATATAGATAAAGAGGCATGCATGAAAATAAGATAAACATCGAATAACTTGAAAAAATGAAAATCATGAAGTTTATTTTAGTGTTGTGTTGTTCTTCTTTTCAACTCATGTAAATCTTATGTTTCTACCATATTGAATCTAATTTATATTTTTTTCATGTATGGTTTTTTTTGCTACTTAATTTCTTTAAAATATATTTTGCAGGTGTGATTAAAAAGGTGCAATCAGCGAGAAGTTTGATGGAATCTAAGGATGTTGGCACTTACAACACCGAAGCCATATCTAATAAACATTGCAAACGCCTTGGTACATGTTTTTTTTACTGTATTTTTAGTGAAGGGTTGTTGAACTATGATTGCCTTAATGGCCTATGCGTTTGTAAGTGATATGAATAACACATTGATATAACACAACACATTCTGTTTTAATTAATACACAAATTATTAAACTTTTTTTTTGTTCGCACAAATAATTGTCTCGGTGTCTTTACAAAATACTCGAATACTTTCCCATTGCGGTCTACTTTCCATATTTTGTTTTTAACGACTTTCGCCAATTCTATTTCTTTTGTTAAATAATTTTTGTGATAAATGAAGAAAACTTGTATAGCCTCTAATTAGTTACAAAAGATTTTAATTGTTTCTAGCAAGACATTTGCTAGCCATATTTGAACGAAGCAGTGGCAAAGTGGGATTGTTTTCAGGCTATTAATTATATAAACTAATTGAAGTTTAGTGATCAAGAATCAAGACACTTTTTAAATTAAGACTCCTTGTTAAAGTGGAATTTTTGTCCCCACTTTTCTTTTCTAAATTCTTTTTGAATTTTTAATCCATACAAAAATAAAACTAACAACGTTAATTTGTTCTTCTTATATTCATCTTTTTTTTTTAAACGCTTATATTACTTGAAAATTGATTTATACAATTTAGATAACGTCATATAAATGACATATCAATATCTATCTAATAATTGGAATACATGTTTGTTTTATTGCACACGACTAAGACCATCTCCAACGGCAAAATCTCTTTTCATTATCTCTTCCATATATAATGGTAATATAATTTATCTATTTAATTAAAATTATATAAAAAATGAACTAGTTATCAAGTGACATCTGTAAGAAATTTGGTAAAACCGTTTCTGAAATCTCTGGTTTTAGAACCATTTCTACTTTCTCTTTTTTTTTTTAATTGTTTTCAATTTTTTAATTTTTAGAAACTCAGTTAAAAGACCCCGTTAGAGATGCTCTAAGAGAACATGATTAGAATTTTAGTTCTTTCGAAGCCGCCGCCCACTTTGTTATGACCTAAATAGTAAATACTAAAGGTATTTTTATCATCTATCTAAACAATTGATATTTGGTATTATTTAATGGGTATTTTCTCCTTTTTATAATTTATACAAATATTATATTAATGAAAAAAATACATATATATGTAACATCAAATGCTTTGTTAATCTGTTTGTGTTTTGATGATTCATCGCTGAGATAGTTAGGATTCATTTCCTTATAAGAATTTGTACAAAAGCATTATTAGGATATAACATCGAGAAACAAGAACTTTATATTTTTTAAAATTAAAATATATAAATTTAAGTTTATCAAAAAATTTCACAGTTATAAGTATAATTATTTTTTTATCAATTACAGTATGTAAATTTAAAAGTTTTTTGAAAGTTAAAGCGTGAAAAGTATAAAAGAGTCGCTAATATAAAAATAAAATTATTCGATTTATGTCCACAAAATTGACATATTATATGTGGAGACTATGGTCAGCATAACAAATAATTGTGTGCAAAGACAAACAGAAAAAGGACACAGAAAATCCAGATATATAAGAAAGTAGAAATAATTGGGGATCTATCCCCAAATCTATCGTAAATATATTAATCTAACGCGTTATGAAACTAATGCTTTTGCCATATATAATTACATTTCACCCTTCCAAATTTCTGATAAAAGCAATTGGATGAGATTTTCTTTCTGACAACTAAATAGTACACTAACCCGATCATTTTAATCTCAATCTCTCTCTCTCTTTGTTTGGATTTGTATGGGGAGACCCTACTTTTCGTTTCTCTTCGATAATGGTTGCAGGTTGCAAGGTTCCGGAGGCTCGGCGATCTTCTCTCTGGTGGTGCTGAGGCATGGTTCAGCCAGTTCGACAAGACGGTGAAGAGGCGGATGCGACGGCGTGAATCGATTTGCTTATTTTACGAGCTCCGGAGCTGCTAGAAGGCGACAGCAGAGAGAGCAAAGAGGAGAAGTCTCGGCGGTGGATGAAGCTGCGTTCCGTGGCGGAAGTCGTTTGCTCTGGTTAGGTGGGTGGTGCTACGGTGGTCGGTTGCAGTGTACCGGTGGAACGACGACGGACTGGTTGTCACCGCAAAACTTCTCTTGTAGCCGCCGGTGAAGTCGACGATCGGCGGAAGTAACGATTAAATCTCTTTCACATTAACGGCGGCTATCAATTTTTTTAACTAGTTTTCATATTTGGTTTGGTACAAATTAAATTCGGTTCAATCCTTGTAACGAGCTTCAATTCCTGGTTTGAGACATTAATATAATATTATAATTAAAATAAAAAATCTGAAACGATTCAATGAGACGGAAAAACAGAAACGAGACGTACCCATATTATTGTTTTTTTTAGTTTTTTTTTTCCTAAACGGTTTTTTTTACTCTTAATTATAACTTAAACCATACAAATAATGTGAAAAATTGACACATCAAAAAAAAATTGAACATTGTTTTTATAGGGTTAACACATAATCATTTATATCGACATATGTATAAAAATTTCCAAACCCTTTTGAAGGTTTCTGAAAATTTTAGATTTTTTTAAAGAAAAATGTATATATCTATAATGTTTACTAAGTATATAGTACACTAATTAGTTTGGGTTTACTAATCTTTAACTAAGGTTTCGCGTTTAGAATTTAAGATTTAGATTTTAGAGTTTAGCATATACAAAAAATTTACACTAATTAGTTTGGGTTCACCAATCCGTAGGTAGCGTTTAGGATTTAGATTTTACCATTTAGGATTTTGAGTTTAAGGTTTTAATAAGGTTTATGATTTAGGTTATGTTTTAGATTATGACATGTTACAAAAAAATTACAATAATCAGTTTGGGTTCACCAATCCTTAGGGAGGGATGGGGTTTAGGGTTTAAATTTTATGTTTTATGGTCTAGATTTTAGGATTTAGGTTTTATAGACAAAGTTTTTACACTAATTAGTTTGGGTTCACTAATCCTTATGTAGGGTTTAGGGTTTAAATTTTATGGTTTAGGGTTTAATATTTATATTTTATGGTTTAGGGTTTAGATTTTATGATTTAGGGTTTAAGGTTTAGGGTTTAGAGTTTAGATATATTTATAAATATTAACATGTTTCTGGTAGTTCTAACGTGTTTATATTGTTACAAATCGACAAATATTACTATAACAAAAAATATAAACGTATCTGTAAATAGTCATATCATAAATAGTAATATTTAGAATAGGCTAGTCTTTTTAGTCTAAAAGGCAAAATCGTCATAAAAAGCTATTTATTTAATAAATTTTGAAAAGCGTTATTTTAACATATTTTGTTGGTCAAAGGGGGTAGATCTGCAAGAGCTCCAAGAAAGGATTCATATTCATTGGAATGTATCAATGAAGAGTTTGGGACATAAATCAAATATTTTTTTTAATAATTTTGGGAAAACTCAAAAAAATATATAAATTTTTAATTTTTAAACGAGTAATCTGGGTACCCGATATAATATCCGTTTCATTCTCATTCCCTTCTAGTACATGATTGAATAGATAATTATTTAATCTGGAAAGGGAATAAGACGAGAAATTTGAGACGAGAGCATCTCCAATCCTATTCAAAATTTGGTATCAAATTGTATTTTGCAATAAAATCTGCTCCAACTCTATCTCATTTTCAATTGCAAAATGGTATAATGCCATTTTTGATTCCAAATATAGAACCATTTCATTTCATATTCCATTTTGCAATTGAACTTTTTAATTTATAAAGTAATCTTCAAATTTTAAATACTTTTACTTTTAGAGTTATAAATAATTATTTTGATGATGATTTTTTTAGATAATTATAAATATTAAAACACTCTAATATCTAAAATTAAAAATACAAATAACATTATTTAATAGAAAATATAATAACATAAGAGTAAATTTAAAATAATTAAAAAATACTGAAATTAAAAATAATAGAAAATAAATTTAGTACAACAATAATTAAAAAGTCTTTTAGAATATTTTCAAATCTCTTTAGAAGAAATTTCCAACTATTTTGACAATTTGCTTCATTTGGACAATTTTCTTCATTTGAACTTTGAAGGGCTATCTCTAACCTCCGTATCTCTCGTAAAAAGAAAAAAGAAAAAAAAAGGAGGTAACTTTTTTATTTGGCAAGAAGAAGTTTTTCTCTCCCAGGCGAGCTAATCGAGGAAGGTCCTTACCCTCTGGTTCTTTGGCTGCTTGATTTCTCACCAACTTTTCTTTTCTCAAAGAAGAAGGTTTTTTTCAAATCTTAGTCGCCTTGGGAACCACGCACCGCGGTTATACCCCCACCTACGGGTCGGAGGGCCTTCCCGGAGCCGAACTCTTCTCAGAAGCTGAGACCTCAAAGACCACCAGACCCTTTTCTCAACACTCAAAGTAGAAAAGAAGAAGTGCTGCTGCATCGCTCTCAGAGAGAGGAATTTGTTACCGAAGAAACTCCTCCAAACGACACCCAACAAGATCTCCGTGTGTGAGGCGAACAAGATCTTCAAACATTCTGGAACCCCAAGTGTGAATAAGACCACTGGAAACCAGGAGCTCGGATGCTCGGTTGTGAATAAGACCAACGAGAATCGGTGCTAGCTCTTTGACGTGAATAAGACCGTGAAAAGACCCTTACAGAGTGTGAATAAGACCACTCCGAGAAAACTTGTATACTTGAGAGGATGAATCGCCGGTTCTCCTACGCGGAAAAAGGTAAAGCGGTAGAAACAAGGCCAGAACCATCGGCTAAGATCCGTGTCCAAATCCCGGAGTTCGACAACTCAGACCTGATAAGAGAAAATGATTTAACACTCATTGGAAGGCTAACAAACCCCCGGGAGCAGCGAGTGTGGTCTATGATAACTTTCTTTGCCAAGAAATGGAAGGGAAAAGGGAATGTGGTCGGTTCTGACCTAGGGAACGGCTGTTTCCAATTCCGCTTCGAAAATCAAGAGGATCTGGTTCAGGTCTTGGCTAACAGACCCTACCACTTCGCGTACTGGATGATCATCCTGCAGAAATGGGAGCCTACGGTCTCGGAGCGGTTTCCCTGTCAAATCCCTTTCTGGATCCGAGTTAAAGGTATTCCGCTACACTACTGGAAAGAGACAACACTTCAGTATCTTGGAGAAGAGATAGGATCTTACTTAGAGCTAGACCTCACTAACTTGGAGGCTAGAGTCAAGGTTGCCTTTGATAGTCTTGAAGCCCTTCCCCAGGATTCCACTCTTTGCTTTGCTAATGGGGACGAAGCCCTAGTGACCCTGGAATATGAAAGATTGGGAAATCACTGCTCGAAATGCTTCAAAATCATGCATCAACTCAAGGACTGCCCTGAAAAAAGAAAATTTGAGGCTGTGACGACCAGACCTGCATCCTCAGAAAGAGAAAGGAAAGAGCCCTCAAACACTGGATCTCTAGATTCTTCGAACCAAAAGATAGAAGAGCATAAAAGAGAGAGAGACCCGCTAAGTTCCACACAACACGTACGCTCTCGAGGAGAAGCAGCAACTCGCCCTCCACGGGCATACATGCAAAGACAGGACAGACATGGGAGGCCCTTCGGTGAAAGAGTCTCCTCTAGAAGTAAAGCCGAAAGAGTCCAATATGAAGTTAGATACAAAGGAAAAGCGAGAGAAGAAAGTGAAGAAGACCTTTCTAGAAGCAAATCAGAATCTAACTCGCACTTACCTCCAAGAAGTAGTATGATTGCTCTTCCAACAACCATGGCTACAAGGACTTTTTCAAATCATAGGGATTTGTGAACTACTCTCAGAAATAGAAACAGCTACAATAGCAGTTCCCAATCACAGACACACTTATGGAGGGAAGTGACTCGACGTCATGAAACACCTCGTCAGGAGCTTGCAGAGCCGAACCTAGACAATAGACCAAATCTACAAGTCAATCTCGAGAAAGAGATCTTCTCCCCCCCCCGAAAAGAACCCATAAAGAAGTAATGGGGAACCTAAGAGATGTCACAATACAATATACCTCTTGTACGGATCCGGGGGAAAGTGCAGCTCGGCGAATGAGAGTTATGCAAGGTGAGGAAAGGGGATTGATGGCAGAGACAACAGCAGTTATCTTGGCTCCCCCCGTATATATCAACAATTCGACTTTGGAGATGGAAGTGGAGAACCCACAAACATCGCTGGATCTCCCTCTACTGGTTGAGGGTAATCCGCCGAAGAAACGTAGAGGTAGACCTACAACAAAAAAGCAAGTGTCCTTTAGCACCCATCTCCCTGGAAGTAGCCCCAGTGCTCGGCTAATGAATTCAATCAGGACATCCCCCAAAAGAGCAAGGAACCTTACCTCTCAGATAGCTATGGAGGGCACATCGCAAGTAAAAAGAGGGGACAAGGAGGCAGGTACAAGCAATAATGCACAAGCCGCTCCAAAGACCCAAATCATCCCGAGGATCACTAAGCAGAAAAAACAAAAAGGGGAAGAGGATTTTCACAATCCTCAAACTCCTCTTCCTTAAACATTCTGAGCTGGAACTGCAGTGGGATGGGGAATACCACAACAGTCCATAGGATAAAGGAGTTGCACAGGAAAGCATCACCTGATATTCTATTCCTCATGGAGACGAAGAATGCAGATCATTTCATCCTGAAGAAATTACAACCGCTGGGTTTTGAAAATCATATGCTGGTATCACCGCACGACCAAGGAGGAGGTCTAACCCTTCTCTGGCATAATAATGTTGACATCTCAATTCTGACTAAGGGTCACAATTTCATAGACACTGAAATAAAAGTCAAGAATGAGAAATTCCGGTCAACTTTTGTCTATGGAGAACCAAATAAATCGAAAAGAAAGGAGGTCTGGGAACTTATCTCAAACTTATCAACCACACAGGAGTTGTCGTGGTTCCTGACAGGAGATTTCAATGAGATCATTAATAATTCTGAAAAACGAGGAGGAATCGAGAGAACAGAAGGCTAGTTCTTTGATATCCGCACCTTTATGTCTACTTGTGATCTCTTTGACTTAAGACACTCCGGAAATTTTATGTCCTGGAGAGGAAACCGCCAGCCGAGTAGGGTATACTGCCGCCTTGACCGAGCGATGGCAAACAGCAGCTGGTCGGACCTCTTCCCATCTAGCAGAAGTCAGTATCTTCGTTTTGAGGGATCGGATCATCGTCCGCTTCACTCCTATCTGGACCCTATGAAAAGGAATAAACATGGTCTTTTCCGTTATGACAGGCACATCAGGAATAATATAGAAGTAATAAACCTTATAAAGGAGGCCTGGGAAGCGGAACCTGATCTGAAAGTGGAGCTGCGATTAGCCAACTGCCGAACAGCTATCTCGAAATGGAACAGGGAAAAACATGTCAATGGGCAAAAGGAGATAGAATCTTTTAAAGAAAAGTTGGAAATAGCAATGACGAAACCGGATACAGCTGAGTCTGACATCCAAGCTCTAAACTACAAGTTAAATGCTGCTTATAAAGAGGAAGAGGAATATTGGAAACAACGCAATAGACAACTCTGGCTGTCCTTGGGAGATAGGAATACGGGCTACTTTCATGCGGCAACAAAGAGCAGAAGAGTTAGAAATCGGTTCACAGTTATTGAGGACTCGGAGGGTAAAGTTTGCTACGAAGAGGAACACATTACAAAAGCTATATCCAACTACTTTAAAAGCCTCTTTACCTCCATTCCATCAGACTGCACAGAGACAGTGTCAAAAGCTATTGGGGAAAAAATTAACATGGAAACAAATGCAAAACTTACAGCCTTGCCAAGCACTGAGGAAATAAAACTTGCCTTGTTCTCGATCCATGCTGATAAAGCGCCAGGCCCTGATGGTTTCTCAGCGAGCTTTTTCCAAACGAACTGGAGCACAGTGGGTCCAGCCATTGTTAAAGAGATCCAAGAATTTTTCGCTGGGGCACCCCTGCCAAAAGCAGTAAACAACACACACATTCAGTTAATACCCAAGATTAAAGCACCAAAGACCACGGCGGACTACCGACCTATAGCCCTTTGTAACGTCTATTACAAGATTATTTCAAAGGTACTTACCAGACGCCTACAACCACTCCTTGATGATTTGATCTCTGAAAATCAATCGGCCTTTGTCCCAGGCAGAGCTATAGCAGACAATGTACTCATCACCCATGAAGTTCTCCACTTACTAAAATCGTCAAAAGCAACAAAATATGTTTCAATGGCAGTGAAGACTGATATGAGTAAAGATTATGATAGGATAGAAAGGAGTTTTATCAAAAAGGTTCTCATCAAGTTTGGGTTTGTTCCGATTTGGGTGGGATGGATTATGCAATGTATCTCGACAGTTAGCTACTCCTTTCTAATAAATGGATCAGCCCAAGGAGCAGTTACCCCATCGAGAGGAATTCGGCAGGGAGACCCTCTCTCTCCGTACTTATTCATCCTATGCAGTGAAGTTCTCACTGGTCTATGCCTAGATGCACAAAGAAGTGGGAAATTACCTGGGATCAAAGTTGCTACGGAATGTCCCCGAGTTAACCACCTGCTCTTCGCAGATGACACGATGTTCTTCTGCACAGCTAGCCACCGTAGTTGTGTAACCCTGAAGTTGATCCTAAAACAGTATGAAAGGGCGTCAGGCCAACTAATAAATGGTACCAAATCAACAGTAACTTTTGCTTCCAAAACACCTCTTAAGGTTAGGAACAGAGTAAAGGGGTACCTTGGTATTGCGGAAGAAGGCGGCTTAGGGAAGTACTTAGGGCTCCCAGAACATTTTGGAAGGAAAAAAGGATATTTTCACCTCTGTCATAGATCGTATCAGACAACGAGGAAAAAGATGGATCTCCAAACAACTCTCGGGAGCAGGGAAGCTTACACTCCTCAAATCCGTTTTAACAACAATGCCTACATACTCGATGTCTTGCTTCAAGCTCCCTGTAAGCATGTGTAAAAGGATACAATCAGCCTTAACAAGATTTTTTGGGACACAAACCAAGAAAAAAGAAGTATTTCGTGGGTCTCATGGGAAACACTTACAAAACCAATGAAAGAAGGTGGACTGGGGCTAAAGGAAATCAAATGCTTCAATGACGCTCTCCTTGCAAAATTGAGCTGGAGACTCTTAGAAAACCCCACCTCCTTGCTGGGGAGGATTCTAAAGGGTAAATACTATCCAAATACTTCTTTGCTCGATGCCCAAGCTCCACTAGCTTCGTCGCATGGCTGGAAAGGGATCATCACGGGATGTAAGGTACTGGTTAAAAATCTCGGCAGAGTTATAGGAGATGGAAAAACTACTCACCTTTGGTCAGATCCCTGGCTATCTCTCAAGAATCCCCAATGCCCCACGGGCCCAACACCAGAATATGAAAAAGATTGGTTAGTCGCTGACCTTATCATAGGAGAAACAAAAAACTGGGATGCTCCAAAGATAAACTTACTGCTTCCAGAGGTAGCTCAGTCTATTCTCTGCATGCGGCCGAGTATAAAGGGAGCCACGGACAAGATTGTATGGCTGGGAAACGATTCCGGAACCTATACCACTAGGTCAGGTTATCGAACTACATATACAACAAAGCATCCTCCTCAAGAAATCAATCCGACTGCAGTTCTATTCCCATGGATAGCGGATGTCTGGAAAGGAAAATTTGCACCAAAAATCAAACTCTTTATGTGGAAAATCTTACAAAGAGCATTACCAATTGGGGATCAGTTACGGATTAGAGGAATCCCCAGCGCAGAAAAATGTTTAAGATGTGGAGAAGTGGAGACTACTAACCATGTTTTTCTTCACTGCCAATTTGCGGAAGAGGTTTGGAGATCCTTTTCCGTTTGCTGAGCAAGTATCTTCTCTGGATTTCCTTGAAATTGCAACGATGCTAGATGTATCAAAACAATAGAGGTGCCTCCCTCCCGTTGGTCTTGAAGCAGGTACTTTTATTCCATGGATCTTGTGGGCGATCTGGATTTCCAGGAATCATCTAATTTTTGAGAAGAGATTCTTCACGGCGGGGACACGATCACCAAAGCCCTCCAGGATGCCAGAGAATGGCAACTTGCACAGGGAAAGGAGGAGGTCAGAGCAGATCAAATAGGATACACCATCGATTTATCTCCTGACCCGGAAAAACTCACATGCAATACAGATGCAGCGTGGAGTGCAGATCGACAAGCGGCAGGACTAGGCTGGATCTGCAAAACCCAGGAGGGATCGGTCATATCGCAGGACTTCCGAGCCGTTGCCTCTGTGGCCTCTCCACTAATGGCGGAAGCCTTGGCAATTTTCTACACTTTGCAGAAAGCATTACAAGAAGGTTGGAAAAAACTCAGAGTTTTCTCTGATTCTCAGATCATAATCGGAGCAATTAACTCCGACAGGCATCAGAAAGAGATCTACGGAGTGGTGTTCGACATAAAACACCTCTCGGCTTCTTTTTGGTTGTATCTCCTTTGAGTTTGTTCCAAGAACTCTTAATGTGTGGGCCAACGTTTTGAAAAAAAAAAAAAAAAAAAAAAGGAGGTCAAGAAAAATAGAACAAAAGGTCGCTCTGTCAAACTGTTTGCCTACAGCTCGATTTCCATCTGCTGCTATCTGTCATCGGAGCTTTTTTTTCATTCTGGTTCCGAAGGTAAGGAAATTGGATCGGAACTCTTTTCAATTTTGTCTTGGTTAGGGATTATTGCTTATAGATATGCATTTGCTTGGTTTTTCTGGGTCTTTTGAATTATTGTGGGTTGCGAATCTTTTCTGAATCTGTTTCTACTTTTATTTTATTTTTGTCGCTTAAGGCTATTTCTGAATCTTTTGAATTATTGTGGGCTTTTTCAGTTGAATCGTGTTGGGATCTTGTCTGTAATTGAGGGTTTTGAGATTGGATTTTAACTGGAAAACTCTGTACTAATTGAATCTTATGTGGGATCAAGAGGTTAGAGTTCTGAAATCAAGATAGACTGTGTATTGTGTAAAACGTTTTCCCGAAAAGATGTAAATTGAATTCCTTTCTTGGCCTTGTTTGTTTCTATGCTTTGTACTGATGTTGCATTTTACAGGAATAAAATATCCAACAAGATTTTGATCTTGGTCGAAAAAGCGAGAATGGAAGGGGATGTGTGTTTTCAGGATTTGGAGACAGACACAATATGGATGGGAAATTGCCGCAGAATTTCCAGAAAAAGCTTTGTGGATGTTCAAGACATTTTAGATCAGAACCGGCTATTGATCAATCAGAACCATGAGTCGAAACAACCCGATAACTTGGGACGAAACGTGGGTCTGATTAAAGAGCTGAACACCAATATCAGAAGTGTAGCTAGCCATTACGGTGATCTCTCTCATTCTTCAATCGACGCTTCATCAGAAGGTGATCTGATGGGAAAGCTAACCAGAAGCATAACATTCGTGCCGCTTGGCTGTAACTCTTTTATTGATCCAGGCCTGTTTCAGTCGGAAACTGCAGAAGCACATACAGAAAAAAATTGAAGGTCTGTACTCTTTCTTCATATTCTAGAAACAAATCTACTTTCTGATATTGTTTCCCCTGTGTTATGGGATCAGATGGCCTTTTAATCCATCGATTTTACTCCACCTCTGAGACTTTTGCAGTCTAAAGAGGAGTTGATGTATGGTTCTCCGATGCTTTTTACTCTTCCGGATACCAACTATCAACCAGTCCAATCCGAAGTTTTGCTGCACGAACCTATTCGTCTTTCATCAAATGGATGCAATATGGATCAACCTATGGATGTGTCACGATACTCAAATGCTACAGGTAGTCCCAAAGCACCTGCATTGTCAACTGCTGCCCCAAAACCTGGATTTTCTAGAGACACGGGCGAAATATGCTTGAATAATCAGAGCCACCTTTTGATCGTGAAACTACTTGCAAGGACAAACAATGCCTCAAAAGAAGGTTCACGATGGGACTGATAAGTTCATGTGTTATTCCAACAACTACCCTGGAAGTTAATGATAACAAACTGATTGGTGGAGGTCAAAATAACTACAGTGATACGATTGGTGCTTTTTGCAATGATACGGCTGATGAAGGAAGAGCTAGTAACTGCAAAGATACAACATTCAAATGATTTTGGGGATAGTCCTGTTGAAATTTTTGGGGATCTTCTGGAAATGAAGATTTTGAAGGTGAATATAGGTCTGCGAAAAGAGTCAGCAAAGCCTACAAGGAGATATATTGAAGAAATTTCAGAAATCGATGAAAAACAGCAAAGTAATGAGTCACTGATACCTTCAAAAGATGATAGGTCTCTTAGCGCCGTTTCTTCAGGAGGGAGAGTTGTTGTCACTAGGATGGTATGTATCACTTGCTGGTTCCAGAATTCAGGTTCCCTATGTTTCTCATGCCGTCCGAGGGAAAACATAGTGGCTCTTGGGGTATTTCTCTTTGTTACTCAATATACTTATTAACCCCATACCTTTCCTATGAGCTATCAAAATCTTTCCACTTATGGGACCTGTGCTAGATATATTCATATTGTCACACACTGGGAAAAGAATTGAACAAGAAATATATATATTTTTTTATTTCTCTTTGGTGCTGTCAAATTAATTAAGGATTATCTAAACATTTTGTAGGAATCCAGTTCTTGGGAGGTTAAAGGTACTCCAGAAGAGAGTAACCTGAATCTAAAGTAATCTCAGTTGAACAACGACGTGAACCAGAGTTTTAGGTGTCAAATCTGTGTCTGGACCTGTCCAGAAAGAAGTAAGATCACGTTATCATTTCTATAGCTTCATCAACTATGATGGAGAGACCTTTTTCAATACATAATCCATATTATTGTGATTCTAATCTATCATCAGAATTTCTTTAAATTTGAGGAAGCATCTTTGAGCTTTTGGACTCTCCTGAAGTTATACCGGATGGATACTTTGGATGGATTTGATTCCTGGAATGCTACAGTTGCTCATTGTGTTCTTGGTTCGCAAATGCAGTTAGCTATTAATCATCAGAGCGACAAGGACTTTTCAAGACCTAATCTCTCTGAGGTGGCTCAAGACATCATGGAGCCAGAGAGCACATAGACGACTCATCTGGAGATAGCTCGGATGATGATAATAATCGCGTTGATCTACCAGTCATCATCGAGCTTGCTCAGAAGCAATCACTGGTTCCACCGGCAAACGAAGCTAGAATGGTGAAGGAATCAAGAAACGGTTTCTTGTAGCAAGTTTTTCTGTGTGTTATTATTTGTGGTTCTTAATTTAATGATCTTTTCGTCCGATTTTATTTTTATTTTTTTAATGATCTTTGTATTTATATTATTTTTTAATGATTAACATGACAAAAGTGTTTTATTTATGTCAACAAGAAAGACTTATTTATGTACGCATTGGAATCTAAAAAAAAAAACTCTAAATTTGGTTTACTACATCCCAATTTTAAACTTTAATAGCATAGCTTAATACACTACATTGATTTGGTATCAAACATTTAAAGAATTTGTGTTTATTTATGATGCATCGAGAAATATAACTCATTAGTGTTTGCTAAAGTACTGGCGCTTAAGCCCATCAGATATTTGACTCCGCCCTATGCTAGTATTTTATTAAAGTTTATAACGAATTTTGTAACAAACGTTTGTTTTTTTTTTTGTTTTTTTAAATGTAATGATGATGATGATGAGTTTAGATAATAAAACACCTAAACCATTCTACTTTCATATCGGCAAAGTTTATAAACTCCAAATTCTATATAATGGTTATACCAACCACAATCCAATCCAAATTCATCATCATCATCATTACTAGATATAAATATTATAAATAAATAAAAATAAGCAAAAATATTGTAAATAACAAGTTAAAAAATGTAAATAACAAGCAAAAACATTACTAATACAGAATGTATTTATTTATATCAGTGATAGATACTTAGAGTCTATTTCTTTTATTTATATCAGTGAAACATAACGTTATCGGAACGATGTTATGAATTGTGTGATGAGCCAAAAGAAATCAAGGTGATTAAACGAGATTGGCGACTTGGTTTAGGAAACGACTTGGAGAGAGAATGAGATAAGAAGGAGAAGATGAATGTTGTGAGAATTGTTAGGTATTTGACGGCTATGGCGATATCTCCGTGAGCACCATAAACGGCATCGTTTAGGGGCTTCTTGATGCTGTAAGTGCTGCTTATCACTGCGGCTAGACCGGCACAAAGGAGCACGCAGGTGGTAGCCATCAGTGTAGCTCCCATTACTATGTTACGCAGTGTTTGTACCGCCAATATGTTCATCTTCTGATCCATCTTATATGAATATAGCATATAGTTAAATACGTTTAGATCTTATATTTTTCTCTTATACGTTTAGATCTAACATAACGATAATCACTACTATCATCACTTGTTTTTATTTATTTTAATTTTTAACGAACTTTGCGACAAATGTTTGTTTTTTTAAAAATGTTTGTTTTGTTTTTAAATGTAATGTAATAAAAATTTGTTGATGTGGACACCATAGATGCATAGAGAACTCTCTAATTATATACATATAATTAAATTATATACATATAATTAGATTATATACATATAATTAGAATAATATGATCAGAGAATAATAATAAGATTAGTTTTTTACTTTTGAAGTTTAATAATGATTATTAATTATATATTTCTTTTTGTCTGTTGTAGTGATGAGATTGCATCAAATCGCATCAAAGTTGAACCTTTGTTCTGATACTTGGAGTTTTTTTATAAATATTTTATGGAGTTGGGATTTGGGAATGAGATCAAAAGTTGGATCTTAGTTGATCGTAATTAATGATATTTCTTTCAAGCTCACTCACTCGCTTCCGTTAATTCTGAAGTAGAAGCCGCAGTCATAACAGCAAAACCTCCATCATCTCTCTTACCGTGAAGCTTCCCTAATTTCTTAGGAGCATCAGCATTGGAGAGCTGATTTTAAAGCTCTTAAAAAATGATTTTTGAAAAGAAAAAAAAAAAAAAAAAAAGAGGTCAAACGAATCGTATCGTCACACGTGGCCTAGAATCGTTTCTAACGTCTCTTTGCAGAGAGACGACTCTCTCTTAAAAGTTTGACTCATCATTTTTTTTTTTTTTTATAAGAAACCTTTCAGATCTCTCCATTACGGATGCCCTTACTACCCAAAAGATACAAAAAGATCTTTGGTCATCTAGTGTTGTTTGGTCTACAACAAGTTTTTAATATTTTTGTCAAGAAAACTCCAATGCTAGTTAAAGAAAAAAATTTGTATCAAACAATAAACAAAAAAAATGTAATGATGATGATGAGGCTGTTGACAAAAAAAAAAGAAAAAGATGATGATGATGAGTTTAGATAATGGAACACCTAAACCATTGTACTTTCAGTTTATATCGGCAAGGTCTCATAAACTTCAAATTCTACCTATTGGTTACCACTTACCACAATTAAAATACTTGGCAATATCATGAATATACTAGATAGAATATTCTAAATAATAAGCAAAAATATTGTAAATAACAAAAAAACAATGTAAACAATAAGCAAAAATATCTTACATAATAAGCAAAAATATTGTAAATAACAAAAAAAAAACAATGTAAACAATAAGCAAAAATATTATAAAGTACTGGTACAGTGTTTATTAGATATGGCATAAGTGTTGTAAGTGCCAACGTCCTTAGATTCCATGAAACGTCATGCATATTGCACCTTTTTAATCGCACTTGCAAAATACATTTTCACGAAATTAAGTAACAAAAAAAAACATACATGAAAAAAATCTAAATTAGATTCAATATAGTAGAAACATAAGATTTACATGAGTTAAGAAGAACAACCACCACTGACAACACTAAACTAAACTTCATAATTTTCATTTTTTAAAGTTATTCAAGTTTTTATTTTACTTTCATGCATGTCTCTTTATCTATATATATATAGACGTATTTCATCACTACAAAAAAAAGTGTGTTATATCATTTATTTGATATTTTTGCATTACTTATAATTGATGCAAATGAATTTTACATCACTTAGACAAATGACTCTGAATGTGTTGATGAAAATAATTAACATCAGTTAGTAATTAATCGACGCAAATATATTTTATTTTTGCATCGATTGTTAATATGTCAATTACAAAAAACTGATGTTATCTTTTACATCATTTTTTAAAAGTGATGTTAGTATTTGTGACGATTATAATAATTGATGTTTGAATTAGCGTCAATTTTAATAATTAATTTTAATAGTTGTATCATTTACAATAACTGACTTAATATGTGTATCATTTAAAATATTATTATTACTTGTACATAATTGATGTTAAATTTATGCGAATTTTCATTATTGATTGTAATAATTGTGTCATTTATTTTTATATAATTAATCTTATTGGTTAAAACAAAAAAAAATCTGATGGGTTAAAACCAAAAGAAAATTAATGTTATTGGTTAAAAGTTAAAACAAAAAAAATATTTATTCACCAATAAAAATGAATATTAGATATTTAAATTTCAATATATATAGACATGTTTCTCCATCTGTGCTAATGGAAATGTTAATTTATCTGATTCTAATCGTGGAGAACTGATTTCTAGGATGTGCGATTTGTGACGATTGTATTGATAAACAATCATGGTATTTTTGGTAAATCTAGAGCTTTGTATTTGATCGATGATGCTTTTTGACCATGATAGGATTGGATTTTGTGTTGCGATTATTCGAGGTTCAGATCAAAGTTAGATAGCAACGAGAGAAGCTAATGTCTGATGCTGTTTTGTGATTTTTATTTTTCAGCTGGCGAAGCCTGAGACGAAAAAAACCACAAAGAGGAGTAAGGTTGAAATAATCAAGGAGAAGAGTAATTTCATTAGGTATCCTCTTGACGAGGAGCTTTTGACAGAGGCTCCAAACATCAATGACACTGCTATGGTTTCAAGCATTGAAAGGGTCTATAGACATGAATGTAGGCAAGAACGCTTTTGTGTGTTGTTTGGATCTCTTACTACTTTTAGTTAGAAGTAGCATACCTCTAATCTCTGATTAGTTTGTGATACATTTTTAATTATTTTACTTAACCAGTTTGTCTTTTTACTTGGATGTGATTGCACAGGAAATTAGACAAGTGTCTAAGCTTGAAAAAGATGGGGAAGAGTTTCAATAGTGAAGTGCGGAATAGAAAGGAGTACAGCAATCCAAACTTCTTGTTGCATGCAGTGAGTAATCAAGATATTGATCAGTCTTGCTTCAGTAAAGATGTATTCGACCCCAACGGATATGACTCAAGTGACTTATGTGATGCAATACGTATAACTCCACCTTCTAATGGGTTCTTCCTTTTCTTTTTGTTTTATTGCAAGACTCTCGTCTCAATAAGCACATTTGATATCTTTTTCCATGATTTTGATGCTCTGTCTTTATATTAGTGTTCATTTTGTTTTCAGGACTTAGCTGTTAATCTGTTAGCAACTTCGGTTGCCAGCTAAAAAGATCTTTCATTTCTTTGTAAACTTAAGTTATTTGTTTTTTGATATAAAATTCTATTAAAAAAATGAAAAACCATCTATCTTTTTTAGTATGATATTTTTTTTTTAAAAACTACAAGCGAAAAGTGTACGAATTAATTCAAACAATAATTATAAATTTATATAGTTAATAAATTTAAAATTATATAATCATTATATTTAATACAATATTAATCACAAATTCAAAAATATATAATAAAAAACAAACCCACGTGTGGGTCATCATCTAGTCAAAAATAAAACTTTAGCCATTCAGCCAACTCAATTAAGCTACTGCTTTTTCAGCTGAAATTCTTAATTCAGCAATTATTCATGTACCATTTAGACCCTATATAATAATAATAATAAAAATTTAACATGTATATGTCCATTGTTTTGTTGATGTAAATTAGTTTGATTTAGTATCAAATGTATTAAATAATACAAGAAGATAAAATAACATCATTTTTAATAAATTGATGTTAAAAAACAAAACAGTTACATCAATTTCAATAATTGAAGCTAATTCACATAATTATGTTTATAATATTAGTGTAATTTTTATTAGCATCAGTTTTATTGATGTTAATTTTGCATCATTGTTAGAAGTGATGTTAACAAAAATTAATAAATACATCGATCACCTAATTGATGTAAATTTATATTTTAATATCAATTTTTAAAGTGATACAAATTAATAAAATATGTATCAAATTTATTGAATTGATGTCAAACTAGTTAATTATAACATCAATTATGATAATTGATGTTAAACCATGTATATTTGTTTCAATTATAAATAACTAATTCAAAATAGTTCACTTAGTTTTGTGATACAATTTAAATTATACCACACACCCTTTTTTGTAGTGCATACATGACTATATCATATGCATAAACATTAAATACCTAATTTGTTAGAGAATATTCTTGAATTATCTTATTTGAAAACAAAAGATATTTTCCCAATTGATAATCTGACTTTACTATTGATCATTTCATATAATTTCTTTGAATGGTGAATTTAACTTTGATTCAAATAATTTTAAATAATTATTTTTCATAAAAGAAGGTTTTCCAAATAATAAAAATAATTGCTAAAAAGGCTTCCACACCATTACCACACGATTTCCTTGAAACCATTTTTATCTCTTCCAAAACCAATCTGCTCTTTCTCTCTCTTTCCACGAGTTCTAAATGTCCTTCAAAACCAATATCCTCTCTTCATCTACAAACAAACACTATACACATTTCTGTTATATCTTTTTTGTAAATCTTACTATTTTTCAATCTTAAAATTTCATTGCACAGTTCATAACGTAACGAAGAACATGAATCGGTCGGCATATACGAGCATTTTAAGAATTCGATGGTAGTTATATGTTTTCGCCTTCTGATCATATGCATGATCTGCCCCTACAGTCGGAAATTCTTCTCATCCATGTTCTGGATCATTAGTCATTCATTATAAAAAAATTGTACATTTTTCACTAATTCTTTTTATATTTTATAAATGTGAATGAATATTTAAAATATTTTATATGCATGCTCTTCTCCTACAGTCGGTAATTTTTCATTTTCTAGTGAGTACCGCTCTTTCTTCTAATCTATGTTCTGGATCATTAGTCATTCATTAAAAATAATTTAAACATTTGCTCACTGATTCTTTTTATATTTTATAAATGTGAAAATTTAAATTATTTTATATTTCATTTTTCTGTTTTTTTTGCCAACGAAATGTGGAGACACATAAATTGGCAATAGTGATCTCTAGAAGAGAAGAAGCCAATAAAAAAAAAATGGACAAGTCAAGTTTAATTCGAAATTCATATAATTAGTTGGTAGATTTATATATTTTAATCTATACAAAAATAAAACTAACAACGTTTATTTGTTTTTCTTATATTCCTCTTTTTTTCTTTTTTAAACGTTTATACTACTTGAAAATTGGAATACATCATATCATATAAATGACATATGATTATCTATCTAATAATTGGAATACATGTTTGCTTTATTGCACACAACTTTTGTCTCTAGTTTGTTTATATGCTAAGAGAACAAGAGTTTTAGAATTTTAGTTCTTTCAAAGCCACCGCCCACTCTGTTATGACATAAATAGTAAATACTAAAGGTATTTTTATCATCTATCTAACCAATTGATATTTGGTATTATTTAATAGGTATTTCCCCTTTTTAGCATAGAGTATACAAATATTATATTAATGAAATACATATATATATGTAACATCAAATGCTTTGTTAATTTGTTTGTGTTTTGATGATTCATCGCTGAGTAATCATGAGATAATTAGGATTCATTTCCTTATAAGAATTTGTACAAAATCATTATTAGGATATAACATCGAGAAACAAGAACTTCCCAACAAATTTTATATTGTTTTAAATTAGTTTTAAATTAAAATATATAGATTTAAGTTTATTAATTTGTTTTACAGTTATAAGTATAATTATTTTTTTTATCAATTACAGTATGTAAATTTAAAAGTTTTCTGAAAGTTAAGGTGTGAAAAGTATAAAAGAGTCGCTGATATAAAAAATAAAATTATTTGATTTATGTCCACAAAATTGACATATTATATGTGGAGACTATGGTCTCCATAACAAATAATTGTGGGCAAAGACAAACAGAAAAAGGACACAATAGATCCAGATATATAAGAAAGTATTCAAATTCATTGGAATGTATTAAAGAAGAATAAAATGTAGAACTGTAGAATTGTAATGAACAATAATGTAAAAAAAAAGAATAATGAACTTATTGTAATGAATCCCTAAGTTTTAATATGAAGAAAGTTTGTGACAAAAAAAAAAAAAATTTAACTTAAAACCAAATTCTTCGATTTGATGTTATACTAGTATTGATAAATGGCTAATATATGAATCTACCAACTAATTATATGAATTTCGACTTAAACTTGACATGGCCATTTTTTTATTTGGCTACTTCTCTTCTAGAGATCACTATTGCTAATCTATATGTCTCCACATTTAGTTGGCAAAAAACAGAAAAATAAAAAATAAAATATTTTAAATATTCACATTTATAAATATAAAAAGAATCAGTGAACAAATGTACAAAACAAATTTCTAATGAATGTCTAATGATCCAAAACAAAATTTATCACTAATTTTGGAATAGGGTTGGAGATGCTCTAAGGAATATACTGTCATATCACTCTGGGAAAGTATCTATAAACATTTTCTGTAGTTGAAATTATGATGATTTGACACTATAAGATAAGATCACACAATCATGTTTTTTTATATTTAAACTTTGGTTTATTATTTCTCATTTGTTTTGTTTCCACCCTTAATCATAACTTCCTTCAATTTTTTGGGGATCAAATTTACTCTTATTTTTTAAATACTTATTTTTATTATTTCCATGAGAACTTCTGAAGCTAGACCCAACAAAATTTATGCCTAGGTTCATAGTGCCAATCAAATGAATCAAAGTTAAATTCACCATTAAAGAAAATTATATGAAATGATCAATAGTCAAGTCAGATTATCAATTAGGAAAAACATCTTTTGTTTTCGAATAAGATAATTCAGGAATATTCTCTAACAAATTAGGTAATTAATGTTTATGCATATGATATATGAAATACGTCTCTATATATATAGATAAAGAGCCATGCATAAAAGTAAGATAAACATCGAATAACTTGAAAAAATGAAAATCATGAAGTTTATTTTAGTGTTGTCAGTAGTTGTTCTTCTTTTCAACTCATGTAAATCTTA
This sequence comes from Alliaria petiolata, assembly GCA_020283515.1. Classification (NCBI taxonomy): domain Eukaryota; kingdom Viridiplantae; phylum Streptophyta; class Magnoliopsida; order Brassicales; family Brassicaceae; genus Alliaria; species Alliaria petiolata. The sequence continues at coordinate 451,763,658 of JAHZTW010000001.1, read as the reverse complement.
TGTTTCTACCATATTGAATCTAATTTAGATTTTTTTCATGTATGATTTTTTTTAAACTTAATTTCTTTAAAATATATTTTGCAGGTGTGACTAAAAAGGTGCAATCAGCGAGAAGTTTGATGGAATCTAAGGATGTTGGCACTAACAACACCGAAGCCATATCTAATAAACATTGCAAACGCCTTGGTACATGTTTTTTTTACTGTGTTTTTAGTAAAGGGTTGTTGAACTATGATTGCCTTAATGGCGTATGCTATAAAGTTGTGATTAATAATCTCAATTATCGAAAAAGAATAGATGTCAATAGCATATTGGACTATCTAGATAAAATTGATACATGCTCGAAAGTTCAGAGTTTATAAAAAATTGTGGCTAACGTCCTTAATGTTGATGATGAAGTTGAAGATGATAATAAGGAATATTTGGTATTAGTTACGCGTCAGGAATCACTTATAACTTGTAGAACTTTTCATAATTTTTGAATGCATACCAAGAAAACATCACCAAAAATTATTGATGCAATAAGAAAGATTAGAGATGAACTCGAGCGAGAATCCAATTTTCAGAAAACGACACAACAATAAATTCATATTTTACTATCTATATAAACCTATATTTTTTAATTATTGATTTATCTTATTATTGGGACCATATATTTACATAAGAGTTTCAAAAAAAAATATTATCTTATTATCTTATCGAATTTTACTAATTTTTATATTGGCCTAACTCGGGACCGACAAAATTTATTAATTTATAGTGATTATTAATTTATAGAGGTTTTACTGTATGTAGAATTGTATTTAAATTATCCTGCAAATTTTTTGTTCCCATTTCAAAAATGTTTTCACCTTTTAGCATGGAAATAAAACGTTTTTTTCGAAAAACCTTTACTAAATGTAAACCGGATTGGTTAATGTGATTTGGGCTAGAACTGATTGTCAAATGAAAGCTTGAATTGAAAATAGAAAAATAAATAAGAGGTTGATGAAGACAAAAGGAATGCCACCGGTGTAATCCAGAACGTGTTTTAAAAACGTGCTCTTCCGAGTTGCTTCCCAAGTGCATCTATATATGGAAATCTAGATTTTCTATTTTGGAGTATTAAGAAAAGAGAGTTCCCTATTTCCTCAAAGGGATATCTTTTCATAGATTATTTGGTTCATTTGAAAGGTAAGAAACGATAAGATTATCAATGGAAAAGTCGTTTCCTTCAGGATGCCACCATAAAAGCAGAAAGCTGGCGAAAAACAAACGAGAAAGAAACGGTCGAGGTTTTATATTTTTCCATCTAAATCAGACTCAATTAATAGAAGCAGAATTTTCGGAACCTGCTGCCGCTAACCAAACTTGATTTAATTTATGGTTGTTAGCTGGAAAAAAACAAATAAAATCGTGAACAAAGGACGATCATGAACCACCTGGTCAACCACGAATTCAATATCAGGAAAAAAAACGGTATATTTTGATCCTAAAAGTACAAAACCAGATGCAAAAGATATATTGGGCCTACAAAGCCTGGACCTTAAGCATCTCAATCACTGGATTCCATAAGAAACCAAAAACAAAAACAACTCAAAAAAAGAAAATGAAAAAGAGAAAAAGAAAAAGAAATTGTTCGTCTGGAGAAGACAAAGGATAAGACCAACCCCAATGGTTAATTTTGGGGATCTAAACAAGGTGTCTTAAGAATAAAACTGATTAAAAAAATAATTATGAGTGTCTTATTTATAAGATCAGTGTCTAATATAAGACACTTATTTTGAGTTAAGAACCGACAGGTGGCAAGCTGTGAGCGGAGGATGAAAAATTAACAAGGGGGAATGAAAAAAATAAATAAATACTCGGCCATTTGATTTGTTTCATCTCTTTCTCTTCCTCTCAGACAATTGAACGGGTTTTCCAATTTTTAAATTGCATTTCTCTAATTTATATGTTTCAATATATTATATTTTTGAAAATGTATTATGTTTAAAAAGTTGTTAACACAAATTTTTACTTAAATTTTTTTTTAAAAAAAATTTGTTTTTAAGACACCCATCCAAAGTGTCTCCACTGTAGACTCAAAAACAACAATATATTACAAAGTGTCTTATATTCAAAAAGTATACAAAATATTATTATTTAATCAATAAGACACTATATTATGGTGTTACCATTGAGGTTGCTCTAAGGAACTAAGCGAAGTTTCCTCTTACTGTTCTTCTTCAAACCTCGCGTTTACAGAGCAAGCTTCTCCGTCCCGACAAAGACCAGGAACACTTGTAAAGCCAAATCATGGAATCTCGGTCTTGGTATCAAATATAGAAGGTACGCTCCTGTTTTAGATAATGCGACTTAAAGTTCTCAGCTTTTCAAATTGAAAATATGTGAATTTGTTGCTGATGAAAATTATAAGAAAAATGATTTTAATAGATTTTTAGAACCAATTGGTGTGTCTTAAGTTATCGATAGTCCGAAAAGCACTTGAATTGTTAAAAATTTGAGTGTTTTTTTCATTCATTGTTCATAGAAAATTTATCAAGAAATGCTGCTGTTATCTCATTTCACTGTACATTGTTCAGCTCTGAGGCTTCGGTCTTTGATCCGTTGGGAATCAATCCAGATGAAACTTCTGGTCTGAGTAGCATTTGGGAAAGCTTCCTGAGTCTTTTATCTCCATCACTTGAAAGCTCCTCTGGTTCCAAAAGAGATAAGCCGTCTTCTGGTCGAGGAGTGGCAGGTCCGTTTTAGCTTATATCGTGCTAAACTGTGATGATGCCATGCTCTTTGAATTGTAATGATGCTTTACTCTTTGAAACTTTTCAGCTACTATTGAGGACAGTTCCATTGATTTTGGAGATTTCTTTAAAGGACCATTGCCTGGGAAGTTTCTGAAGCTTCTTGGCTTCTTAGCTCTCTCTCTCGTCTTGGAATATACATACCTCTAGGCTTTCGTCGGAAACTTGGATCATAACAGCTTGTTGAGCACATTTGTCCCATTCATCAACGCGCAGATTGTGTTTCAGCTTCTTGCTCAAGTTTATCCGAAGCTGCAAGATCTTCAGAAGAAAGAAGGCGAAGCCGGTAGGAAAAAGATCCTTCATTACACTCGATACGCTTCAGTGGGATTCGCTGTAGTACAGGCGATAGGGCAAGTGTTTTACCTTCGTCCTTACGTCGATGACTTCAGCACTGAATGGGTTGTTTCTCGTCTGTCACGTTGTTAACGCTCGGCTCTGTTCTCACCACTTATATCGGAGAGAGAATCTCTGATCTGAAACTTGGAAACGGCACTTCCCTTTTGATATTTACCAGTATCATCTCCTACTTGCCTGCATCGTTTGGTAGAACAGCAGCAGAGGCCTTACAGGAAGGAAACTACACTGGTCTCGCCACCATCGTTGTTTCATTCCTCCTCTTGGTACTCGGGATCGTTTATGTTCAGGTAAAAGTAACTATAACCAAGTTCTGTTCATTTTCAATGTATCTAAGAAAGTTATATCTAAGAGAGCTCCAAAGTCAAGCTCCGGTGGTGGTGGCAGCCACGTGAAGGGACCGTTTAGAGAAGCTATGGTGTTCATGATCGGTGGAGGAAACTATGTTGAGTATGGGAGTTTGCAGGAGCTGACTCAGAGACAGTTAACCGTTAAGAACGTCATTTACGGAGCCACTGAGATTCTTACCGGAAGTGAGTTGGTGGAACAGCTTGGGCTTTTGGGTAAGAAGATGGGTTTGGGAGGTCCGGTCGCTTCGTCTTCATCGTCTGGTCACTAAAGCCTGACAAACTTTAATTTTTTTTTTTTTTGGGTTAAATCTCTTTATATTATTTACTATTGTTTAATCCAAATTTTAGATTCCGTTTCGGTTATTCGGTTTTTGAGGTTCTTGATTTTTAAAAAACTTGCTACCAAACTAAACTTGTTATGGATCATCATCATTCAACTTCAAATGGGATTCAATTATTTATTGTAATTTTTATTTTTCTAATTAATTTAAGATTAGAGAAAACAAAACAAAAACAAGGGATGATGATATTTTGCTGCGTATGAATACATTATATTAAAAAAGGAAAACAACAAAAAAAAAGGCAAAAAATCAAAAGAAATTAAAGGAGAAAAATAAAGTAGAGGGAGCAAACGAAAGCAAAGCAGCTGGTCCTTTCCCATTGTCTTCTTCGTCTCTACCTTCCATCTCACCCGCTCTCTTCGGAAAACCCCCGACAAAGGATTAAGTTTTTTTGCCTCTAATTCGATCCTGTAATCAAATCAGCCGGAGCAAATCTCCAAGCTTTATGATCTCGAATTGTGAGGATCCTTTTGTTCGTATGATATAATTTCAAACTCTTTTTTAAGATTTTTCCCGATCGGTTTCGATTTCTGTAGGATTGAGTCGATTTTGATTATTGTTCATACGGTTGTTTCTCCTCGGAAATGATCACTCCTCTCGTTTGTTTTAGCTGCCTTCTTCTATGTTTCATACCCGTTTCAATATAGCTCAGATGATTGAAGATGATGATATGCTTCTCTTTTAGTGCCTTGTGTTTTTGACCAGCCAATCAAAATCACTGTTTACCTTACGTTGTCTTGATCCTCGCTTTGATGATAGCCTAAGTTCAATTATCGTTGTCTGAAATGTACCCATTGCCCCCAGATTCTTTGTTTCAAACTCAAAGGAAGCTAAAAAATCTAGTAGAGAGAGTTTAAACACGTCTTTTACAGGGAATTGAAGCTAGATCTGTCCTTAACTTAGGTTATAGATGCGTTTTGTTGTTGGTCTTGGTTTCAAAGCTGTTTTTTTTTTTTTTCTTCTTCTGACTTGTTGCAGTTTGAAGAGGCTGGGGATGGCTTGTAAAGAGGATACTAATGCATCTGCACAAGAGTCTTTAACCCAGGAAGCCAGTGAGATATGGAGGAGTGAATTGGAGTCTCGTCGGTTTCAGGTAGATAGTTTAGAAGCTGAGCTTTCGGATGTCAAGGCTTACCTTGAGTTTGGTTCAGAGGAAGATGCAAGAAAGGAGTTAGGTGTTCTTTCGAGTAGGGTGAGAAGGACCGCAACAATGCTGCGCTATTTGAGATCAAAAGCTAGAATCTTGGCCATTCCTGATCTAGCCCATCTCTCATGCGATGTGGAGCAGTTTAAGCTGAGAGGATTAGACCTTCTTGAGAAAGATGGTGGTGGCTCATCTTCTCAAGGGTCTAGGGATATAGAGGATGGAGCATATACTAGTGAGATGCTCCGATCCATAGAGATGGTTACTGATGTGCTGGAGTCTCTTGTGAGGAGAGTTACAGAAGCAGAATCTGAGACGGCTGTTCAGAAGGAGATGGTGCTTTTGGGAGAGGAAGAGATTAGTAGGAAGACGGTCCAGATCGAGAATCTGTCCGTGAAGTTGGAAGAGATGGAACACTTTGCTCATGGGACTAATAGTGTTCTGAACGAACTGCGGGAAAGGATCGAGGAGCTAGTCGAAGAGACGATGAGGCAGGGGGAGAAAGCCGTGGAGAACGAAGAGGAGCTGTGTCGTGTGAAGAGAGAGTTCGAGTCGCTTAAAAGCTACGTCAGTACTTTTACCAATGTTAGAGAAACACTTCTTTCGTCAGAGAGGCAATTCAAAACTATCGAAGAGCTCTTTGAACGGTCAGTCTCATCATATCTTCTTCTTCACCACAAAAAGCCTAAAACCTTTTGCTGCATTACAAATCATTTGTCTCACACATTATTTCGGTTTTTGTTTAATGGCGAAAGCAGGTTGGTCACTAAGACGACGCAACTAGAGGGGGAGAAGACGCAGAAGGAGGTTGAAGTCCAGAAACTGATGGAGGAGAACGTGAAATTGACAGCACTTCTCGACAAGAAAGAGGCTCAGCTTCTGGCTTTGAATGAACAATGCAAAGTTATGGCTTTAAGTGCATCAAAAATCTGATTCGCCAGCATTGTTTTTGGCTCATCTCTTATTGTCATCTTTCTCATCCTGGGACGATGTTTCACAGAAGAGATTATGCAATCTTCTTACTCTATTGTTGTTTTTTTTGCCAGATGTGACATTCTGTAACTTTCTCTGTAGATTGTATTATGGCTTCTGCAAAAGCTAGAGGTTTTCTTCATAGTTTTTTGTTTTTTACTCCAAAACGGCAGGTAGTTGTGTATCAGACGGCAAGAAGATCGATTAAGTTTGCCGTCGTGGCAAAATCGCACATGACATGGCATATAGGATACGCCAACGTATTTCATCCACGTGTCTCTCTGTTCCGTACGTATAGAGTCTATAGACTTGTGTTAAGTTTCTAAAACCCCAAATCTTTCTTTTTTTCCCCTCCGTTGCCAGAAATCGATCGGAGAAAGAGGAAAAAAAGTTGAGTAGGGCAAATTCGAGTTCTAAGCAATTTCTTTCGTTAACCATGGATTCTGATGTGGAGATTCTTTCTGAAGCTCCTGCTTCTACGCCGAAGCAACGCATTTTCAGAATGGGCTCACCAATTGATGATCGCGACGATAAGGTACTCTGTTGCCGATAAACCCTAAAATGCCACTGCTGATTCTTTCTCCGATGAATGATTTTGGGTTTTCGGTTTCCGTTTTCTTAGTATGTGCTCGTGTTTCTGAGATTTCTACGTTTTTCTTTGGTATTCTGCATGAAACTACGAAATCGGACATTGTCATTTCGCTTTAGACTGTTTTATCGGGAAAAAACTCGTCTTCGAAAGCTTGAAATTTCTGTGACTTGTGTAGAATTGGAGAAGAAGGGTCAGAGATGTTGAAGTTTCTGTTCCGATTGTGTGTGGATCGATTGCTTTTTATCGTGGAAAGCATGCTAAAGAGTGAGTCTTTTTTTCTC
>JAHZTW010000001.1:451675563-451755571 GCA_020283515.1 Alliaria petiolata | reverse complement strand
TAATATCTGGACACCTTCTTTAACGGTTAGAACATGTAAAGAAAGGACCATTTATGGTCAATATGGTTGAATGAGACAAAGTTCAAACGCATATGTTACAAGCTTTTTTGTCTTGTCTTGTCTTGTCTTGTCTTACATTGGCTCTGCAAGCTTTTTGTTACAAGTTTCTCTCAGACATAAGCCTCACAGGTTTGTGAATTGTGTAAAAACACAACTTAAACTTAAACTTCTTGAACTGTGTGGAAACCTGCAGGGTCTATAAATGGTTTGTTTGGATACATGATGTTGTCTGACATAGTATTCTAGAGGTAAAGCTATAAGATGACGATTTAAAAAACCCTAATACGTAACAACCAATGGATCTCTCCGGGTGGAGTCTACGCCCATACTGGTATGTCCCTGGTCATCTTGATACAATCAAATGATCTGAAACTATTTTGCAAGATTTACATGGGAAATATACAAATGTATATATGATAGGTAGGAGCTTAAAGTAAGAACTTGCTCAACTTTACTCTCTTGTAGCCTCCTACTTCTGTTCCACCCAACATGTGGAATTTGAAGAACATATATATTGTTGTTCCTACATTAGCTTATTGTTGGCTGAACTGGATTGAATTAACTTTCTGTATTTCGATCTCTCTCGCACTCAATCTCTTAAGAACAAATGCAAATAAAGAAAACAGAGAAATTAGAACAAGAACAAGAACAGAGAACTCGAGGAAGAAGGAAATAAAAAGTTCATAGAGAATTTGCGAATTCAGGCTCTCAGTGTAAGGATTAAGGAACCCTATGTCTCTGTTTTATATACTCTTTTTTTCTATACAGAGCATTTGTTACAACCGTTAACAAGCTTTTAACCATGAAGTGAACCTAAACCGAGATGTCTCGGCTAGGTAGGACTAGCAATCCACTAATCGCAAGTTACACACTCGACATTTCTTGCTAATACTCTGTTTTATATGCAAAATATTTATTACAACCGTTAACAATCTAACTATCTAACCATAAACTAATAATGAACCGAACCTAAACCGAGTCTAGACCACCTCACTAATCGGTTCTAGCCCAAATCACATTAACCAATCCGGTTTACATCTAGTAAAGGTTTTTCCAAAGAAACGTTTTTATTTCCATGCCAAAAGGTGAAAACATTTTTGAAATGGGAACAAAAAAATTTGCAGGATAATTTAAATACAATTCGATCTACAGTAAAACCTCTATAAATTAATACTCGATAAATTAATAATCACTATAAATTAATAAATTTTATCGGTCCCGAGTCGGACCAATGTAAAAATTAGTAAAATTCGATAAGATTATAAGATAATATTTTTTTGAAACTCTTATGTAAATATATGGTTCCAATAATAAGATAAATTAATAATTAAAAAATATAAGCTTATATATATAGTAAAATATGACTTTATTGTTGTGTTGTTTTTCTGAAAATTGGATTCTCGCTCGAGTTCATCTTTAATCTTTCTTATTGCATCAATAATTTTTGGTGTTGTTTTCTTGATTTGCATTCAAAAATTATGAAAAGTTCTACAAGCTATAAGAACTACTACAAAAATATTTCATATTATCATCTTCAACTTCATCATCAACATTAAGAACGTTAGCCACAATTTTTTTATAAACTCTGAACTTTCGAGCATGTATCAATTTTATCTAGATAGTCGAATATGCTATTGACATCTATTTTTTTCGATAATTGAGATTATTAATCACAACTTTATGTTCATGAATTTTGTTTGGCTCATCTTCCGAATTCATTGATGCTACATCTTCTGAACAAATTTTGCACGTACTGTTGAAAATAATTTGCAATTTGCTATTGTCTCTTAATGATCATTAAGAGTTCAAACCGCAAAATATCTCTATAAATTAATAACTTTATCTGAGAAGCTCTCGCTCCGTTCCAGCGTTCTGATTTTAGTGTTTTTTTGTTTTTCCCCTCAGGAAGACGCTATGGAACCTAAGATCAACGAACATGACTCGCTCATGGTAAGCAAAACGCTATCGCCGAATCAGATCTTGCTAAAAGAATCAGATCTGATTAGGACTAGCAATCCACTAATCGCAAGTTACACTCGATATTTCTTGCTAATACTCTTTTATATGCAAAATATTTATTACAACCGTTAACAATCTAACTATCTAACCATAAACTAATAATGAACCGAACCTAAACCGAGTCTAGACCAGCTCACTAATCAGTTCTAGCCCAAATCACATTAACCAATCCGGTTTACATCTAGTAAAGGTTTTTCGAAAGAAGCGTTTTTATTTCCATGCTAAAAGGTGAAAACATTTTTGAAATGGGAACAAAAAATTTGCAGGATAATTTAAATACAATTCGATCTACAGTAAAACCTCTATAAATTAATACTCGATAAATTAATAATCATTATAAATTAATGAATTTTGTCGGTCCCAAGTCGGGCCAATGTAAAAATTAATAAAATTTGATAAGATAATAATATAATATTTGTTTGAAATTCTTATGTAAATATATGATCCCAATAATAAGATAAATTAATAATTAAAAAATATAGTCTTATATATAGTAAAATATGACTTTATTGTTGTTTTGTTTTTCTGAAAATTGGGTTTTCGCTCGAGTTCATCTCTAATTTTTTTTTTATTGCATCAATAATTTTTTGTGTTGTTTTCTTGATTTGCATTCAAAAATTATGAAAAGTTCTACAAAGTATAAGTGATTCCTGACGCGTAACTACTACCAAATATTTCATATTATCATCTTCAACTTCATTATCAACATTAAGGACGTTAGCCATAATTTTTTTATAAACTCTGAACTTTCGAGCATGTATCAATTTTATCTAGATAGTCGAATTTGCTATTAATCACAACTTTATATTCATGAATGTTGTTTGACTCATCTTCCAAATTCATTGATGCTACACTACCTGAACAAATTTTGCATGTAATGTTGAAAACAACACTTGAGAATAAGAAAAGAACAAAGAGTGCTTTGAAACCGAACCAGATTCATCCTACCTTACCATGCAACGAGGGAACGAGGTTTCTCCAACATGGCCGGGTGGTTGCAGTCCACTAACATGTTTTCACAGACCTGCTTTTGTGACTGGATTGCAATTTTTTTTGCTATTTTACATATGGTCTTAACTTTGAGAGGGTCTTCCCCTGCTTCAAGAAGGTCGATGATTTCTTCAACAACTTGTCCCTTTAAAGGATGAGCTGCTTTCCAAGCTTGGAATCTGGCATACATCCTCATCAAATCCTTCACGTCTTTGGCTTTTTCTTTGAGAAAGATTATCNTCGATGATTTCTTCAACTTGTCCCTTTAAAGGATGAGCTGCTTTCCAAGCTTGGAATCTGGCATACATCCTCATCAAATCCTTCACGTCTTTGGCTTTTTCTTTGAGAAAGATTATCGTGATGATGCCTCCAATGCCTCAAATGCCTCCAATGCCTACAGCTAAAAGGTATCGGTGTCTCCACATGAAACTTTCACCTGCAAACGAAGAGAATATATACTTGGAAAGTTTAAATAAATCAATGATTATGAGGAATGGAAAATTACCTCTCCTCAAGGTAGAAGTACCCGAAGACATGTCCTCTGCGTTTGGAATTCGATCAAGAATTGAGATTATTAATCACAACTTTATGTTCATGAATGTTGTTTGCCCCATCTTCCAAATTCATTGATGTTACATCTCCTAAACAAATTTTGCACGCACTGTTGAAAACAGAGAGAAGTATGCTAGGAAAATTTTATGTGATACGCTTCGTATATGTCAATGGGGTGCAAAAACCTGAGATATCTTAATATCTGGACACCTTCTCTAACGGTTAGAACATGTAAAGAAAGGACCATTTATGGTCAATATGGTTGTATGAGACGACAAAGTTCAAATGCATATGCTTTAGCTCATCTTGTTTGCGTCTCCCTCAAATCTTCTCTTGTCATACATTGACTGCAAGCTTTTTGTTACAAGTTTCTCTCAGACATAAGCCTCACAGGTTTGTGAATGTGTAAAAACACAACTTAAACTGAAACTTCTTGAACTGTGTGGAAAGCTGCAGGGTCTATAAATGGTTTGTTTGGATACATGATGTTGTCTGACATAGTATTCTAGAGGTAAAAGCCGTGTATCGTTCATGCTATCTTTGTGAAGCAGAGGAGGCAATGGAAGAAGCAAGTGAGGGAGGATGAATTCTTCCAGAAACCGGTATTTTCCTTCTCTTGTATATGTAAGTCATCTTCTTATCATCTGTTGTCATTTTCATTCAATAGAACAACATGTGGGGATGCGTCGGTATTAGGCGTTTGCATATTTGTTTAGTTTCTTCTCTCTCTCTCTCTCTCTCTCTCTCTCTCTCTATGTTAGAAGAAGCACATATTCACTTGTGATCATGGGTAGGGGACCTGTGACAATGACATTTATCAGGCTCTTGTTTAGTGAAACTCAAGAATTGAAAATAATCACATGTGAGCTTTGGAAACCGAAAGAGAGAGAGAGAGACAAAGATGTCGAAATCATTGTTGTTCTTTGTAGCCATAGAACATGGGAAATTAACTTCCCCACTTTAGGTTATCCAAAGAAAAAAAAAAAAAAAAATTGGTGGCTCAAATTTGATGGTGAGGAATATATGTCTGCTTATGTATTATGACAATCTTTGCTTAGTTGGTGTTGCTGGTGGTGTTTTAGGTTTTTGGATAGTAGCCACATGGGTGAGTCTTTTGATTTCAAGACAATGGACCCTTCACACTTAAGCCTCTTCTTATTTCTCTTGGCTCTTACTTTTTTCCAATAAGCTTGTCTTCTTCTTGTTTCTTTTTTTTTATTACTTTTTTTCTTTTGCCAAGTTTTATTTGTTTAGAACATTAAATGTCTGTGACTTTTTTTTTTTTTTTTTTTTGGGTGGTCGACGAGGTTCCTATATTTTAAATTTCTTTAACCGTGTTTTGTTGCCGAAATTTAAACTAATTATATAGAGCATGATACTGCCAAGTTGAAAGTCAGGATAATCTTAGATATTAGTGCTCAGATATATGGTTCAATGAAAATTGATATATGTCATTGACCAGTGACACAATATTATTGGACTTACTCTTCTTTTTTTTATGTATTATGTGTTGAGTTATATCTTACACCATATTTTCAGAATTTATATTTTAATATACGTAGATTTTTTATATGATATACATGTTAAGTTTTATGAGTTTATGTAGATTGGTTTATGTCATCTATATATATTATCATAGGTTTTGTTTTATTTTTTTTATGTAGAATTCTTAATGTCTCTTCTTATATTAAAATTCTTTTAATGTTATTCATCGGAAGTTCAGATAGTAATGATCTAATATATATGTAATGTCTAACTCTAATTAGTATAAAGTTTTTTAGAGTAGTTTAAAGTGCGGATTTTATCATCTAGGCGCAAAACAAACAATATTATACTAATGGATGGAAGAGTTGGATAAAATTAGTAAAAATAATTTAGGTTCGATTGATTTTAGTTTAGATTAGGTTAGTGTAATTTTTATGGATTTCTAAATCAAAATCAGGCTAGATTATATCCATCATAATATATATTTTTTTTAAAATAGTAGACTAAAAATGTGATCGTCTCGTCGGTGAGGAAAGAAAATCAGAAGATTATCTTTAAAAGAAAGGTGTTGGGTTGATGTCAAGGAAGAATGAATTGATAATGTCTCCGAGTTCTAACCACAACAAGTGCCCCAATAATACTCTGCCAAGTGTCATTGTTCCACCATCATCATCATCTCACTGTCCACCCTGTGATCCTACACCACTTATCCTTTTGACTTTTTTTTTTTTTTTTTTTTCTTCTGAAGATTTATCTACTTTCTATATTGTTTTGTACTTATTACCTGACTAAAAGTGTGATTTATTTGCTATCGCTATTTGATTCAGATAGGCTAAAAAGTGGGAAATCTAGCGAGATACTACTAAACCATATATTGATCAACAACATCATGAAAAGATGAAAACTGTAATGGTAAAAGATAGTGTTAAAAACTGGTTTTACTATCTAGAAGTAGTATCGTTTGTTAAGTTATATTTTTGACATAATTATCGCATACGTATTCGTTGTTTACATATAGATTTACTATGAAAATCGAAGATGAAAACTAAAATTTTGATATGTTTATTGATTTGATATATAGTATCGTTTGTTAAGTTATATTTTTGACATGTTCATCGCATACGTATTCGTCGTTTACATATAGATTTACTATAAAAAAAATAGAAGGTGAAAACTAAGATTTGATATGTTTATTGATTATGATCACATTAAAAATTAAGAAAAAAGAGAGAGAGAAGAAGAAGTTGATTTTTGAAAAAAAAACGATCAAGGACGGCGAAGAAGTACGTAAACACAAGGCATCGACTTCGAGGATATGGATTCATAACAAAACAAAAGATTAGGTTCGAGCCTAAAGCATTGTTCTAATTCTCACATGGGGACATAAATCCTTTATGCTTACCATTTATCATTATCTTAGTTATGTATTTTCAAAACATTATTAAAATTGATTAACTAATTGATTGTCATCTCAAGAGTATTCAGAATACGTTTAGATTTTGGCGATTAATTAAATATTAATTATTGTTATTACTGTTTGCTAAAATTAAAAAAAAAAAAGTCTGACCAATTCCGTTATTTGATATAAACCCAAAAGTTACCTTCATAGATCCATTGATTTTTATGTAAAAACATATAATTTGGGTAACTAAGTGATCTTTTTAAGTCAAAACAGCTGTAATTCGGTAGTTTCTTCAATCTTCATATACCCCTAAAAAAAAAATCAATTAACTCAAAAGATTTTCTTGGCCATTTTTGCAAAATTTAAAATGGTAACTTAAGAGAATATAGTTTTGTCTTAGATCTAGAAGACATTGTTAGAAGAAAAAAACATGTTCCCTCTTTATCTCTTTATTGAGAGAAATGGGCGTTTATGTATGTTTCAATAATGTCCAGTTGTAGCAAAATAACTTCAAAACCTTTGCTGCAAAAATACACGTGTGTACGTATGCAAACTAAAGGCAAGGGTTTTACGATGTCTTTTGTGTCGAGAGTCCTTATATATATGTATCTTGCAAGTACGTACTTTTGTTACAACTTACAAAACTCTTTTATTTCGTCCGTAATTATGTACATATATACAGTATATAATTATATAAAGATATGTAACATGCACTCATTTATATGATATATAAGATATTAGAGGTAAGCGATAGGAGATGGACATTTGTTTGTAAAATTGTGTCCAAGTATGTAAAGGCAAAAGGCAGACATTGTAGGGCAATGTTATAGTCCCTACCCAATTTTTTTTTGGTATACAATTCTCTTTCACAATTTTAAATGCTTATCTCTCGTCATTGTTGGCTCTAGAGCTGTCCCAAATGTTTTTATTTGCCCTTGCATCCTACATACCACATGGTTTTGCTTTCTCAAGAACAAAGAATCTAGATGTCCTAATTTGAATCCAAACAGGAAATTGGCTTTTATATGATTCCAGAAACAAGATTATCATCGGATTTTCTTTGGTTCAAAGATTCAGATTTATATGATAATTTTTATTGGGTTTCATTCAATATATATGACATATGTATTTAAAATCCATTAATAACTCTTTGTGTGTATGATCAAACTAGTTAGGAATGAAGTGTTAGGATCACGATGTGAATTTTGGGATCGATACCATACCACTAATATATAAAAGATATGACCTTTTGGTACGTCTTATCATGGTATAAGAGCCAATATACCCAAATCATAATCAATCTAAAAGAACCATCATCTCGAAAGAATTTTTTAGAATTCCATATTGAAAATCAGATTTTAATATTTTCAGAAAAACTCTGTACCTCCATGTTAATTTGAACTCAAATCCGTGAATATGCTTTGCATGCAATGTCACCATCGGTAACTAATCTATAAATGTTTTACCAAAAATATACGTGTTTACGTGTGTTTTCAATATTGATTTTATATCCCAATTCAAAGTCATTGCATGTGTTTATAATTGTTATCGTAATTTTGTATAAAATATATATCCGTATAATTTATTTTTTAACATATAATTCGCAAATTTTATCAACCTAATTATGATCTATAAATAAATGAACAAAACTAGAAAAGTGTAGTCGGTCTTGTGCATCTATTCTAATACATATCTATAAATACATGTAAATATTCAACATGTAATATATATGATAGTCACTGTTTATAGTCAATATTCAACATAGATTTAACAATACATATGGTATAGTCATCACTATTTAGTCAACGTCATAAGTAATCAAACCCAATTAATAATAAACTATATCTATACTAAGCAAATGATAAAAGCATAGTAATATATATATATATTGTATCTACTAATATTTTCCCTATTAATTTATTAGCCTTCCAATATGTCCATATAAATACTTCTCCATATACCTCTAACCTCCATAACATTTCTACAAAACAAAACCCAAAGTTTCAGAAAAAAAAAAAAGTTTTAAAACAAAATAATGGCAATAAAGAGATCGTCTCAAGCAGCATCAATCAAGCAAATCTTAAAGAGATGCTCGAGTCTAGGGAAGAAGAAGAACGTGAATGGTTGCTACTATAATCAAGAAGATGATGGTCTTCCACAAGACGTGCCAAAAGGTCATTTTCCGGTTTACGTTGGACCGAACCGAAGTCGGTACATCGTTCCCATCTCGTGGCTCGAACACTCCGAGTTTCAAACGTTGCTCCGACTAGCCGAGGAAGAGTTTGGTTTTGACCATAATATGGGTCTAATCTTACCTTGTGATGAAGAGTTTTTCAGGTCTCTAATCTCCATGTTCAGATAAATCGGAGACTCGAAAATCGAAGAAAGATTACTTATAGCTGCTTACGAGATGGTTGATTATTTTTGAGATGGTCAGAAGAAGACATCTCTTTATTAGAAAGAAACAATGAAGTCAAAAGGTTTTCTGATGAGACTGATGGGAAATGGCTAACAAGCTTTGTGTTAGGCATCAACCTGATTTGTTTTTTTTTCTTTCTTTTCCTAAAATTAAAATTTGTAGTTTTTGTTTTTAATTATATTTTGTAATAGTTGGGTTGGTGAGAGACTTTTTCCCTCAAGTCAACGACAGGTGATCTTGAGAGGAGTAGCTAGTTAACTTCTACAAATTAGTTTTGAATTATGATCAATCAAGAAATTTTATACTCCTATGTTCTTTGATCCACAATATATATAAATGCTCCAAAAATTCATAAGTTCAAGTTCGAGCCCTTGTTATTGATTAGTTATGTATAAAAAACTTTCTATAGTCTACTACCAAAAATATTGTAGAAAAGGATAAGGACGTATTTATTGTACGACTATCACAGTCGACAACCGTTCTAAAATTAGCAGTTATAACTTTATCTTTTACTAACTACTAAAAATTCTAATAAAATATTTACTAATCATTTTCGTGTACTATAGTTAATAATTTATTTATCGTCGTGTTAATTACGGTATGTCTTATTTTATTTTACTTCTAAACTTATACTCTAGTATGTGATCTTTCAAAAGAATTGTTGATGTATGTTCTCGAATTGTTAATTAATAAATCGCAACCTGGGATCGATCATTCTATTTCTCATTCGATATATTTTTCAAACAATAATCCACTTAATATGGCGTGAAAGGAATGGTAAGCTGCATGATGAACTCTATACTCTCTCAAAACAAATGGTACAGCTGATCAACAAGAAAGTTCGTAAAAGGTTGACCACAAGACGGCGGATTAGAGATTAAGTCTTGAGTTTTAGTTCTTAAATCACTAAAATTGCTTTTCTTAGATAAATAGTCAAATTTCTTTTCAAATTTCCAAACAGAGTCACAGTTATTGTAAAAATAATTTTTGGTTGAATTAATTTTACATTCATTAAAAATAATAATAATAATAATAAAGGAGTCAGATTTGTTTGATGGATCAAATGGTCCTTCTAAACACATTTGTATATGTATCTAATCTATATTCTATACGTATTTATATAGATTAATTTGTTTGATGTCCCATTATGTTTTTCTCAAGAAGAAAATATGTGTATTCGACAATATGGCAAAACAAGCGAGTTGGTTTTTTCTTCTAAATGCTTTTAAAAAAAAAAACAGAAAAATGAATGAATATAAATTTTCCACCTCAAATAGACCACTAAAAACTATCACGTCCGAATGGTAACTGTGTAAAGTGCGGTATCAAAACAGCGGATTTAAAGTGCGATGCGGTTAAACTGCGGGACATATATTTTGCGGAAGAAGTGCGGTTATTACAGAAATACGGTGCAAAATAAATACTGATTGGTGAAAGAAAATAACTTACGGGACAAATTAAAGTTTGATTGGTAAAAAAAGCAATAAACGGTGCGGAATACAGATTGTAAATAAATATAAATATAAAACAATAATATTAATATTATAAACTAAAAATATTTGGATAGTGTTAAAAATATATATATTAATAGATTGTATCAGATTTTAGTACCAAAATGTATTTGAAATAAAAATTTATATATCTATTCCAATATATTAAATAGAACGTTACATAACAAAAAATTAAGTACAATACAAAAAAAAATACTATCGAGTAGTTTGATTTTCCCATAACAAATTTACCATGTTGTCTCTTATCTGCGCCATATGTTCTTTATCTGCTACCTCAGCTGCATCCATGTCCTCTAAGTGAGGTTCAGAATCTCAGTTGTTTATTTCCGTCTCTGTCATTACATATGCAAAATCTGTATCTGAAAAATTTGAAATTTTGATAAAATTATGGAGTCCCATTGTAGCCATTACCACTCTCTTTTGTACGTTTATACCATA
The DNA here is from genome assembly GCA_020283515.1 of Alliaria petiolata. NCBI lineage: Eukaryota > Viridiplantae > Streptophyta > Magnoliopsida > Brassicales > Brassicaceae > Alliaria > Alliaria petiolata. The sequence continues at coordinate 451,744,695 of JAHZTW010000001.1, read as the reverse complement.
TCTTGGAAAGTCAGAAAGAATCCTCCATTTTTTCTTCCAAACTCCAAAAGTCGTCTCAATAACAGAGCGCAAAGACGCATGATATCGATTGAACAACTCTTGTTTATTTCTCGGAGCAGGACCAGAGTTGAACTGCGACATATGATATCTCACAACTCCATTTTGTGATGATCTATAGGGAGCTAAAAATCCTTGTTTGTTTGGATAGCCAGAATCAACGAGATAATATTTCTCTAATGGAGGTAAAGGGAACTCAGAATCGCTTTGTTGTGCCATTGCCAGAACAGCTGTATCGTGGCATGACCCCGGTGCTCCATTCCAGATATATGTGAATAACATATTCATATCACATATTGCCATGATATTCAAAGATGGATGATCGTGTCGATTCCAATACATTCCTTGTAACTCAAGCTTCACTTTTACACATACATGAGTCCCATCCATAGCGCCAACGAATCCACTAAAAAATGGATAATAGGTTCGATCTACAAAAAGTCGTTCGGGAATCCGGTGTAGCTCTTGTCTTGTTGGAGTTCTAATATAATCACATGCCAGTAATTCAGTCGCCGTAAGAACTTCAATAAATTTTCTCTGCAAAGTCTCCTGATTTCGACTAAATCTCAAAACAACATCTCTTTGAACTTCATTGTGCCCACATATTCGTAGAAACATAGCAACACTTTCTTCAACGATTATATTTAATGTTGGTTGTAAACCATAAGTTGTTTGTAGCGTATCACACAATGCTATGAAACATGGCAATGACATTCGTAGTAACTGAAGACAAGCAGCATCATCTTGTTGTAGTCGACGCCAAATATTCATCCATCCCAAACATCCTTCAGTTTGTACTGGTGCTCCTTCAAAATATCGATGATAGTAAGTAACTGTTGGTTCAATTATTAACTCGAAAAATTGCTCATTTTCTAAATTCCACATTTCAATTCTCTCTTCATAGCTTAGGTTATGGATTCCTTGTGCTCGCAATTGACATAAACGAAAAGCCTGAAATTTGAACATAAGATAAAATAATTCATTAAGCAAATCAAACTTATATTAAACAATTACATAAAATGTTGAAACTCAATAATCAAAACATAAACTATTTTATTAATGAGAATGATAAAACATGAATATCACAAACTAATCTTCGTCTTTTGTATCACTTTTATGACCTTCATTGATATTTATATTTGTTCCTCTCGAGGTTCCCCATATGTTGAATAGTCCTCCAGGTCTATTTGTTTGTGAAAGATTGGCAGGTTCAAAATAATTTGTGAAATCAAGACCGTGTGGAGTATTCCTCATACTTTCTTCTTGACTTCCAACTGAAAATCCATATTGAACATTGGTCGGAGGATTTCCTGATGAGCTGCCTTGGTGATCATTTTGTTTATCACGTCCCATCTGAAAGTTTGGTGAAAGCCCCCATTGTGAAACATTTGGTGGTGTGCCCCATTGTTGAGCATTTGGAGGTGTGCTACATGGTTGCATAGTTGGTGGTGTTCCCCATTGTGGAGGAGGTTGAGATGAGCCCCTTTTTTGAGCATTTGGTGGTGTGCCCCATTGTTGAGCGTTTGTTAGTGTGCCCCATTTTTGAGTGTTTGGTGGTGTGCCCCATTGTTGAACGTTTGGTGGTGTGCCCCACTGTGGAGGAGGTTGGGATGAACTCCATTGTTGAGCATTTGGTGGTGTCCCCCATTGCTGAGCATTTGGTGGTGTCCCCCATTGCTGAGCGTTTGGTACCTAAAATTTTATACATATTTTTATGATTATAAAGATTATGTGTACTTACAATTTCACGTTCCTTCCACCATGCGTCAGATGCGTATATAACGGATGTGTCAGGATCCACCGAAATACCAGTGAAACTCATAAGAGTTTTCCATCTCTTGTAATTTTTTTTCAATTCATCAAGCTTGTTTTTGAAATAACCATAAGTTATCTTCATGCTGAACGCTAAGTTGAACTTCTCAACCATATACTCTCTTCCAAAAGGATTAGGATTCTTAATAGTATAATTATTCATCGCAATTGCTTCATCGAACAACTCAATTAATGTTTTTTTCCATAATGTAGGACCATTTGTATTTCTCTTTGTCTTTATTCTATAAATTTAAAAAAATTATAATGTTAACTATTTTAATATTAAAGAAAAAAAATTATGTTTACCCTTATGGTTGTTTCACTGGCAGGAGTTGGAGTTTCTACAGGAGACAGATCAGTTCGCCTAGAAGAATTTGTGCCTCGTCGACGATTAGACGTCATATCTAATTTTAATAAAATTAAGAAACAATATTAATTTTTAAAAAACTAATAAAAATGTGAATAACAAAATTTCAATTGAATCTGCAAAACAATTTTTCGTTTTTTATGCTTCACACCAATCAATATATGAATATTTAAAATTTCAATATATGTTTAGATATGTAAATATATATAAATATAATTGTACTATATTGTTATAATGCATATATATTATATTTACATATAATTATCTATATTTATTTTTGTTAACATAATTGATATGAAATAGATTAATTAGTTCTAATTTTTATATCAAAATTTACTTGATATTCAAAAAACCAAATAAATGATTTTTACTTTTTTTAACCAGTTTGTCGATATATCTTATAATATGGTAGACATGAATCCTTACATAAAAAATCAAACGTACATATTTATTTGTTTGTACAATATATTTAACAATAATTATAATCATTTTGTATCAAATAATTATTTAAGTGAAAAAATTTATATATATACATGTTATATGTGTATACTAATAAATCTACGATATATATATCGTTATTTAATATGCTAATATTTTCTTATGTAGGATAAGTTTATCAATGTATTTACAATTTGATGAAATATGTAAGCTATTATAATAATATAGTTTGAATTAAGTAAACTAATCATGTTTAAAAAACATTTACAAAAATACTTTTATTTTTTTTTAGAAATAAGTGATAAGTAGAATTTTCTATAAAATTTTGCTAAATATTTATTTAAACTACATAATTATACACAATTTTACATACATAGAGTATTAACCTAAATATTTACAATATAAGGTTTTCAAAAAATTTAACAAATAAATAAATCAAAAATATAGTTATATTAAAATGATGAATAATTTTAATTTCTTAAATAATTTATAATTATGAATTTATATTATTAACAGAAATTAATTAAAATATCTTAGATGAAGAAAGAGAAGTGAGTGAGAGATTTTTATATTTTGATTTTGTTGTGGTACGATAAGATAGCAAGACATGTTGATATATATAGAGAAATTTTATATTAAAAATATTCAAAATAAAAAGAAACCAAAAAAATATTATATTGATCTGCGGTTTTTTGGTTGGACCGCTGCATATATGGATGTCTGCGATTTTGAAGTGTGTTCCACTTATTTATCTCTTGGACAAAAACGCTTTTATTTTTTTTTTATTTTTTTAAACGTAAATAGAAGATAATTTCCTGATTGGGTGCAACAATGCGGTTCTCGATATAACTTTTTGAATTACGCTTTTTTGCTGTCGCCATTCAAGGCCTTACATTTACTCACATGCAACAAGGCAAATCTGGTTCATTTGCAAAACATGTTACTCACATTTAATATCCTACATTCACATCTAAAAAGTACGTTTAATTAGATAACAGACTGGATCAAGTGGATACAAGATAGAGATATATACATGTAATTTCGACCCTCTCACTTTTTCTCTCATTCTTGTAGTTTATAAAAATGTTCATACTTTGTCTAATTCAACAAACGCACATACCTGTCACATTGTCTGGGTTTTACATTGCCATACCATATTCATGAGATTACAAAAATTAAATACAACAAAAGCATAAACAAATAAATAAATAAAATACAAAGAAAATAATGCATTGTCTGCCTGAAAGCTAGCTTGCCCATTCTTCCAGTTGATTTTGAGTTTATACATTGTCTGCTTGACACTGATGTGTATAAATATATATATTATACATGCTGGTTGACAAAAAAATATTGTATATGCTCTACAAAATATTGGTGTTTATGCATCAAATATGCCAAAATGTTGACATCATAGATTCTAAGCTACAGCATTTCAAAGTATTGCCTAATAATTTATTTATCCAGATTCGTAACATTCTTATCCTTTTATATTAATCAAATATCTTAAAGTAAATGCTGAGTTGAAGGAAAACAAAGATTGCAATTATATCTTGTTTGGTTCATGTGATATATAGTTTTCATCTGGATTCAACTTGATAATAATCTATCTAAACTTGAATGAATTCTATAAGAAGATATAATAATAGACTTACAGTATATGATTTTTCTAATTTGATTCGGTTAGCGTAAACCGGTCTGATCTGAATCCGGATTGAAAACCAAGAGATGATAGAAGAAACAGCAAATGGAACAGAAAAAAAGGAAGAAGATACATGACTCTTCTTGATTGGGCTTTTCTCTGGGGTTAGATTGATATTATGGGCTTTTATCATTACAGCCCATAATCTAATTCAAGCCCATTAGGGTTAGAACAATTTCAGTCGGCACAATAAAAGGGTCATTTTTTCTCACTCTCCAGTTCCGTCTCAAACCCTAATTGTAATCTTCGCCGTCGAGCATCCATGGGTCGTGTCATCAGAGCTCAGCGTAAGGGAGCGGGTTCCGTCTTCAAATCCCACACCCACCACCGTAAGGGTCCGGCTAAGTTCAGGAGCCTCGATTTCGGCGAGCGAAATGGATATATCAAGGGAGTCGTGACGGAGATCATCCACGATCCCGGCCGTGGAGCACCGCTTGCCCGCGTCGCTTTCCGTCATGCTTTCCGGTACAAGAAGCAGAAGGAGCTCTTCGTCGCCGCTGAAGGCATGTACACCGGCCAGTTTCTGTACTGCGGTAAGAAAGCCACTCTCGTCGTCGGAAATGTCCTCCCGCTTAGAGCTATCCCCGAAGGAGCCGTCGTCTGCAACGTCGAGCATCACGTCGGTGATCGTGGTGTCCTCGCTAGGGCTTCCGGCGATTACGCAATCGTTATTGCTCACAACCCTGACAACAACACTACTAGGTTTGTTTCTGCAATCCAGTGACCTCTATATTGAAGATTTGACTGTTCATTACCATTTTATTGATTGGATTAGTTGATTGAACGATAATTCATGAGATGCTTTTGTATCATTTTTCAGATCTGTTGATTGTTTGATGTAGATTATGATGTGCTTTATGGATCATTTCGTCAATTGATTAGTTCTATAATCAAACTGCTCTTCGAAAACAGTATCTGTGCAATCCAGTGACCAATATATGAGGATTTAACTGTTCATTACCATTTTATTGATTGGATTAGTTGATTGAACGAAAATTCACCAAAGGCTTTTGTATCATTTTCAGATCTGTTGATGTAGACAATGATGTGCTTTATGGATCATTTCGTCAATTAGAAATGCTTACCTTCTTGTCAATTGATTAGTTCTTGGTGAACATATTTTGTTCTTTCTGCCAAAGATTTTGATTTTGAACAGAGTCTATAATAAGAGAACAGAGTCTATAATCAGTTTCTCTTTGAGAAAACATTATCTGTTAGTGAAATACAATATTTTGTGGCACATTTGTTCATCAATTTGTTTATGGATTAGGTTAATTCAGAAGCTTATCAATTTTCACTATTATAAATCGATTATTATGTGTTTGGACAGGATCAAGTTGCCATCGGGTTCGAAGAAGATTGTCCCGAGTGGATGCAGGGCCATGATTGGTCAAGTTGCTGGTGGTGGAAGGACCGAGAAGCCGATGCTCAAGGCAGGAAACGCGTACCACAAGTACCGTGTGAAGAGAAACTCATGGCCTAAGGTTCGTGGTGTGGCTATGAACCCAGTGGAGCATCCTCACGGAGGAGGTAACCATCAGCACATTGGTCACGCCAGTACGGTCAGGCGTGACGCACCACCTGGGCAGAAGGTTGGTCTTATTGCCGCTAGGAGGACTGGTCGTCTCAGAGGTCAAGCTGCTGCTTCTGCTGCCAAGGCAGACTAGGTTTAATAATAAAAGCTATATTTCGTGTTCTTGGAGTTTGTTTGGTGTGTTTCCTTTTGGACCTTGTGTTCTGAAATCTCAAAGATTTTGTTATAAATCTTGTCTTCTTTTGTCAAATTAGAATCTGTTCTTGTCTTCTTTCTCGTTTCTTATATTATGCATTTCGCAAATTTTGATTTCACAAATTTTGATTATTTATGTTATCATTTAATATTGAAAGAAAAAGACACAATGGTTTATAAGCCCATTAAGGGCCCAATAATCGGGTCTTGAGATAGAACATATTAGTCGAGCCAACAACACACTCGGCTCTGTTTTAAGGGAAATTTTATTTTATTTGTTGAACATAGAGAACCATGCAACGAACCTTCTGAGTGAAAAAGAGAGACTTGAAGACTTTCTTGTCCGTGGCTAAATGAGTTTTAATGGAGGTGGTGGAGCCTGGAGTGTAGTGACTTTTGGGCGACTCAACAAGGTTCATGTAGAGAGATTCGTTCCCTGGTTCGGAGCGGCTAAGTGTGGTAGAGAGAGGATAAAGAGAGAGAGAGACTGAATCTGAAATGGCTTTGTCAGAGAAGAGGAACCTTTTCTTCTTCATTCCTTATGCGAATATCATCTTCCTCCTCGTGTGCATCTCTCTGCTCGACAACGCTGTATGCATCAGGATATCGAGTCAGATCTCGGATTCTGTCGTCGATTCGCCGGATCTTCCCTTGAAATCGGCGGTTTTCGCTCTCGGGAGCTTCTGGCGATCGGAGGCGGCGTTCGGCTGTATCAACGGCGTCGTACGCACAACAGCTGGCTACGCCGGCGGAGCAAAGGCGAATCCGGAGTATAGAAACTTGGGTGATCACGCCGAATCCGTACAGGTTTGTTTGCTTTTTTCTCTTTTAGGCCTGATTGTTTCGAGTTCTCCAGGAAAAAAAATCTGAGCTAATTTCACACAGATATTGATTTGCTTCCTAATTAACCATTGTCGCTTGCTTTGAATTGAGCTTTATTCTTGATCTGTGTTGCCTCTTACAAGTCGCGTCATATCTTTCGATTTGGTTTTGCTCTATCTGAATAGCTTCGTTTGGATAGTCAAATTAGTGTAGACGACGATGCATATCCAAGTTCCGTAGCTAAATCAGCTTGTTTTGCTAAGTTTTTGGTAATGTGTGATCTTTGTGTATATGTGATTGAGATTTTACCCTAATCTGTCTTTGTTCTGATGAACATAATAATCATTGTAGAAAAGATTGTTTCTTGAGCTGGTTTTTAGTTTCTGATCCTCTAGGTTTGTGTTGCTCTTGCTTACACAGAAGATTTGTGATTCAGGTTGAATATGATCCGAGGATAGTGGGTTATCGTCAGCTCTTAGATGTATTCTGGTCTAGTCATGATTCAAGACAAGTGTTTGGACAAGGTCCTGATGTTGGTAATCAATACAGGTAAGGAGAAGTAATCTTCGAGTTATCTAATAAATCTTTTGTTCGTCTAGCACCAAACTAAAACATCCGAAATCCTTTTGATGAACAGATCCTGTATTTTCACTAACTCTACAGAAGAAATGAGACTGGCTTCCACTAGCAAAGAAAGGGAGCAGCTTAAATCAAGAAGCAGTATCGTCACTACTCAAATCCAAAAGCTAGAAGAAACGTTTCATCGCGCAGAGCCTGACCATCAGGTTCTAAAACTTTATGTCTCTCTACCATCTTAAGGTTTTAACAACTCGTTTAGCTGTTAAACCAATGAGTTCTCTGACAACTTTGGAATCTGCAGAAGTTCGAGCTGAAACAACATCCGTTCCTTATTCAGCTGATAGGAAACATGGCAGAAGAAGAGCTCGAGAGATCAGCACTAGCCACGAAACTAAACGGTTATGCAGCCGAGCTCTGCCCGCCAAGAATCCAGAAGCAAATCGACTCGAGAGTAAACGAGATCATTAGAAAAGGTTGGCCTGTCTTGAGAGACATCTAATATATATATATATATAGACCGTGAGAGATTTTGTCGCCGATTTATAATAATCTCTCTCAAATGTAAGTTTTTCGTTCATTCTTTTGGCCATTAATATTGGTTTTGTATACTTATCACAACAATATTTATTGTCTTGAGTGTTGTCTTTTTGTTTCTTTGATCTCTCTCACATAGAATAAGCAAAGCTTCATTGGTTTTCTTGTAAACATAATATTTAAACTTTCATTGTATCTTTTTTTTTAGTAATGTATGTATGACTAATCATTCTACTAATTAAAAACCGTTTAGTAAATCCAGAAAATCCATCAGGAACAATATGCCAATATTTTTCTCAATTGTATAATTGCCATAACGAATATGGTGGTATATGCTTGTGCGTATATATAAAAATTTATAACCTCTCATATAAAAACGAAACGCGTCTCACAGTCAACAATTAGGGTAGAGAAAAGAGAGCCGCACGAAGTTTAACTTTTTGTCAGATATCTCGATCAATCTTTCGAAGATAGATTCAGATCGGAAACGGAAGAAAGATTCGGTCTCATCGATAGATCGAACGTCGGAGAAATCAAAGGAGAAGAAAGACGATCAGCACCACCACAGCAACAACAAGCACCGGAAGAAGAGCAAGATGGCGTCGAGGGATCAGGTTAAGGCGTCGCATATTCTGATCAAGCATCAAGGATCTCGGAGGCCGGCTTCGTGGAAGGATCCGGAAGGGAAGATCATCAAGACTATAACCAGAGAAGCCGCCGTCGAGCAGCTCAAATCGATCCGCGAAGACATCGTCTCCGGCAAGGCCAACTTCGAGGATGTGGCGACTAGTGTTTCCGACTGTAGCTCCGCCAAACGCGGCGGCGATCTAGGTTTGTTCTTCTATTCCGAAATCCCTAGTTCGTGATTTTATTTCCCTTGTGTAGTGAAAGATCAGCGAGTTTAGGTCTAAGTTGAGTGTATTTTTAGTCAAGTGATGTTTGCAGGATGAAGCAATACTGAGTTCTATATTTTGAAATTGGGTTCTATTGGATCCTACTCTGTGTATTGAAATTGAGCATAGTGAGCTAATATAGATCATCACCATTGTTTAGATTCTTTAGTTTCTTGCTTGATCTATAGATAGTGCTCATAAAGCTTGCTAAGCTCTGCTTCTTTCATGTGGCAAATAAGATAAAAGGAACTGAAATTTATTGATGTTTAGCAATACTGAGTTCTATATCTTGAAATTGGGTTCTATTGGATCCTACTGTGTGAATTGAAATTGACCATAATGAGCTGACATAGATCATAATCATTGTTTAGAATCTATAGTTTCTTGCTTGATGTATGATCTCTTGTGCTCATAAAGCTTAGTTCANAGATCAAAAAAAATTAAAACAAAAAAGGAAGTTATGTCAAAAATCTAAATCTATAGCGTTTGTAAAATAAAATAGAAATTCAATGTCACAAAAGCTAAACTAACAAAAAACAAATTTGGAAATCAATAACCAAAAAGTTAAGTTAACAAAAAAAAAATCCATCTTAAAATTAAAAACACAAAAACGAAAATTATCATAGTATAATGAAAAACTATCTTATTATATAAAGTAGGATGCATCAAAGTTAGTTTTTAACATGATCGTGACATGTGTCAAGTTAATCGATTAGATTTTGACACGTGTTAAAAAATTCAACCAATTAGATTTTAACATAATGTTTACATAAATCTAAAAATTAGTTTTAAAAATAAAAATATTACAAAAAAAATCGAAAAGGTAAATAAGAAAATTAAGAAAAAGGAAAATAAGTTTTTAAATTACTAATACAAAAAAATCGAAAAGGTAAATAAGAAAATTAAGAAAAAGGAAAATAAGTTTTTTAATGTTTTTCATTTAAATTAAGAAAATTGTATGATCAATTACTAATAATAAAAGGAAAATCAAAAAATTAGTAAAATAAGTTTTTTTTCAATTGGTAATACCAAAAGAAAAATAAAAAATTGAAAAGGTAAATAAGAAATTTAAGAAAAAAAAAGTTTATTTTATGTTTTTTCATTTAAATTAAAGAAATTGTATGATCAATCACTAATACTAAAAAGATAATAAAAAGGTAAATAATAAATTTTTTATAATGATCATTTTAATTTATTTTTACAGGTTTAAAATATCTTATTAAAAATCCGCATATATGCAGATCCTAATCTAGTAAATTATAAAATTTCCTCTTAATATTGCATTTTATTAAGAAAGAAATAGAAAAACATGGAAAGCGCCGATAATTTTCGTGTATATTTTTTTGGGAATATTTAAATAGTTGATGAGTTTTTTTATGTGATTTTCTTTATTTAACAAAAACATTTAGGCAGAGATACATATCAGCTTAGCTGGAGAGAGTGACGTCTTGGCTGTTCAAATCTTTTCTTTCTCTCTTCCGCAAAAAAAAATATTCTCTCCGCCTTCTTCCGCCGCCGAAAATGCAGGTGATGACGACGATTCGTACTTCTGATTTTACCTGAGCGAAAATAATATTCAGTTCTGTATCACCGATTCTTGAGCTGAACTGATTTTTTTTTTCTTCCGAATTTTTGGATGCAGACGAGAAGTGTGCAAGTGAAGAATGTCTCAGATCTAGCGACGGAGAGGGAGATTCACGAGTTTTTCTCCTTTTCAGGCGACATAGACCGCATTGAGATTCTAAAGTAACTTCTCTTCCGTTCATTTCTTCTTCTTCTCTACGGAATTTCAACTCTAGCTTGATTTTTTTTTTGTTGGGAAAGGTTTCTTAAAAAAAAAAAATTAGACCTAATTCAAGCGTTTATGTTGCAGAGAAGAAGCTGGGCATTCCAGAATCGCATTCGTTACGTTTAATGATCCGAAAGCCCTTGAAATCGCGCTCTTGTTATCGGTATGTAATTCGCTATTGCATCTTCATTGAGATGCTAAAGAGTAATTACTTTGAGAATTGTGGTGTTTGGAGGAAACTGATTAACTAAGTTAAACGCTTAAGAGAATCTTACATTTTCGTGAAGCAGGGCGCCACAATTGTAGACAAGATCGTTACGATAACTCCAGCTGAGAACTATGTTCCTAGGCGTGAGATTCAGGTTTTGTGTGTTTATTCCGATATCAACTTTTTTTATTTTTTTCCCCGTCAAGTGTGTGTGTTCGCTCTTGAATGATATCTTAGTTTCTGTTCTTGCAGGAAGTAAGAACGGTGGAGAACGCGATGCCCCCATCAGCACCAATACGCCAGGTTAATGTTTGTTCTTTAGCCCTTTTATAACAGAGAAGAACGAACGAATTCCTCATTTTTTCTTTAAAATGATCGAAAGAGTTTTAACTTGTGGGATGATAAAAACTCTGTTTGCAGACCAGTGATGGCAATGGTAGAGCTTACGTTAGCAAAGCGCAGGATGTGATGGCTACTGTTTTGGCAAAAGGCTCTGCTCTTGGACAAGACGCGGTGAACAAAGCCAAGGCTTTTGACGAGTTGCACCAGCTGAGAGCCAACGCTTCCGCCAAAGTCTCGTCTTTTGACAAGAGAGTCCGGCTTACAGAGAAGTTCAACGTGGGCATCTCTGCGGTTAACGAGAAAGTAAAATCTGTTGATCAGAAGCTTCAGGTTTCCGATAAAACCATGGCGGCGATATTCGCAGCCGAGAAGAAGTTGAACGACACTGGTTCAGCTGTCAAATCAAGCAGGTATAAAAAAATCTCTTTATCTTCTGATTCTTTTGGTTATAAAGTAAAGCCATGGCAGGATTCAACATCATCGTACATGTTTGTCACATTATTTCGATCTCTTTAACGATTTCAAAAGTACTCTCACTTTTAAAGCGTTCTGGTCTGGCGAATAGTTATATAGCTGATATATCCTTTTGTTTTGGATTCTGCTTCACAAATAGGTACGTGACTGCTGGAGCTGCTTGGTTTAGTGGCGCTTTCAGCAAAGTTGCTAGAGTAGGTCAGATGGCTGGCTCGAAAACCAAAGAGAAGTTCAATCTAGCCGTCTCAAATATAGCTTCCAAGGTGAGTCATGGAAACAATCAGCAGTAGTTTCATGGTTTTGTTATATCAGTAGTAATATCTGAACACACGAAGCAAAACTGGCTTAGTTCTGGAACTAGTAGTAGTTTTGAGGGCTAATTTGATGCAACACGACAGTTATAGTATTCCTTTTGAGGCAGAAACAGGGAGAACTGATTTTTGAAGTGGCTTCTGCAGGATACACCGATTGCTGTATAATAGAAAAAAGAAGAAGATTGGAATCGAGTAAAGCGTTGAAGTCAGGATTCAATCAGAGCTGCTAAAAGCTATGCCCTGGCCTTTGTGTGAACAAATTTTGTGTGATATTAGCATATTCCTATTCTTTAGTGTTCGTCATATATTCTGCATCGTCTCCAAATTCACTTCATTTGCTTTTCATGTTTCGCATCAGTTTGTAAGTGTTTTTTGAATTGACTTTTGGGTCTTGTGTTTGTATCTTGTTCCATTGAAGGACACTAGAACTGCATTGAAAGTGGTGAACGACTTAACGATTGGTTCTCTACCCTAATAGTATTTATTTTCCCTTTGCTATAACTTTTTTGAAGCTCGAGACTTCATGATCGAGAAATCATTTCCTTCTTAATAGGTTTCGTGTGGGATGTTTAATCTAGTTTATAGTTCAAGTTTCGAACCATAGAAATTGAATTGAAAGTGATACGGTTTAATCCTATTGAATTGAATTGAAGAGTTCTTAAGTTTAAAAGAAAAAAGAAAAAAAATACTCTCTCTGTACCATCCAAAGTGATGTTATAGTTAAAAGCATACAAATTAAGAAAATGGATTAAAAATAATAAAAAATAAAACTAGAATGCAAATGGCCAATAACTGGTTTGGAGCTTCTTTAGCCAAAACTTTTTTAAATTATTGGTAGATAAAAATAAATTAAAAAAAAACTGTATAGATATGTGAGAAAATCAAATAAAATGGGACAAAAAAAAAGTTTTTTAACATCATTTAAAATAGGATAAAGGGAGTAATAACCGTAAAAAAGGTTCTAAAAGACACGTGTCTTCATCTTGTTTCTTTTAATTTTTTTTTTTCTTTAAATCATTTCTCTTTTTTTCTCTCTTGCTTTGATCAATTTTCTCTATTTCTCTTTTTTTCTCCTTTCTCATCATCATTTTCATCAATCAGTAATCATCAATCCAGATTCAAACCTTCTTAGAGACACTTTTCATACGCCAAGCTACAACAATGGCGGCAGAGCTCAAGCTGCAAAAACCTAGTAGCCTCATCTCTGATTCATCTTCTCCTCTTCGGTATTTAAGGAATCAAACAAATTCGAAAATTAAAGAAGAACAGGAAGAGAGAAAATTGAAAAAAATTAAGTAAGACGGTGCTTTGATGATCGATGGCGTTTCACAGATCTATGAGAAAGCTAGTTGCAATCAATCACCGTAAAACAAGACCATTCTTCACCGCCGCCTCCGCCGCATCTTCCGGCGGCATCATTTCTCCGATCTCACCGTCGTTTTCGCCGCTGTTCGCACATTTCTCCCACCGATTGTCTTTGCTCTCGAGATGGTTAGTCCCTCTTCATGGACCTCTCTTCCTGTCTTCTCCTCCTTGGAATCTGCTCCCGTCTGCGACACCTATTGGAGATATCTTGGGGAGAAAGATGTGTATCTTGCGCACCAAGTATTGTGGGCTGTTAAAAGTCGTTTATGGAGTGAAACTCGTGAAGTTCAACCGAAGAATATTCTCATAAATATCCTATTGTGATAAGGATTATGAAGATTTAAATTATTTGATGTTAGCAATATGTTAATGTTAATCACTATATATATGTATTTTATTATCTTGTATAATCAACACAATCATTCAATAATATATTCATATTCTATAATATTCTACATGGTATCAGAGCATTCGATTCTTGTGGATCAAAGTTCAAAGCTTCCGCATTATTCATACGTTTTACGATGATACTCAGTGTTGAAGATGAAGAGGGAGGTGATGAAGATGAAGATGATGAAGCCAATGTGAATTTTTAATTTGTTGTAATAATAAAAAAAGTTGTTGTTTTGGTTTTAAAAAAGAATGATTTGGTGAATAACCATAAAAAAAAAATCTACAAAGTAACCAAAAAAGATAGAGAGAGATAGGAAGGGTAGAGAGATAAAATGGTTAGTTTATAGGTTAGGTTTTATATTATTGTTATTCACCAAATAATCTACTATTTAAGCTTTGATTTGGTTTTTAATTTGGATTAATTTAAGAATAATCGAAAGTTCATTTTTTTATGGAGTATTTTGTTTTGTAGGGGTTTGGAATTTTCACAAAATTTTATTTTTTGAGATTTATTCTTATGTTTTAGAATTTCTCAGAATTTTATATCTTTTTGGTTTCTGGGAGTTTGGTTATGGTTTTAGGGAGTTCTAGTTAGAACGTTCGTGTTTTTTAGGTCATTTTTTCAGTTTTATGAACTGTGCAAAATAAGGACAATTGTTTGTGGAGTTGCAGTTGCACCCACGGGATATAATATTCTACAACACCCTTGCATTGGCGCGGAAACAGTGCGGTTTTCAGGAAAGTCGAGGCTCTAAACATTTGATTGGATCGAATTAGGAGCAGAACGAGGTTGGGGTTGCAGTCGGTGGCACCAAACGTGGTGACGGTGGAGCGCAATTTGTCGAAGGAGGAAGATGGAAGTAGAGAGAATGGTGGGATAATCGAGAATTTTGTTAATGTGCCGAACTTGATTTCTATGGCACGATTAGTATCTGGTCCTGTGCTTTGGTGGTAAGTCTTAAGTGTCTCGTCCCAGGAAAAAAAGTATTCAGAAAAATGAAGAATTTGAATTTGATTCTTTTTCTATTGTAGGGTGATCTCGAATGAGATGGTATACTTCAGCATTCGTTGGATTGGCCATTTCTGGAGCTAGTGATTGGGTATTCAACTTCTTTGTGGTTCTTTTTAGAGTATTGGGAAGAAGAACATTGTTTGGCAAAATTAACATAAGAAACACAAATGAATCACATAAGGAGTCTTTTACAATATTTTATAAAATAAATAATAAAGCATATGAAAAAAAAGAAAGTTATTTGACGCACGTATAAAATTATGTAAGATCATCGTTGCAGTGACAATCTTCATTGTCTCAGTACATGACCCGGATTAACCATCCATTTAGTTTAGTTGTAATCGTTTTGATTCTAACCCAAATGGAACCATTTGAATCCGTTTGATTTCCTTCACAATTTACGATACCCAAAAAAAAATTAATATGAAATTTGAAATATGTCAAAACTAATCAAGAACAGCTTCAAAATTGAGGCTTTGTATCCACCAGAAAACACACTCTCTAACACAAATTTGCTTAATCACAACAATTCCACAAAAATGCACAAAAATGCTATGTAGTAGACAAAGATCGCAAAGGTGGAATAAATTTATATTAAATCAAGAAATATCTAAATGTGTTTCTTCTCCCAAACACAAACAAACCAACACGTGTACTTTCGAGATTCATCACAGGACACGTAAGAGATCCTTCGACAAAAACTACAACCAATCAAACAGATACACGTGCACATTCCTCGCTGCTATATATACCACTGTTAAAAGAAACAGATAGACACAAACAAAAGCTAGCATCATCTTCTCCTCTTCACAGAAACTAATACTCTGCTTCGCAAAGTTTTATCTTATTTCCCTCTCTAATGGCCAAAGAGAAAACCGAATCTCCGACCGTCAAGAAGACTCCGACGGCGTCAGAAAAGAAACCGAAGAAACCGCCGCGAAAACCGAAAACCACCACTCATCCTCCATACTTCGAGGTATTTTTTTTACATTTTCTCTTGTTGAAAAAATTGATTTATCTATCTCTAATAATTTTTGCTTGTAATTAATTTTGATGAAAGATGATAAAAGAGGCTTTGTTGACTCTGAAAGAGAAGAACGGATCGAGCCCTTACGCTATAGCAAAGAAGATAGAGGAGAAACACAAATCCGTACTACCAGAGAACTTTCGTAAAACACTTTCTCTACAGCTTAAAAACTCAGTCGCTAAAGGTAAGCTCGTGAAGATCAGAGCCTCGTACAAGCTCGCAGAGACCAAGACGAAGACGATGATGACGAGGCAGCAGCAGAAGAAGACGACTCGGTCTTCTTCAAGAAGGTCGAAGAAGACTGACAAACCAGAGAAGGCGGCCAAGTCGAAGAAGAGGAAAGCGAAGAAGCCGAGACAGCTTAAGTCAATCAAATCTCCAGGCTCGAGGAAAGTCTTGAAAGCTTCCGCTTCTTGATCATCTAGAAGAAGAAGGTGTGTGTGAATATAAAAGAATAATGTTTTGCTCTCTGTAGAATGGATGATGACTCTGTTTGACTCTGTTTTTGGTTTGGTGTCACTTTCTTTAGGGCTAAGAGTAGAGACGAGAGTCTTTGAATGTATTAACTACGTACTGTTTGATATTAATATATGCAGTAATTTTGGTTGTGTTAAGCTAAAATTTGTTCAAAGAATCAAAATGTACAAAATCGAGTTAAGTTAGGCTAGTGAAGAAGATTAACCAAAGCTAATTTACATATTTTTTCTTTTGAAAACGTTGAATCGAAAGTTAAAAATAAAGCCTAATACTTATGTATAATGAGGCCCAATAGTCTCGAGAACACCCAAGTTGGTAATTATTTTAGAGCCCATATACGGCCTAATAGTGGCGATCTTATAAAAATTGGAAAATTAACAAGATTTAAGCAAATGACGCCGTCTGTGGGGATCGAACCCACGGCCACGGGATTAAAAGTCACGCGCTCTACCACTGAGCTAAAACGGCATTCATGTTTTATAGCCTTATAAAAACATTATAAACAATAAATAAAGTGAGCAAACCTCTCAAGTGACTTCCACATGAAACCACTTTAAAGTTGGGCGTTCTAACTTCTACGGCTGTATAGGCATAGATACGTAAGAAATTACCCATCAAAATTATATAATTTTTTTTTTGTGTGTTATAAATAAACACTTGCTCAAGCTCAACATTCAACATTCAACCAAAAAATCCAAAAAACACATATACAACTCAAAAAGGCATATCAATAGCGTTCTCCGTTGTAAAATTTCAACTTTCATCTCAAGCATTTTAGTGACGTAGTCAAAAATTATAACTCCAAAAGCATGATACCTCACAGTATTTAAGACAAAGTTATCACTGGTCGTAGGTTTGTAATTGCAGACCGGCGGGAGAAGAGAAATCGGAACCTGAGAAGAAATCGAAGTCTGAAAAGAAATCGGAGTCTAAACAAAGAAAAAGATAGTTATGATAGACACTGCGAACAAAGGCGAGAAAATCGACGAAATCTTAATCCCAAAATATTATAATTTAACTTTTAGGTATGTTAGATAAATATCATAATAATAAAGAAATAATCCATTGCACGTTAGTTCATTTCTGATAACTTTTGTACTAATTTTGTAATATTCCCACAATTTAATGAAACGTAGCTAGTCTTTTTTCTTTTCTTTTCTTGTCTTTGTGTGTTACAAAAGGAGACAATAAATCATTAGCTTGATTAAAAAGTGTTTAATTATTCCAAACCACACTCAATTAGAGACAGTTTTCGTTCGTTTATACAAAACAAAAAACGTGAAACGTCTCAATTGGCATTTGGAGCTCCACCATTTGCCTTAATTATTCTAAACATTTTTCTTTAAACTTTTTAAGCTCCACCAGTTGCCTTAAGAATTGCATGAGAAGTGAGAACCATGCAACATCTAACGACTAACAATATATCATTTTTTCCAAGTGAATAAAGAACAGAAAAATATTCATGTTAAAGAAATTAAAGTTATAAAAAACTATAAAGAAACCAAAGTTGTGGTGTTATAGTCACACCCGGCCCTGACTTTTGAAAGGCCACAAGCCCAAATTGAAAAAGGGCTGGTTTGTCTAATAACACAAATGAGAATCACTAACCACCAGACTATAAACATTTTTTACGAAAATATGGGGCCAAAAATTTATATATAAAACGAGGACCGCAAGCATGTGCTTGGCCTACTTGAGCTCAGAGCCGGACCTGGTTATAGTGATATGCAAAGTGGTTAGTATCTTTGTATTCCGGATTCAAACCTGTTTGGTACGCATAGCTATTCTTTAAATAAGAATTTTCAAAAATTGTTTATGACTGGCAGAGACGGATTCATTGAAAAAAAAATTAATTTAAAACACACAAAAACCCAGAACTCTCTTAAAAAAACTGACAGTATGAATAAATCTCTTCCTCCCAAAGTTTCGTTAACTGTTGTGGACGACAAAGCATGCCCAACGGACCCCCGTTTTGCACACCGCACGCTCGACATCTCATGGTCCCACTTTTTCCTTCTTTTTCCAATTTTTTTATTTTCATTTCCTGATCACTATTATTAGTTAATTAATTAATTATCCCTCTAGTCATCTCTATAACTATCATTGCTAACCACAAACTCTTAAGTCTCTAACCTAGACACTCAAACTCAAATAGAATAGTCCGTGACGTAATATAAATTTAAATTCTCATTCAAACATTCACAACCCTAAATTAAAAGCATTCTTTTCATAAAAATGTATACTTTTAATTGGTTTATACGTTGATATTCGACTGTGAAGAAGTATAAGGCAACGTACCATGCAACAAATATCACATGAGGGCATCTATATTACTATATAGTATCATTTATCAAATACGCAAATTCCATTATCATAATCCAAGTTTGTACTCAAGAACTCACTGATGAACCTGTTCTCTTCATCATCTCTGTCGTTCAACGATATCGACAAATCCATCTCCATATCTTCATGATCTATATGATGACCAATGAAACCTGAAGTTCCATGATCTTCTTGGCTCATAAGTTGCGAAGCAACAAACTTGTCTAGTTCTCTCCAATCTCCCTTCATCATTACTTGCTTTTTCTTCTTCCTTTGATTCTCTCTGCTCATTAATGTCTCGAAGCTTTCTTCACCCTCTAATGGGAATTTGTAGTTATAATTGTTCTCCATTGATGTTATGGACATGGAGCTCGATGGCCTTTTCATCAGCGGGTGAGAAGGGCTTTGGAGTTGCGGGAGTTGGATGAATTGATGATTCGATTGCATATAGTTTAGACCGTCAATCATTCCTTCTAGTTCTTGCTTACACATCAAACCTTTTCCAAAACTGTTATGTTGCTCATTAGATATGTACTCAATGGGATCTATAACCGAGTTAAATCCACTCGATACGACTTCATCGTAGAAGTAACTTGAGCTCCACGTTTCCATGTTCTTGCCTTGCCCTGTTGCTCTTTTCTTGAATGCTCTACAAACCACCCACCCTTCTTCCTATAATACATATATATACACAAAATGATCATAAGAAGACATGACTTGTATAATTAGAAACTTTCGCTAGATTTGATGTTTCAAACAATTGATAAAGATCGTTTAATTCATAACGTCAATGCAAACAAAAAAGAAGGAGAAAATTTTTAGTTTTAGTAAAACATACTCAGGACATGCTTGAAAAGTGTGAGACCACAAGGAAGAATGATAGTAAAATGTCCTAAACTGTATAGGTACATACTCATGCAATCTATTAGAGTTTCACTTTTGAACTTTATTGACTTTAGGGTCTTGGAAAAAACAAGCACACGGATATATTATAAGAAATTTAGTTATATTATACGAATACGAACATGTATAGAGAACTATTTAGAGAGGAAATGATAGCTTACCAAATTCATGTTAAAGATAGAAACAAAATGGATTGAATCATTTAGAATTGTCTTAAGCGAAACAAGTTTTTACCCTATTACTACTCAAAAGGGAAATGTGATTGTGTAGCCAAACCCGTACATCTAATAAAAATTGACTGAAATTTTATGAGTTAGAAGAGACTTTTACTGTCTTTATTTTCCTGTCTTCCTTGGTTGAATATGTGTATTATTCTACATAAAGTCATAAAGTGTTAAACTTTCACCTAAAAGTTAGCATGTGTCTCACAGAAGAGCCAAAGAGACAATAAGCCCTAATTAAAACATAAGTGTCTTGTCCCCATCAAAGTAGAAACACAACTACTAGCTAGCCTCATGGAAGTTTGTATAATAAGCGGACATGAAAAAAGAAAAAAGACGAAAAGATGAATGTGAAATTTAACAATTTATCATGATGAATATTCTTGATTAATGAGTCCAGTCGATCAAATAAAAAGATGCGATATATGTGAAATCAGATACCTGGGGCGGTGCGTTCTCATCAGACTCGAGCCGGTACTCATGCATGATCCAATCGGACTTCTGGCCATTAGGAGCACGTCCTTTGTAGAACACAAGTGTTTTCCTCATCCCAATCAGTTTTGTTTTGTCATAAACAGCTTTGTCTCTTCCCGTGGCTTTCCAAAATCCAGCCATGGTCGCTCTATTAGTCCTTGTCCCCGTTGGATACTTCTTGTCCTTGTGACTAAAAAAGTACCATTCATTTTGTTCCTCATACCCAATTCGACACCTTTCTGTTTTATATAAAATTTAAGCTCATAATCAAGATCATAGATACTTGTATACATATCTTATTATGATGATAATAATACGATATATGAGATACTATAATTAAAATAATGGAAGTATCTTTTGGTGTTTTGTAAGTAACCTTGTAGATCCCATGGTTCGATTTTGTATAGATCAATGTCTCTAATGACATCGAGATCAATCTTTTGTGATGCGACTTTCTTCCTTAGATAGTAACCGACAAGCTCTTCGTCCGTTGGATGGAACCTGAATCCTGGAGGAACGCTACAAGATTCCATTGACTCCATTGTTTCTGCACCACCAAAATTAAACACCACAATGAACATTAATATAACTATACATGTACTCTCATAGTCATATGCTCTTTGTTTACGTAATACATGTACTCATATGATCTTGTTTACACATGTATGATCCCACAAGATCACAAATGAATGAAGAAGATATGGGATAGTGGAAGCCAATACATTAGACCTATAACAGAAGTCCAAGCTGACTTTTTTTATTTAGAAGAGAATAATTACAATTTTAGAAGAAACATAATCATCATTTATAGAGAGATCTTTAACAAAAAAAAAAATCATTTATAGAGTACTCGATAGATAGTTGACAAAATGCTATGAGATATATAATCATCAAGCTCATTTCGTGGTGAGTTTCCTCTTGGTTATCATTAAATATCCATCATGACTCATGTGAGTTTATGATCAAGGAATTACATACATGTGTATATTACTAAAAATATATTTACATGTACGAAGTTTAAGTTGAAGAATTCAAGGAGCTGAGATCAGAAGAAACGGACATGGTGAGTTTAGTAATGATGTTGTCTTCATGTACAGTGTTAGTGAATGGAGGCAATGATCATCAAGAACGGCGTTTTCCTCAAAACTCTTTTATATTAAAATACAATTAAAATTAATCTATTATATAGTCATTAATATTACTAAGCGATAAACCCTAGCATTATACTAAAAAGGAGCTTTTTCCACGCAAAAAAAAAGAGGAAACGGTCCAAACCTAGAGATTCATGAAAATTAGGTTTATTCAGACATAAGAGAATGTATATGTCTTCACTTCTGAAAAATTATCTCCTTTTTCTTGATGTTAATTAAGCATGTTTCAATGATGAAATAAAGGATTGATCGTTTAAATATACTGATGAAAACATCTTATATATGCAAGAAGAAATTGAGGATGCTCACAGGTTACAGATCATAACCACACACAAATTCCAAAGAACACACATAATTAACAAAAGGAAAAAGAACACACGTACGTACGTCGTCGACGTCTAAGTAGAGGCTATATATATGATTATGTTCTTGAAATCCCTTTGTTGATATATTAGGGCTGCCTTATAAATCTTGTGCAGAATAAATAGGAAATTCGATTAAGGGAGTGATGAAATCAAAAGGAACATCAATGGTGAGAAATTAAGAAGAGAGAAGAGGTTAAGAGCGGAAGAAGAAGAAGAAGAAGAAGAAGAAGAAGAAGAAGAAGAAGAAGAAGAAGAAGAAGAAGAAGAAGAAGACGATTTAAGGAGAAAGACGATCCGATTTGGTGAGTATATATAAAGGTGAGAAGAGAGTGTGGACCGCTCCATTGCGCGTGGCCTTCTCCATGTCCTTCCTCATTCATGCACGTCACTCTCTTGTTTTTTGTTTTTTGTTTTAACTTACCTGGATTTATTTATTTATTAACACTTTATTCATTTTTTTCTTTCACCAAACGCATATTTTTATGATTAATCCAAGCATGTTACTGTATTAACAACTAGCCAATATAGTATCTAAGTGTTAATAAAAAGGAAACATGAAATTCTATTACATGGTCTTTTTTTGGTTAAAGGTTTACATGCATGGTCTTTTGTGTAACAGAAACGTTTTAACATTATTATTCCGGTTTTCATTACAAGCTTAAAATCCGGAACTGTGCTTTAGTTATAGTCTTACTCTTAAAAAGTAAAATCAAGCAACTCTGAACCAAAAAAGTTAGCCACTCTTTTTTTGTTGTGGTCTTGTTGATAATATGTGACTTCTCACTCTTTTGGGAGGGATATTACAAACCACTAGACCAAGAGTTGATAGCAAAATAACAATCAGTTATAAATTTGGTTTTAGTATCAGGAGTATAATAATTAAACATAATTTCAGTACGGTTAGTTACAAACAATTATTAGAAACAAAACCGAACTTTTTGAAAAAAAAATATACATATAGCCTGTTAAGAAACAATATGCTACACATGTGGATCTTGAATATGTATATTTTTTTTGTTTCAAGCTATAACTTTTTATAATCATACATACAACAATTAATCTTGAGGTTTACTCTTCCCTTTTTATTGTCTTCCACTAACATAATGCGTCGTTGTACAAAAAACAATTATTTATATATATATATATATATATATATATATATATATATATATAGCAGTGAGATACAAGCTTCTTAATGGAGAAATTTTTACATTTTTCGTTTATTTTTAGCCACGGCTTAAATATTTTAAAAATCCAGGTTTCTATTTGGCTTAGAAATTAATCTAGATTTCAGCATGGGAATGCTAATAATATATATACATAATATCTATATATATATTCTTATGGAACTACTTGAATGCAATTTTCGTCCATTGTTATTTTTTCTTTGAAAACCGTACCGAAGAATTTTTAGTTGAAAGTTGAAACTCAGACTAATAGCTCATAATTAATAACAAATATCAGTTTGGAATTTTTCTTCGCAATGAAAGTTCAAAGTCTGAAGTATGTCCATTAACGACAAAAAGGGGTTCGAAGTATTTTTTAAGTTTCACCTATTTTTGGTATTTCTTTGTCATTAATAATATTATCTATTTGTCGTTATTTTTTTATCTGATCAATGTGTTCTAAGAATCAAGGGGGTGCATGTTGTTGTTGCTACTATAGTAATCAAATTGAATACGCGCACACGGTTGACATATTTCACCAAATTGTGGTGTGGTTATGATTAGTAAAATCAATAAACGAAAATGAAATCGTGAAGAGAAAGAGACGATGATTAATCATGATATATGATACGAGAGTGGGCAATTATATGTAAGAAATATTTTTATCAAAAAAAAAAATATAAACTCTTGGCCTGCAAGGCACGCACACTACATACAGCAGAAACAGCTTGTAACGACGTTGAATATTGGAGTTAACGTCGGTTAACTAAATGACAAACACACAAACATCTTCTCATTTTATTGGCTAAAAGATGAACGTGTGTGGCCGTGAGTGAAATAAGAAAATCATCATCATCATAATACCACAAGGCACAAGCAACCTAATTTACTGCCTCTATTTTATTTTATTTTCCTGAAAAATCTAAGTTATAAAAATCAGTTTCTTCCATAAATGATATATATAGATGATGAGATAACATAATTTTTTTCTTTTGATGAGGTGTGGGAATCCTACATCTATGGAAGGCCCAGACTAATCCATGAGGAAGGTGCATCGCATTGTTAAATAATTTTCATTGGACCATACAGATATATGTCTTTGCTTTTAGAATATTTGAATATCGGAGATAACATAATTTATTGAAGGATACATATCTTTTTTTATCCAGAACTTTAATCAGAATGTATTGGGTACCAAGCAACTTGATGATGCCCACATCTTTTTTTTATGCCTACGACACATCAAGTCATCAACCCAATGAAATTTATATTATTGAAAATACAAATTATGCAGCCTTTGTCTTCAACGTTTCAACTTATTTCATTACTGGCAAATCATGGTAATATTGAAAATTTGAAATTATTAAATCTTAAAATGTGGCCTAATTATGCTCCGATACAACGTTGGGCCTATAAATACCATAGACTCAAATCCAATAATGGGCCTATAAAGACCATATAGACCCAAACCCATTAATGGTTCTTTATCCTCTAGTCATATAGACAGTAGACACCGACCTGATTTCTAGACAACGGATCTCACTTTCCTTAATTAGATTCGATCGTAGCCATCCGTTTTTTATCTAAGATCGATTTATATCCGTAGATTTCATTCCTTCTTTAGAAAGTGGTCTTCCTCTCTTTCCGGTTTACCGCTTTGACAGAGTTTGAATAAAGTCAAAAGAAAAAAGAAAAAAAAAAAAAAAAAAACCGGAAATCGGTTTACCACGCCGGAAAATGTCGTCGGAGCACGCCATTATTCTGATCACCACCTTCACTGCGATTTTGTCCTATTCGACCTTCTCCAATGCCTTATTACATTCCGGTAGTGTCTCTCATGGTGTTTCCGAAAGCGACTATTACTTGACTACCGATGAGCTCTGGTTTAATCAAACCCTAGATCATTACTCTCCTTATGTAAACCGATTTGTTTGTTGCGTAATTTCATATCTGATTACGTAATTTTATCCAAATTTCAAGAAACTTGATGTTTTTTTTTCTTTTTCTTTCCTAGGATCATCGCAAATTCAGACAGAGATACTATGAATTTCTGGATTACTTTAGAGCTCCAGATGGTCCTGTCTTTATGATAATCTGTGGTGAAGGTCCTTGCAGTGGCATAGCTAAAGATTACATAAGTGTAAGATTTCTCTTTACCAGAGTTCTTGTGTGGAAAAAAAAAATCTAAAGAGATTGATGTTTTCTATAAATACATATATACATTTAGGTATTAGCAAAGAAGTTTGGAGCTGGTGTGGTTTCATTAGAACATAGGTACTATGGGAAGAGCTCTCCTTTTAACTCATTAGCTACAGAGAATCTGAGATACCTTTCATCGAAACAAGCCCTTTTAGATCTTGCCACTTTCCGTCGATATTACCAGGCAAGTCTTGCTTGCTTTGCACTCATATGACCTTGAGATCATATCTCATGTGAATTGAGAAGCAGTGACTGTACTTTAAGTGGATGCAGGAATCTTTGAATGCTAAGTTGAATAGAAGTAGTGAGAATCCGTGGTTCTTCTTCGGGATATCTTATCCTGGAGCTTTAAGTGCGTGGTTCCGGCTCAAGTTCCCTCATTTGACCTGTGGAAGCCTCGCTAGCTCTGCGGTTGTTCGTGCTGTCTATGATTTCTCTGAATTTGATCAGCAGGTATCATACTTTTCTTAGCATGCAAGATTTAAGGTTAGAAAGTAGAAGTTGTTGGATCTTCCGTATTGAGTCGATCTTTTTGTACACTATGAGCAGATAGGTGATTCAGCTGGTCAAGAATGCAAATCTGCATTACAGGAGACTAATAAACTCCTGGATTCAGGGCTTAAAGCAAACGGAAAGGTGGTGAAAGCGCTCTTTAACGCCACAGAGGTTTCTCTCTTTCTCTCCTTTCTTAATCTCCTCTAGCTCTGTTTCGAATTGATAATAATGGAAGTAGAAGTCACACTTCAATCCAATAAGTTTACGAAATGTGCAGCTTGATGTTGATGCTGATTTCTTATACTTAACCGCAGATGCAGCGGTTATGGCGGTAAGTGATGCTTACAGTTCCATTTTCTTTCCTAATCTTGATCTTGCATGAGCAGTGATACTTACTGTTCACAATCTTGCAGTTCCAATATGGAAATCCAGATAAACTATGTGTCCCTCTTGTTGAAGCAAAGAAGAATGGTAATGATCTAGTGGTAAGCATCAGATTTTGTTTTTTCTCCCTCTCTCTCCATGCAAATAAACTTCTTGTATGCACTATAAACGTTCTATTGGGGGTTTGTAACGCAGGACACATATTCTAAATATGTCAGAGAGTATTGCATGGGAGTTTGGGGCTTACACGTTAGATCTTATAGCCGGAAACATCTGAGGAGCACTCTAGTTACTTCAGATAGTACATATCGGCTATGGTGGTTCCAAGTTTGCACAGAGCTAGCGTATTTCCAGGTGGCGCCTGCGAAGGATAGCGTTCGGTCTCAGCAAATCAATACAGAGTAAACATTCTTGAATCACAATCTAATAAAGCCACACGTTCTTGTTTACTATCTCGACTACTTTATTAGGTATCATTTGGATTTATGCAAGAGCCTTTTCGGGAACGGTATATATCCTGAAGTTGATGCTACAAACCTGTACTATGGAGGCGATAGAATCGCGGGTATGTGACGTTAAAACCTTCTTGAAGGTTCATTTTAGTCTTTGGACCATTGTGATATGTTTTTGGAATTCTACAGCAACCAAAATCATCTTCACAAATGGGTTACAAGATCCATGGCGTCATGCTTCCAAACAGACTTCATCTCCTGAACGTAAAAGTCTTTTATTATCCCTTTGGCTTATGTTCTGTCTCGATTTTCTAACAAGTTAATGTGGCAGTGCCTTCTTACACCATGAACTGCCATAACTGTGGCCATGGAACTGATCTAAGAGGATGCCCTCAATCTCCAATGGTCATTGAAGGTATAATAAACACTTGTTTTCTTTTTGTCTCAAAAGTCTTGCAATCAAACAAATGTTTGTTTTCAGGTAAATCAAATAATTGCAGCTCATCAGATATGCTGTAAACAAAGTGAGACAACATATGGTAGAACACATCGGTTTGTGGTTGTCTGAATGTCGCGGATCGACTAGGAGTTCTACATAGAGTAGCATCATAAAAAATCATCACGGTTTGGTTGAAAACAAACAACAGTATACACTTTTTACTGATTTGTGAACCAAACTTGAATGAATATTGTCAACCTAAAGCAGTCACACGGTGAACACATTTGAGGTAATTTCTGTTTGTGTAATTATTTTAGCCACAAGCCGAAATGATGCAGTTTTTGTATTTAGTAGTTAGCTACTATATATAGTTACTGTATGTGTCATTTTTAAACAGAGATTATGCAAGTATAACTTGTAAGTTGTACCAAAGATTGCAATGTAAAAGTCTTTTAACTGTCTTTAATCCGGTTCACATTTGGGTTAGTTACAGAAAAGGTCAAAATTTGGTTTTAACCTCAGTGTTTTGTACAATTTATTGCTTCTTTAACATTTTTGTTAGTTAAAAGGTTGTCTTTAATTGCATGTGTTGGCGAACAGTTTTGTTTGTTGTCAACATTTAAGGTTTAGTACAATTATATTACTTCGTATAATCTGTGATGATAAAATAAAATAAACTACTTCGTATAATAATAGAGTGGGTTCTTGTCAATCCATGTCGGACGAATAAATAAGTAGTAAATATGTTTGGGATCTCATTTATTTATGTCTTATTATAAAAAGCAAGACCGTTGAATTTGAACTCGTTCTTGTTGCACGAATGATCGATTTTCTTTTCTCTCAAGAGAAAAATAATCTGTATTTCCCCCTAAATTTGTAAACCTTTTTTTCCGTTAATATTTAATTTAAAGGAATGGAAATGATTCGCGATTTAACAAATTTTCATTTGTTCATTAATTTATATGTTTCGAGTTGAAAATTAAATTTACAAAATATATACAGTTTTTTTTTTTGTTTTCTTCATTTTAATTAATATATTTGTTTACCTGGCTCAATTAAAATATTTCTCTCGCATTCAAATTTTATTCTATATTAAGTTGTTTATTTTATTTTTGACATATCCCTTTTGGTTTATATCATTCGAAGTCAAAGCTATTTAAAGTTTAAAAAAAAAGCTATTTTTTCACGTTACAAAATCTCAAATGCATGTGTGAGCCTATTTATATTTGATAGATACATTTAACAACGACATTCTAGTGAGATATAGCTCATGTCACATCGACCTATGATCAATCTATTAATTCGAAAAAGTTTGATTATAGGATGTATGTTAAATATCACCAATTAGATATGATTACCAACTGATTCTTTTTCTTTCTTGGGTTTTATATACCATACATATTGAGATGAAATATAGTAAAAGATTTCAACGTGACATATTCATCTTTAAGAATTAGTTGGATTGTACGTATTACTTTTGATCTCTTTTATCATGGATTAATTTGTCTTATGCCAAAGGTATAAACTAAAGCTTGCCTTGCCTTCAACCATAAAGAATAAAAGCTTACCCTAGACTGGAGACCAATACGCATTAATATTTTCTAGGTCTATCTTCTATCACTTCGTAGAGTTTCTTTAACACTCATCATGTTTTGTAAGTGTCGTTTTGTTCCTAGTGGAGAAAGATTTTTGTTATTAAACCACATTTATTTTTAACTTTGATAAAATCTTCTTTATGCTACAATTATCAGAAAAAAAAGAAACAAGAACTCTTAAATATCAGTTGATCTCGGTTTATAAAACATTATCCTGCTAGAAATCATTGTAACTTTAATAAAGGTCTTCAGTGTTGAATCGTTTTGCCCACTTTGTTTTATTTTATTTGAAAAAGCTTTGTCAACTAAATTGTATTAACATTTAACACACAATATTTGATTTTTGGACAGACAAAAAAAGATCTCGAAGGAGAAAATTAAAGATAAGATGAATGGTTAGGTAGAGAGAGAAGACCACAGGAGGAAACTACGACCACGACATGAAACACACACACAAAAAAAAAAAAAAAAAAAAAGTAGTTCAATTTCATTTTCGCTTTGGTCCACTTTTTTATTTATTTAATTTTAGACAAAAATAAATATAATAAAAATAAGTCCTTTTAGCTTTCCGTGTTAGCTTAAGACACGAAGCCTCCGCACTAAATCAATACAAACAAAATAAATGATTTGTTTATTTATGGGAAAAGACGCGCGTGGCTCCCACTACCGTCAACTTTGCCCACGTGGAACCAGCCATATGCGCGGCGTTTAGAAAAAAAAATTAAAAAAAAAAGCGTGTTCTCTCTCTCTCTCTCTCTAGAAAGTCAAAAAAAGGAGACAGCCAAACACTGCCTTGTCACATCTGACGCTTTCTCTCTCTACCTTTGTTCCGAGTAAGTCCATTTTTCCATGTGCCCACTGTGTCTTCTCTCCCTACACGCCACCATCTCCACCACCACCTCTCCTCCTCCGACGATTTCCAATTCCCAAATTGCGAACCCTAGGTTAGGTTTTTTTTTTTGTTTGGCTTATCAATTCCCTTCGTTTTGCGTCGCTTCCGATCATTTCCGACCTTAGATCTTCCGATTTTTGGGGGTTCTCGGTCTCGATTTTTGCTTGTTGAGCTGGAAAAAGTGACTTTGGCTTCCGAGGAGCTAAAGTGCGTTGACGGAATCGATGCCGGAAATCGATCTCATGAGAGTCGATCAATGCATCTCCGATGTGAAATTGGATGTTGATTCTTCTCCGCCTGAAGAGGCTCCTGGTTTCGGGGGATTCGATTGTTGTGGTTCCATAGATGTGGAGGTGAAGCTAGAACAAGAGTCTGATTGTTTGAAGAAGAGCGTCGTACGCTCTGCTAGACGCGGCCGCCCGCCGAGAACACTTGGGAAAGCTACTTCGTCTCCGATTTCCGCGGTGGCGCAGTCGAGGAAGAGGAGAGAAGACGAGGATGTTTGCTTCGTGTGCTTCGACGGAGGTAGTCTCGTCCTCTGCGATCGTAGGTGAGTGAGTTTCGAGCTTAGAAAGAAGAAGCTCCAGCTAAATTTAGCTTGCTACTAGATTAGTGCTTCCGAAAATAGTAAATTTCTACTTCTGGTTTAATTTGGGGATTTCTTAATATGTCAGGGGATGTCCAAAGGCGTATCACCCAGCTTGTGTCAAGCGTACTGAAGCATTCTTCAGATCAAGAGCGAAATGGAATTGTGGTAAGCTGTTCGATTCTTCTGCGCTCTGTGTGCTTAATGCATTTTGATACATTACCAAGAATGAAGAAATTAGTTGGGTCTTGAGGTTCTTCAAGATGAGAGTATTAGCTATAATGACGATGATGATGGTTTTTTCAGGTTGGCACATTTGTACTGCTTGTCAAAAAGATTCTTTCTACATGTGCTATACTTGTCCGTATTCAGTTTGCAAGAGATGCGTTAGAAGCTCAGAGTATGTAGTTGTACGGGAAAACAAAGGATTCTGTGGGATATGCATGAAGACTATAATGCTTATTGAGAATGCAGCTGAAGCTAACAAAGAAAAGGTACCAGAATCTATCAGCATTTTTGTTGCTTTCCCTTACTCACAAACTGGAAAGTTATTTGGGAACCTGAGGCCTTTTCTTGCGGTGTAACTTTTGTTTTGCAATGTGCTTTTCTTCTAGCTAAATGATTTTACTTGTTTTACAGGTTCAGGTCGATTTTGACGATCAAGGCAGCTGGGAGTATCTTTTTAAGATTTACTGGGTCTCCCTTAAAGAAAAGTTATCGTTATCGTTAGATGATCTTACCAAAGCAAAAAATCCATGGAAATCTTCTGCTACTAAGAGAAGAACTACTAGTCGGCTTCATGAAAAGGATGATGGATATTCTCCTGGGGTTATGAAAGCAGCAAGTCGTGCTAAAGTAAGGAAAATGGAAGCTGTTTCTGCGAGTAATTTGGCTTCTGTCTTGGATTCGAACAGTTCTTTGGGTGACAGACTTCCACCATTGACTAGTGCTGCTGCGTGGGCAACAGATGAGCTCTTGGAATTTGTGGGGTATATGAAAAACGGTGATATTTCCGTCTTATCAAAGTATGATGTCCAAACTCTCGTGCTAGAGCATGTGAGACGGAATAATCTACAAAACGCTCCTCAGAATTCAGAAATAACGTGTGACCCTAGGCTTACGAGATTGTTCGGAAAAGAGCGAGTGGATCACTTGGAAATGTTAAAGCTTCTTGATTCTCATTTCCTCGATCAAGAAAGGTCTCCGGTTACAGATACCTCAGCCGGAGGAGTCACTGAAACTATTTCCTTCCAGGTCGGTGCAAGCAGAAGCTACGATAGGTTGAATACATCTGAACAACATCAAGAAGGAGAGTCACAGCAGTCGAACGTGCACAATGTTCAGGTTAGACCTTCCAGTTCTGATAGCAGAAACCATGCCGTTGTAAAGTCTGAAACATGTGCCGCTCTGTCCAATAAGCCAATTGGTGGCTTGGATGCGAATATGATATGGTTATATGGAGATCCAGATGGGAAGATTCATGGACCATTTTCCTTATTGAACCTGCAACAATGGAACTCGAGCGGCCATTTCCCGCCTGAGCTGAGAATATGGAAGTTGAGTGAACCGCAAAACAGCTCCATACTTTTGACCGACGCATTAAATGGGCAGTTCCATAAAACAGGGTCGCTTCAGAATCATTCTATCCCGAGGCAGGAAGAGACAGCTGCTAAAGCTAACGATCAAGACAGGAGCGTGGCTGTAGCTAAACTAGAGAGTAGAGTACTTGACTTTAGCCCCAACTCAGTGTCCACTGACCAGAGCGTTATTTCTAGTAGTAACAGTGTCATCACAAGAAGCTCGGATGCGAGCAACAAAAGCGGAAACAATTTTAGCCACAACGTGCCATTGGATTTTACTCTTTCTAATGAAAGAGAGGCTGTGGGTTCTGTCTCTCTCTGGAACAACATGAAAGTTGAAAGTCCTTTGCCTGGGCAAAGCCAGATAAGCTGTTCGCTTTCGCTTGCTACGTTTCCCGGAAACTCAAACTCAAACTGCTCTCTGCCGCAGCAGGAAAGATGGAATGCTGGTCAAACAGAGGCACATGGAAACGCAGTAAAGAACGCCTGCAATCAAAACGATACTGGCCTTAGCGGCGCGGCTGAGAAACAAGTCACGGCGACAGTTCAGTCATGTGGACAAAACTGGAATGCTGCTACTCCAAGCAGTGCTTCAAACGCGTGGGATTCTAACTCCGGTTTGGTGTCTTTCACAGACAATCAAGAAATCGACTTCCTAGATCTCTTTAGCCCGACCTTCAAATTCAACTTTGCGTCTACTACCACGGATTGGCAACCCATTGTAGCCGGACCTGACGAATGTGACGAGTCAGTCTCGGATCTTTTGGCGGAAGTTGAAGCCATGGAGTCCCAAAAACGTCTTCCTTCTCCAACCTCAACATTCCGTGGTCCTGGAGAATTGATCCGCCACTCCATTAACGATAGCTTCAGTCCCGCGGAAGGGCATAGCCCAGCACTCGATGTAAGCAAAGGTGACTCCATGAGCTCAACGAACGATCTGCAGATTCATTCAAGAACTAACAACGCCGTGGATTTTTAGCCGTGGGCTCGATCTTGTATCGGTTCAAATAGAGAGAATCATAATCAGGGCACAGGTTACCATAGATCATGCAATGTCCCAGATCGTCTGATCGATGGTGGACTATGCCCTCTTTTCTCTGTTTTTTGCAGGATTATTACAGAACATAAATAAGTGGCGAATCATCACCATCATCATCAGAAAGAAAGTGAAAAAAAAGAGTGGTGCATATGAAGAAGATATGATCAAATGTTTCTTCGTGATATTTTTGGCTGCACCCATTTGTTTTCGGTATTTAGGTTTCGTACGTTGTCCTGTGTCAAGATTTGCACAGACCCAACTTTCTGTATTTTTACATTGTTTGTACTTAATTAGGCTACGTATAAAAATGGGAGAAATTGTTGTTAAATGATGGATGTAATCAAAACACTGTAGGGATCATCATCTATTCTCTATATATATGATAGCGTAACGTTTCATTCTTTTTTTTTTTCCTGAATGTCACATCATCTCTCTTCTTCGGCTGTTTGAATTGTTTCTTTTGCTGACAAGTGTAGGCTCGAGTTTCTTTGATTCAAAAACGACTTCGTTTTTTTTCTACTTGTTTGAATCATCAATACAGATCGAGAATGAGAAGAACTCGCTGTTGGATCAATTTTTTAAAGCCAATGGGCTTTTGAAAAAATTTGCAAAGATGAAGAGAAATGGGTTTCGGGCCCAAGTGAAGTTGAAAGTGAAAATGTGTTTTGTCCCACATCGGTTGTGAGAGGAAAAACACTCTAGTATAAATATAGAGGAAGAACAAGTATATTCAAATTGGTTAGTACTCATACTGTGCATAGGAGAGGTTAAATCCAGCCTCACGATCGTGTTGGTTGAATGGGCCTTCGGGCTGAAAGTTGTTGGGCTTATTCTTTTTGGGATAAATTTTGATTTTTATTTTTGAGCCCAATCCTTAAACGAAAATTAAACATTTGAGCACAAAAAATATTGTGGAATAAATGTGAGAAATAAATTGTGGTCAAACCGATCAAAAAATATCTCCCTCTCTTTATGGCCATGATCTCTCTCTCCGCGTAAAGTTCATAACGTTCCAAGATTTTTTGGATACGCGGATATAAAAGAAAGCCTCGACCCTCATATTTTTTCACTCACTTCTCACGGTAAAAAAAAAAATCTCTCTCAAAAGTTCTCTCAAATCCTCTCTAAAAAAGTAAGTCTCGAGAGTTTATCGTAGTTTTTAGAGTTCGCGGATTCCGTTTCTAGTGTCGAGAAACGGTATCGTATCTGTATTTTGGGATTCAAAAATCGCATATTACTGTCACACTACGGGCGATTTATTGAGTTACGGAAAGAGATCATCTCGCCTCTAATATTCGATTTTCCAAAACGTTTTCAAAAGATCTCGATTTTTTTATCCCTTTCCGTACTATCGTTCTTCCATTTTATCGATTTTATTAATCGTATTTTTTAATTCGATTTTGCGATTCCTACACTCGCTCTCTTCGATGTTCGTTTACGGATTTGGAAACTTTTTGTTGTTGTTTTTTCGATTTCGGTTTTTTGTTTATCGATCGAGATATTCAGTATTTCTGATTTGATGGTGGAAGCTACGTCGAATTTGACGCCGTCGCAGAGATACGCGGCAAGCGCATTGTTTGCGATTGCGCTCAACCAAGCGCAGATCAGCCAGACTAAGCCACGCGGGATCCCGGCCACCGATCACGGCGGAGGCGACGGAGAGTCTGAGAATCTCCGGACCGGAGAGCCAATCAGCGGCGGTGATCCAATCTCCGAGGACGCGGATCTCTGGGCCCACGAGGTTTCTGGCTTGCTCCGACCCGTTTTCAGGTGATCCTTCCCAAATCGACACCGTTTTGTGGATTCTGGAATTCGTTTTTATATGATCACGACGAAATCGTCATGTTGTGGAGTTCGAGATGTGTTCATATCGGCCTGTGTGTAATGAATACATTTTGAGGCTGTCTCTGTCATTTGCTTTCAGATGTCTTCAGATTGATTCCTCAGCTTGGCATGGACTAGAGGAAATAGCTGCTTCTTCTCCGGCTAAGGATCACATCGGTGCGGTATGGTCAACTTCCCTCCGTATCTTGAAAGTTCGCTGTATGAATCCGATGTGTTGATGAGCTCTTCTTCCTCGTTGTCTGTTGATTTTTGGGTTTATTGTAGTTCATCAAGTTACTCTCAGAAGATGCGAGTGATGATAACGGTTCTAGTGATATGGTGGAGAAAGAGACCGCCTTAGCTAAAGCTGCTGAAGCTATGGTCCAAAGCATTCAGCAAGGTTCTGTATCTGTTGAAGCTAAGAAGGAGAAACATGTGGAATATGAAAACGAATGCCGTGAGAAGTATTCAGTTCCCGAGGCACAGCCTGGTGCTGCGGATAAGGAAACAGAGAGTCACGGGGATGATGTAGTTAGAGATTGTGAGGAAGATAATAAACCTGTTGAGGAAGTAGCATTGCTTAGCCTTGAGAGGAAGATAAGTGTTCTTTACGAGCTACTTTCTGCTTGCTTAGCGGATAAACATGAGGAGAACGAGAAATGTACACGGAGTAGGAAAGGCTATGATGCGCGTCACCATGTTGCTCTGCGGTTACTTGCGACTTGGTTTGACTTTCAGTGGATTAAAATGGTTTGTTCCCTTCATTTTTGCAAGTTTCAAATTAAGCCAAATTTTGTAAATTTTATGCTACCACATAGTTCCATTGGCATGTATGACAAGTTATAACAAGCTCTAAATTCCAATCATGGATTCCCTATTCTTGAGCATTTGGATTATGCTGAAATCTATTTTCATATTTTGTGTTTTCTAGGAAGGAGTTGAGACAATGGCTGCATGCTCTGCCATGGCATTGCAAAAGTCAAGCGAAAACAAGAAAGAAGAGTCTCTGTCTCCAAATAGTGAATGGGATAAATGGACGCGTGGAGGAATCGTTGGAGCGGCTGCTTTAACAGGGGGTACTTTGATGGCCATCACTGGTGGTACGGTGTCTTCTAACTGTTAATATCCCTTCCCACGTTTTGGAAATTAAGTTTGGATTTAGAAATTGCTAACTCTTACCTTGCTTTGATTTACAATATTATATGAAACAGGATTGGCTGCTCCAGCAATTGCTGCAGGGTTTGGTGCACTGGCACCAACACTGGGAACGCTAGTTCCGGTAATAGGAGCCAGTGGGTTTGCTGCAGCTGCTAGTGCTGCCGGAACTGTAACTGGGTCTGTTGCTGTTGCAGCATCTTTTGGAGGTAAAGAAAGAATAGACCACAATGTTGGCTTCTATAAATTAAAAAGTGGATTAAAGTGATGATCATGTTTAGTTCTGTGGGAAGGAAGGACCAGATATATCTTATGCTTTGCTTCTAAATGTGTTTCATGATCAGCTGCTGGAGCTGGGCTCACTGGGACTAAGATGGCAAGGAGAACTGGGGACATTGAAGAGTTTGAGTTTAAAGCTATTGGAGAAAATCATAATCAAGGAGTGAGTTTTGATTTCCTTTCTGCTGCTAGATCACTGCAACGATAGTTTTGTGTTGGGACTAATAAACCATTTCTGTGCTTTGTTTTGAAATCTCTTTGCTCTGCATTATTCGATTTAGAGGATGACGTCTTTTTTCTTTGTTGATGTAATAGCGATTAGCAGTGGAGATATTAGTTGCTGGCTTTGTTTTAAAGGAGGAAGACTTTGTAAAGCCCTGGGAAGGGTTAACTAGCAACTTGGAAAGGTATCAACATGAGTTGTTCTTGTGTACATTCTTGTGGCTGATTCTACTTATTCGTAAGATTCATATGTTTGCCATAAATGCTTCTTAGGTACACGGTGCAATGGGAATCCAAGAATATTATTGCAGTGAGCACTGCCATTCAGGATTGGCTTACTTCAAGTAATATATGGAGTTTCATCCCTTACGCGTATCCATGTAAATCTATCATTTTGTTATTGCCCTGAGAATAAATAGTAACAGCAACCTGAAATCGTTGCAGGAGTTGCTATGGAGTTGATGAGACAAGGTGCGATGTACACGGTACTAAGCTCGCTTTTAGCAGCAATGGCATGGCCGGCAACAATCTTAGTAGCTGCTGATTTCATAGATAGCAAATGGAGTATTGCCATTGACAGGTAAAATGAAAATATCTCGTGAATAAAATGCCAAGTATGATACAACCATTACTGCAACGAAGTTTATGGCTGTTATTAACTTATTATCCTATTTCAGGTCAGACAAAGCAGGAAGACTTCTTGCTGAAGCCCTTCGAAAAGGGTTACAAGGAAATAGGTATAAAATGTCATATAAACAATTATCTGGTGAAATTATACAATTAGAATGTTACGTCAGTGTGTGTTGATTATTTGATAATTTTTTTGTGGAAATTTTCTGAGGATATCAGACCTGTGACGCTCGTGGGATTTTCGCTTGGTGCGCGCGTGGTCTTTAAGTGCCTCCAGGCTCTGGCCGAGACAGAGAAAAACGGTATATCTCGCTCTCATATCTCTGTTTCTTTGGAAATGGTGTTGTTATCTTTGGAATTGAGTCTTGTCTTAACACATTTTTTCACGGCAGCTGAAATTGTGGAAAGAGTTGTTCTTCTTGGAGCACCAATTTCAATCAAGAGCGAGAATTGGCGAGACGTAAGAAAGGTAATAAATATTCTTCCCTTACGTACATTAACATCAACTACAACACTGATGTCACAGTCTAGAAGACAAATGCATTATTTGGTCTGTTCTGTTTCATCTTTAAGAGTCTTTTATCGGTTAACAGATGGTGGCTGGAAGATTCATTAACGTTTACGCCACAAATGATTGGACCCTCGGGGTTGCTTTCCGTGCAAGGTACTTATCTTCCTTCCATTATCACTTTGTTTCTTCGGTTCCCGTTTCACCTGCAAATCCAAACTTTTTTCCCAATTTTTTGATTTTCGCAGTCTGTTGTCTCAAGGATTAGCTGGAATTCAACCGGTTTGTATCCCGGGGATCGAGGATGTAAATTCTCTCATTTTCTCTCCTTGAAAATCTAATCATCATCATCTTTATCTCCATCATCACCTATCTAAGAACCCTAAAATTGCAGGTTGATGTAACCGATATGGTGGAAGGTCACTCATGTTACCTATGGAAAACTCAGCAAATCCTGGAAAGACTCGAACTGGACAACTCTTACCCCGTTTTTCGAAACACTCTCTAACTAAAACCATTAGGATCCAGATTCAGAGACCATATCAACACTGATGACTGTCTTGAGTCAGGCAAAACGAATCATCATATCCCTTCCTTCTCTCATTCTCCTCAGGTGCGTATCATAAACGCTTTCACTTTCACATCCCACCATTGGACATAATCAAAGGTTTTCTTTTTTTGTCCCTTGTTATCTGTTTGAACTTTCAACTCACCTTTGTAGTTTGTTAAACACTCTTTTTTGTCTAATTTCCTCAGTAAACGACGTCGATCAGTAGGTGTGGTGTATAGATGACGATATTTCAAATTTATGTGATGATTTATTTATTTATTTACCAGTTACAGTTTAAGGAAGAAAAATCCCCGTGGAATGAAAAACAAAGAAGTCCCAAACGAAAGAAACAAAAAAAAAACCACAATTAAAAACGACAAAACTTATGCACCATTTGTCCTGAACAGAACAGTAAAACTCTCTCCGTCGTCAGGGTCAAACAGGGCAGATGAGTCGCGTGTTAGGCACGGCGAACAAGCGCGTGGCTCTGGGGGCTGTGAGACCCATGACGTCGCTCATGTCGAGCTCACTCGGTTTCATCCCGTCCGGCAACTGCCACGTGTAGCAGTGAATGATGTTAGCCACAGCGACCTCCATCGCGTAAAGCCCAAGCTGCATTCCCGGGCACGATCTCCGACCTGCCCCGAACGGTATAAACTCGAAGTTAGTCCCCATGAAATCGGGCATACCCGGTTCCATGAACCTCGAAGGCCTAAAGGCT
This sequence comes from Alliaria petiolata, assembly GCA_020283515.1. NCBI lineage: Eukaryota > Viridiplantae > Streptophyta > Magnoliopsida > Brassicales > Brassicaceae > Alliaria > Alliaria petiolata. The sequence goes on along the minus strand of JAHZTW010000001.1, from coordinate 451,706,212 downwards.
TCCGGGTCAACCCACAGTTTCGGGTCACGCGCGATCGCAAAGGCGTTGATCATCAAGCGCGAGCCTTTGGGCACAGAGTAGCCTTGGAGCTTCGTGTCCTCGATGGCCTCGTGGAGGATGAGTGGGATCGGTGGGTGGAGCCTCATGGTTTCTTTGAGTGTGCATTTTAGGAAAGTCAGTTTCTCGAGGTGCGTCTCGTCCACGCGCCGGTCAAGACCCACGACCTCGGCGAGTTCTTGTTGGAGCCGTTTGAGTTCGTTTGGGTTACGTAAGAGCTCCGTCAAAGCCCATTCGATCCCAGACGCCATCGTCTCCGTTCCTCCAAACATAACATCCTTCGAGTAACAAAGTAAATAAATATATCAAGCAACCATTTTGGTAATTATTGAAACTAATAACCAATTAAGTCTGTCTAAGATACTCCAACTTCAAATATGGCCGAAATATCACATTATACTCGATCATTTAGTTATATATATATTGAAAATGTTAATAAGGGAATGCTGCTTACTAAGAGAGAAATCTAGAAATAAAAAAAGGGTTAATGTTTTGGCTTACCATGACGAGGGCTTTGATATTATCACGTGTGAGTTTGACGGCGTTCTTATTACGATTAATTGATGAATCCTCGCTTACTAACTTCTCTTCTTCGCTATAAAACGCAAGTAGATCATCCACCATATCGGTATCTTCATCAACGTTTACAGTCTCCCTCTTCTTCATATGCTCATCTATAACTTCATCGATGAACCCATCAAGATCGTTACGGGCCTTAACGAGCCTCTTGTTTATACCTTGCAGATCGAACCAGCCGAGGAACGGTATGAAATCCGCCACGTTGAATGCTCCAAACAGCTTCGAGAACTCCTGCAAGATCCTTATGAACTCGTCTTGTTCCGTCTCGCAGGCCGCACCAAACGCTGCTCGGTACGTTATGTTCCGTGTCAAAGTGAAAATGAGCTCTCCAACGTTCACCGACTTACCGAAGATGCAAGACAAAGACCGGATCATATTGTTTACTTCGTCACGGACCGAGGCCCATGACTCGGCCCGTTTACGGCTAAAAACCTTCATGACGCACACTTTCCTCATTTGTCTCCAAAAGGGTCCATAAGGTGCGAAGGCCATGTCGGCTAGATCGTAGGTTAAGTAGTTTATGGCTATAGACACTGGTCGGTTCGAGAAGCTGATGTCTTGGACTTGGAGGACTTGTCGGGCCACGTCGGGTGATGTGATAGCAAACACGTGGCGGAATCCCATTCGCAGGTGGAACAAGCCGCCGTATTGATTTGCTAGCTTGGCTAGGCCATGGTGTGTGAGTTGGTCCATCATTAGCATGTTGCCAATTACGGGTAGGCCCTTGGGACCGGGAGGGTAGAGCGGTTTACGCCATCGTGAAATGAGGTAGAGTAGAGCGAGAAGAGAGACGGTGATAAGAAGAGCCGTCGTTGTTGGATCTAATACTTGGTTTATTGTTTGAGATAATAGAGACTCCATTGTTAGTTTGTCACTTAATTTTAGACGATGTGATCCATTAAGGCCAAGGCTAGCTTTTATAATCATAACTTGGCCTCATTTATCGAGTATTTTATCATCTACAACAAAATAAAAACCTTCAAAGAGTGGACTTTTTATATAAAACAACTAGTTGACCTTTGCAAAGTGAACTGTTTTTGTGTTGGATCATATATACAAAAATAATTTTGCACTAGATTATAGGGGTATATAATATTGTTCTATAGGTTTTGATAAAAATATTGTTCTATAGATTTTGATAACGTAGTTCCGTAATCTTTTTTTTTTAACATTTTCAAGTTTTCATGTATTAATGCGGCATAAATACTATTATGTTTTAGACTTTACGTTACTTTAATTATTCTGATATATTGTTATAAACATATATACCTGGCTCTGATACCATGTTATGAATGGAAAAATGTTGTTTGTATTGATTCAATAGGTAGAATATTTATACAAATAGCTAATCATAATCTAGACAGAGATAAGCTAGAATACATGATATTAGATTACAACAAATCCATTATTCATCTTCTCAATAACATAATATAGTATTTTATGCCGTATCCACCATTGATCGGACATGCCAATAGTCATTAAAATTTTCAATAGCTAGGATGATCTTACGAGTAAAAACATTCTCAACTTGTGCATTTTCGTTAGTTACTTGGTAACGCGCGTTTGAAGGAATGTACAATATTGAAAATAAATGTTAGCAAAGTTACAATCCAATTTCCTCTTTTTTTTTTGTTATCTTAATATTATAATCCAACGCATCATTCAAAAGTTGATGGGATAAGTAAGCAAAACGAAACAGAGAATCGCACTTAGATTAGTGTAAAAGGCTTGCGTATATATGAAAAGTACAAGCTCTATTAATCAACTAATTAATTGTTAGTTGAGTATTGTATATTATATCATGGGGCATATCTAGAGTGACCAACTTCCTTGGCATGATTTGGGCCCCTTTGTTCTACGTACGTATGATATAATCTGTTGTTGGGTAACAACGACGAAGAAATCTAGTGATCACATTTACATATTGATTAATCCAACACAATGACTATACATGAACACCTAATCACAAATACAAGTAGAGGTCAACAGAGATTTTTAAAAAGCTCCTTGTTTTGGGATTAAAAAAAAAAGGTTATAATTCTTAATTAACAAATGATCCTAAGAAAAGAGCATGACTCATTTCCTCCAAGTTGTTGACATTCCTCTCTCGTGTGACCANAGCTCCTTGTTTTGGGATTAAAAAAAAAAGGTTATAATTCTTAATTAACAAATGATCCTAAGAAAAGAGCATGACTCATTTCCTCCAAGTTGTTGACATTCCTCTCTCGTGTGACCAACTTTTAGTTATGAAGATGATGCTACCCACAAAAAAAAAAAAAAACGTCATTATGTTTTTTTTTAATCGTTTAAATGCAAATTATGAAAACAATTATAAGAATATTTTTTTAAAACGTCATTATGTTTTAACAAGTTTTTTTGTAAAATTTAACGAAATTAAAGAATATTTGTCGACAGTTTTTTTCTAAATGGGCCGGGATAGGGTGGACTGGTAAAATTTTAAGGCAGGACCGATTCACTATTTATACGAGATTATTAAGATCCAGAGAAAATTCGGACCAACCCATGTTAATCCAGTCTTCAATAGACTGGGCCCAACCGAGCTAAATAATTCTAGGTTTTTCTGTATTGGGCCTATTTAATCCTCTTAAGAAAAAACAGAATATTTTTAATTGACCTAATTCTATTTGTCTGAGGTGAATAAGATTGGGTTAGCTTCTAAATGGCGTCCCTTATGTTGATCATTCGTATGATAAGACTACTTTGATTTGTGAGGCAATTGCTAGAAGGATGTTCTCTATAGATTATACGAAGGAATTGAAGAAGCATATTATGCTCATAGGATTAGAGATAGGTTGAGGAAACAAGTTATTGTGTCGTTGAGTTTGCTTGCTATAGGGTCTCTGTTGCTTAGCTTCTTTCTAGAAACACCTGGGTGCATCTTTGATATTATGGCTTTAAGCTGTGTATATATGCATCTCTGGACAAGAATAGATCTTCGTTTTCTTTGGATATTAGGAAATTATATTATTACTTTCTCCTCTGACCTAGTCATGCTTTGTCTTTTTCTCTTATAGATGTTACCAAATATCGGCATTATTGCATTTTTCCCTCTTGAAGAAATACGTTTGTGATCTTCTGAAGTGAAAGTAAGCCCACCATATCCGTCTTCTTGAGCGTCAATGTTAAATGTCAGACATCTTTTGCTTGATCTCTTTGGATGAACAAAGTTGTTAGCTTCAGAGGTTTTAGCAGATGCAGCCGTAGACATAATCAACAGTTAAAAAATGCCTCTTCTACTGCTGCATCTGCTAAAACATCTGAAGCTAACAACTCTGTTATTAACAGAGGAAGAGATTTCTATCACCTTCTCTAATTGTTATTGACAAAGAGCTATTACAAGAATATATATACCCAGTTACACAAATATACTTTCCTAAATGTCGAACATTCACAATAACTCTACACTGAAGCTAAAAGGAAAGAGAATAAATCACTTGCGTGAGAACAGCAAAACACAAGGGATACGATTTGATCGGATCGTATCCTAATAATTATTCACATGTAATGCAATATCAAAGGCAGTTTCCTTAAAAATTAAGAGTACAAGATTAAAATAAAATCGGAGTTACGGTATGAAGTGTAAAAATTCGAGAACAAGGACTTTGGGCGTGAAGCAATATTTATGTAGTTTTGTACAACGTCATCTCCTCTTTGTAGTATTTAATTCCCACAAAAATAATAAAAATATAAAATGTATATGGTAGGTTTCATAGGGGTAATGCATGTTCATGTGGTTGCTCAATTTAATTATGGGCTGATTAATTTAGGTTTAGGAGCGTATAAAAACGAAGGGAATGGAGAGGGCTTTTAATTGAGAGAAATCACGATGGAGATATTGGTGAGAATGTCAAGCATTGTGGTGTTCTTGTTAGTTCCTGGTGCTGCCTTGTTGCTTTTGAGCTCAAGTTCCGTTCAGGGGCTGCGATATGGACCCGGGATAACATTTTTAAATGGTACTGATCAATCTTCAGTTTTGGGATCCGAAAAAAACGTTTGAAAGTGGTATGGTGAGTGCACAAAACAAAGCACGAAGAGTGCAAGAAAGTGATGTAGATCAAGGAGGAGGCTGCGGAAGCTGTAGAGGAAAAGAAAGAGACTGCGGTGGTTGCAACGGTGGAGATGGAAGTCCGGGAGATGGTGGAAGAGGAGGTCGTGGAGGCAGAGGTGGAAGAGGAGGAGGCGGCGGCGGAGGAGGAGATGTCTCTTATACACATCTAGATGTGTATAAGAGACAGGTGTTAAGTAAAGAGAAGTTGGAAACAAGTTGAATCAATTAAATTAGAGCTTGGGTTTTATAACACAAATCATTTTAAATGTTTGGTTGAATAAATCCATGTGTACTAATTTACATGTAAAAGTTGATCAAATATTAACTTACTTATTAAATATATGAAATAAAATAAGATGCAAAACATTCGTGTATATGTGGATATTAGACTAGTTTTAATTTGTATTAACTAATCTAAAAGCACTGGATCACACTGAACGCTTCCCGAATATCCAAGTAACGTTAAACAGAATTTTGTTGAGCATTGGATTATTTATAAATTAACCGTTTTGGGAGCGGCAAAACATTTGAACTTCGGTGGGTGATGATACTACTTTGGAACTTCGTTTAGGTCAGATCAGACCGTAGATAAACTAATTGTTGGTTCATAATCATACCCAATTTGTATGCAAATCTTTTAACATGTGAAACAACGAAAAGAATACTCTTTCAAAAAAAAAAAAAAACAACGAAATGAATATCCACCAGCACCTATTTAATTGAAAGACACCTAGCTACTTCCATGTTCAAGTTCATGTAACTGAGAAGCTACACGCTTCTTCCTATTTAATTCAAAGACATAGACTTCCATGTTCAAGATAATGTAACTGAGAAGCTGGAAGTTTCTTGGTCCGTACATCTTTCTAATTTTGAGATAACGTTTAGAGTATTTTGCACTTTATGACAACATAAAATGTGTTATCTAAGAAAATGACAAGACATTTTCTTCCGAATAGCAAATGAAAGTGAATTTCCAACTGTTTTGAAGATTTTATTTCTTTCATTTAACTATTACGGGGGTGGATGAGTTTTTTTTGTAAAATATTTTTTTTTTTACGTGGAAACTAATTTATCAAATACAAGTTTTTATACTGTTTAATATTATATCTAAGTGTTGCAGAAAATGTGTTTTTTCCTCGTATCATGCTATTTTTCAATATGGACATCTACTTTATCAAACTGATTTACATTTCCCTCAAACATGTTACTTATTATTATTTCCTTGAGAATCCAATCCGCAAAGGAAGGTGAAAACATGTGCCTTCTTCTCAAATTTTCCTAAAATATTAATTATATGAAAAAAATTTAACCGTATAAACAAAATAACGCGGTAAATTTTATACCAAAGTTTTTATAAATACCCTTTTGTCATTTGCTAATAGCAAGTTAACAAATTGTCATTTACTTAAAACAAATTTAAGAGAGACAGAGAGGAATCAGCCATGGAAGCTATGAAGGAGAAGGTTGAGCAAGAGTTAGGAGAATTGAGACAGACGTTCTTGAGCGGTAGGACAAAAAGCATGAAGTGGAGGAAGAGACAGCTTAGTGCCATAATCGAGATGATCAAAGACGAAGAAGATGAGATATGTAAAGCTCTGTTTCAAGATCTTGGCAAACACCACACCGAAGCTTACAGAGATGAGCTTGGTGTTGTCAAGAGATCAGCCACTACTGCTTTAAACTGTCTCGATCAATGGGTCCTCCCCAAAAAGGTATACGTACATTCATACATACATACAAATCACAAATCAAAGATTCGAGACCAAGAACTTTGCTTTCTCTAATCTTTTGATTTTGTTTCTCCGGGAAAAAAACAGAGCAAACTTCCTCTCATGTACTTGCCACTTAAAGAGAAAGTGATCTCAGAACCACTAGGAACTGTTCTAATTTTTTCAAGCTGGAATCTCCCCATCTGTAAGATTCTAATCTTGAATTTGGAAATTGCTTTTTCCCATTTTTAGACAAGAAACTTTAACTAGCTAGTGTGGTTTTTGGAACCAGCTTTGTGTTTAGACCCACTCATTGGAGCAATATCAGCAGGGTGTACCGTGATGCTCAAGCCATCTGAGCTAAGCCCTAATGCTTCTTCTTTCCTCGCTAAGACGATCCCAACCTACCTAGACTCTAAAGCCATCAAAGTAATGGAAGGAGGTCCCGATATCGCAACAATCCTCTTGCAGCATAAGTGGGACAAGATCTTCTTCACCGGTATNTTTTTCAATATGGACATCTACTTTATCAAACTGATTTATAAACATGTTACTTATTATTATCTCCTTGAGAATCCAATCCGCAAAGGAAGGTGAAAACATGTGCCTTCTTCTCAAATTTTCCTAAAATATTAATTATATGAACAAAATTTAACCGTATAAACAAAATAACGCGGTAAATTTTATACCAAAGTTTTTATAAATACCCTTTTGTCATTTGCTAATAGCAAGTTAACAAGAAATTGTCATTTACTTAAACAAATTTAAGAGATACAGAGAGGAATCAGCCATGGAAGCTATGAAGGAGAAGGTTGAGCAAGAGTTAGGAGAATTGAGACAGACGTTCTCGAGCGGGAGGACAAGAAGCATGAAGTGGAGGAAGAGACAGCTTAGTGCCATAATCGAGATGATCAAAGACGAAGAAGATGAGATATGTAAAGCTCTGTTTCAAGATCTTGGCAAACACCACACCGAAGCTTATAGAGATGAGCTTGGTGTTGTCAAGAGATCAGCCACTACTGCTTTAAACTGTCTCGATCAATGGGTCCTCCCCAAAAAGGTATACGTACATTCATACATACATACAAATCACAAATCAAAGATTCGAGACCAAGAACTTTGCTTTCTCTAATCTTTTGATTTTGTTTCTCCGGGAAAAAAACAGAGCAAACTTCCTCTGATGTACTTGCCAGTTAAAGGAAAAGTGATCTCAGAACCACTAGGAACTGTTCTGATTTTTTCCAGCTGGAATTTTCCCATCTGTAAGATTCGAATCTTGCATTTTGAAAATTGCTCTTTTCCCCCTTTTTAGACAGCAAAAGTTAACTAGTGTTGCTGTTCTTGGAACCAGCTTTGTGTTTAGACCCACTCATTGGAGCAATATCAGCAGGGTGTACCGTGATGCTCAAGCCATCTGAGCTAAGCCCTAATGCTTCTTCTTTCCTCGCTAAGACGATCCCAAAATACCTAGACTCTAAAGCCATCAAAGTAATGGAAGGAGGTCCCGATATAGCAACAATCCTCTTGCAGCATAAGTGGGACAAGATCTTCTTCACCGGTATCAAATCCTTCTCTAAATTCACACTCTAACAAAATCCGCATTTTAAATCTCAATCGCGCAATTGTTGTTGTTTAGGGAGCCAGAAGGTGGGACGGATCGTGATGTCTGCAGCTGCAAAGCATTTAACTCCGGTAACCTTGGAGCTTGGTGGAAAATGTCCGACCATTCTTGATGATAGATCCATCTCAGGGGATATCAAGGTATGCTCTGTATTATTATTATTTTGCAAACTTCATTTTTGGAGTATAGAACCTAAACATGGAATCATCTAATTTGAGTAATTTTTTGATGTAACAAATATAAAGACGGCTGTGAAGAGAATTTCTGGAGGAAAATGGGGATTCTGCAGTGGACAAGTTTGTATCGCTGTGGATTATCTTCTTGTCGAACAAAGATTCGCGTCTTTTCTGGTACGCACGCACTCATATGATCACGTTCTCAAGCGTTTCTTCGTAAATGAATCTTCGATGTGTTTTTTCTTTTTCAGATTGATATGTTGAAGCAAACGATCAAATCGTTCTACGGTGAAAACCCTAAAGACTCTGGATGTATCTCAAAGATCGTAAACAAGAATCATTTCTTTAGGCTGTCCCGTTTTCTCGATGATCCTCGAGTCAAAGCTTCGATCGTTCATGGCGGTTCCACAGACGAAGAGAAACTGTGATTAGTCTTTTTTGTTTCTCCGATACTTCACTCGTTTTCAGTTTCTTGCTTTACACGAAATTGAACCGTTATGTTTTTACAGGTATATCGAGCCAACAATCTTGTTGGACCCTCCTCTTGATTCCGAGATAATGACAGAAGAGATCTTCGGACCAATCCTTCCGATTATCACAGTAAGCAGTTAGAGTTACTTACAAGTTACAATTGGATTTTTTTTTTTTTAAATATATCAGATTAATATATATTGTCTTGGATTCGTGCATTCACTCAGTTACGTGATATACAAGAAAGCCGCTAGCCATTTACGTCAGGTCACGACCAAAGCCGCTAGCCATTTACGTATTCACCAAAGATGACAACCTCAAAACAAGAATCTTGTCGGAAACATCCTCAGGAAGCGTCACGTTCAACGATGTCTTGATCCAGGTAATATTCATATATACATGTTAAAATGAACAGCACACGAATTTCTAAATTGGAAAAGGAACCGTGCTTCCGTTTATAGAAGCGCTACGCGATTTTTGAGAAATCAATTCAAAAAACAATTTTAAAATATAACTACAATTTTGTTCTAAATTTCGTTTACTTGTTAATTTCGGATAAATGCAGTATGTTTGCGAAGCGTTACCATTTGGAGGAGTGGGAGAGAGTGGCATGGGGAGGTACCATGGTAAATACTCGTACGAATGTTTCAGCCACGAGAAAGCGGTCATGGAAGGAAACTTGGCCGTTGAGCTAGAAGCTCGATTTCCTCCATGGAACGCATACAAGCTTAGCTTCATCAGGCTCGGTTTTGTTGAAGATTTTTTCGGCCTTGTCCTCCTTATGTTAAGGCTTTATGTCACTACTATCTTTAATTATATTCTCAAAAAATGATAAGCGAGACACTTCACGTTTTACATGTATGGTATTCCGATCTCAAGATCAAACTCGCTATATGGGACCTCAATAATTTGTTATTTTTGTAGAGAATTTGTAGTTTTTTTTGTTTGTAGATAATTTGTTTTTTAATTTCTAAATTTATATTATGTGAAGGCCCAAAAAATTTATAAGAAAAAAATATATAAAAGCCCATTAAAAAAAACTAAGTTGATGATGTGGATAGCTTAGATGGAGAGAGGTTTGACTAATTATATATATGATTAGTCAAACCTCTCTCCATCTAAGCTATCCACATCATCAACTTAGTTTTTTTTAATGGGCTTTTATATATTTTTTTCTTATAAATTTTTTGGGCCTTCACATAATATAAATTTAGAAATTAAAAAACAAATTATCTACAAACAAAAAAAACTACAAATTCTCTACAAAAATAACAAATTATTGAGGTCCCATATAGCGAGTTTGATCTTGAGATCGGAATACCATACATGTAAAACGTGAAGTGTCTCGCTTATCATTTTTTGAGAATATAATTAAAGATAGTAGTGACATAAAGCCTTAACATAAGGAGGACAAGGCCGAAAAAATCTTCAACAAAACCGAGCCTGATGAAGCTAAGCTTGTATGCGTTCCATGGAGGAAATCGAGCTTCTAGCTCAACGGCCAAGTTTCCTTCCATGACCGCTTTCTCGTGGCTGAAACATTCGTACGAGTATTTACCATGGTACCTCCCCATGCCACTCTCTCCCACTCCTCCAAATGGTAACGCTTCGCAAACATACTGCATTTATCCGAAATTAACAAGTAAACGAAATTTAGAACAAAATTGTAGTTATATTTTAAAATTGTTTTTTGAATTGATTTCTCAAAAATCGCGTAGCGCTTCTATAAACGGAAGCACGGTTCCTTTTCCAATTTAGAAATTCGTGTGCTGTTCATTTTAACATGTATATATGAATATTACCTGGATCAAGACATCGTTGAACGTGACGCTTCCTGAGGATGTTTCCGACAAGATTCTTGTTTTGAGGTTGTCATCTTTGGTGAATACGTAAATGGCTAGCGGCTTTGGTCGTGACCTGACGTAAATGGCTAGCGGCTTTCTTGTATATCACGTAACTGAGTGAATGCACGAATCCAAGACAATATATATTAATCTGATATATTTAAAAAAAAAAAAATCCAATTGTAACTTGTAAGTAACTCTAACTGCTTACTGTGATAATCGGAAGGATTGGTCCGAAGATCTCTTCTGTCATTATCTCGGAATCAAGAGGAGGGTCCAACAAGATTGTTGGCTCGATATACCTGTAAAAACATAACGGTTCAATTTCGTGTAAAGCAAGAAACTGAAAACGAGTGAAGTATCGGAGAAACAAAAAAGACTAATCACAGTTTCTCTTCGTCTGTGGAACCGCCATGAACGATCGAAGCTTTGACTCGAGGATCATTGAGAAAACGGGACAGCCTAAAGAAATGATTCTTGTTTACGATCTTTGAGATACATCCAGAGTCTTTAGGGTTTTCACCGTAGAACGATTTGATCGTTTGCTTCAACATATCAATCTGAAAAAGAAAAAACACATCGAAGATTCATTTACGAAGAAACGCTTGAGAACGTGATCATATGAGTGCGTGCGTACCAGAAAAGACGCGAATCTTTGTTCGACAAGAAGATAATCCACAGCGATACAAACTTGTCCACTGCAGAATCCCCATTTTCCTCCAGAAATTCTCTTCACAGCCGTCTTTATATTTGTTACATCAAAAAATTACTCAAATTAGATGATTCCATGTTTAGGTTCTATACTCCAAAAATGAAGTTTGCAAAATAATAATAATACAGAGCATACCTTGATATCCCCTGAGATGGATCTATCATCAAGAATGGTCGGACATTTTCCACCAAGCTCCAAGGTTACCGGAGTTAAATGCTTTGCAGCTGCAGACATCACGATCCGTCCCACCTTCTGGCTCCCTAAACAACAACAATTGCGCGATTGAGATTTAAAATGCGGATTTTGTTAGAGTGTGAATTTAGAGAAGGATTTGATACCGGTGAAGAAGATCTTGTCCCACTTATGCTGCAAGAGGATTGTTGCGATATCGGGACCTCCTTCCATTACTTTGATGGCTTTAGAGTCTAGGTAGGTTGGGATCGTCTTAGCGAGGAAAGAAGAAGCATTAGGGCTTAGCTCAGATGGCTTGAGCATCACGGTACACCCTGCTGATATTGCTCCAATGAGTGGGTCTAAACACAAAGCTGGTTCCAAAAACCACACTAGCTAGTTAAAGTTTCTTGTCTAAAAATGGGAAAAAGCAATTTCCAAATTCAAGATTAGAATCTTACAGATGGGGAGATTCCAGCTTGAAAAAATTAGAACAGTTCCTAGTGGTTCTGAGATCACTTTCCCTTTAAGTGGCAAGTACATGAGAGGAAGTTTGCTCTGTTTTTTTCCCGGAGAAACAAAATCAAAAGATTAGAGAAAGCAAAGTTCTTGGTCTCGAATCTTGATTTGTAATTTGTATGTATGTATGAATGTACGTATACCTTTTTGGGGAGGACCCATTGATCGAGNTGCCACTTAAAGGGAAAGTGATCTCAGAACCACTAGGAACTGTTCTAATTTTTTCAAGCTGGAATCTCCCCATCTGTAAGATTCTAATCTTGAATTTGGAAATTGCTTTTTCCCATTTTTAGACAAGAAACTTTAACTAGCTAGTGTGGTTTTTGGAACCAGCTTTGTGTTTAGACCCACTCATTGGAGCAATATCAGCAGGGTGTACCGTGATGCTCAAGCCATCTGAGCTAAGCCCTAATGCTTCTTCTTTCCTCGCTAAGACGATCCCAACCTACCTAGACTCTAAAGCCATCAAAGTAATGGAAGGAGGTCCCGATATCGCAACAATCCTCTTGCAGCATAAGTGGGACAAGATCTTCTTCACCGGTATCAAATCCTTCTCTAAATTCACACTCTAACAAAATCCGCATTTTAAATCTCAATCGCGCAATTGTTGTTGTTTAGGGAGCCAGAAGGTGGGACGGATCGTGATGTCTGCAGCTGCAAAGCATTTAACTCCGGTAACCTTGGAGCTTGGTGGAAAATGTCCGACCATTCTTGATGATAGATCCATCTCAGGGGATATCAAGGTATGCTCTGTATTATTATTATTTTGCAAACTTCATTTTTGGAGTATAGAACCTAAACATGGAATCATCTAATTTGAGTAATTTTTTGATGTAACAAATATAAAGACGGCTGTGAAGAGAATTTCTGGAGGAAAATGGGGATTCTGCAGTGGACAAGTTTGTATCGCTGTGGATTATCTTCTTGTCGAACAAAGATTCGCGTCTTTTCTGGTACGCACGCACTCATATGATCACGTTCTCAAGCGTTTCTTCGTAAATGAATCTTCGATGTGTTTTTTCTTTTTCAGATTGATATGTTGAAGCAAACGATCAAATCGTTCTACGGTGAAAACCCTAAAGACTCTGGATGTATCTCAAAGATCGTAAACAAGAATCATTTCTTTAGGCTGTCCCGTTTTCTCAATGATCCTCGAGTCAAAGCTTCGATCGTTCATGGCGGTTCCACAGACGAAGAGAAACTGTGATTAGTCTTTTTTGTTTCTCCGATACTTCACTCGTTTTCAGTTTCTTGCTTTACACGAAATTGAACCGTTATGTTTTTACAGGTATATCGAGCCAACAATCTTGTTGGACCCTCCTCTTGATTCCGAGATAATGACAGAAGAGATCTTCGGACCAATCCTTCCGATTATCACAGTAAGCAGTTAGAGTTACTTACAAGTTACAATTGGATTTTTTTTTTTTTAAATATATCAGATTAATATATATTGTCTTGGATTCGTGCATTCACTCAGTTACGTGATATACAAGAAAGCGTTGAGTTCGTCAGGTCACGACCAAAGCCGTTAGCCATTTACGTATTCACCAAAGATGACAACCTCAAAACAAGAATCTTGTCGGAAACATCCTCAGGAAGCGTCACGTTCAACGATGTCTTGATCCAGGTAATATTCATATATACATGTTAAAATGAACAGCACACGAATTTCTAAATTGGAAAAGGAACCGTGCTTCCGTTTATAGAAGCGCTACGCGATTTTTGAGAAATCAATTCAAAAAAACAATTTACAAACAATGGTTGATAGAATGTATATATTTTATAATATAACTATAATTTTGTTCTAAATTTCGTTTACTTGTTAATTTCGGATAAATGCAGTCTGTTTGCGAAGCGTTACCATTTGGAGGAGTGGGAGAGAGTGGCATGGGGAGGTACCATGGTAAATACTCTTACGAATGCTTCAGCCACGAGAAAGCGGTCATGGAAGGAAACTTGGCCGTTGAGCTAGAAGCTCGATATCCTCCATGGAACGCCTACAAGCTTAGCTTCATCAGGCTCGGTTTTGTTGAAGATTTCTTCGGCCTTGTCCTCCTTATGTTAAGGCTTTATGTCACTACTATCTTTAATTATATTCTTAAAAAATGATAAGCGAGACACTTCACGTTTTACATGTATGGTATTCCGATCTCAAGATCAAACTCGCTATATGGGACCTCAATAATTTATTGTTTTCGTGAATTATATATATTTCCTTTTTTTCTCTGTTTATTTAACTCGCTTTCAACATTTTTAATCAGTGTTTATTAATAAACTAATAGTTCTCTATGCTACTCAGGCCCGTCTCAATTTTTATTGGGTCATGTGCTGAGCCCAGACAAAAATTCAAAATTACATGATATTTTAGTAAATTTGGATCCTGTTTTGTAATTTTTTAAAAATATTTGGGTCCTAAAAACCAAAGAAAATTAAATAAATTATCAATGGACTCTGTGCAAATGCACTCTGAGCACATGCTCTAAACCGGGAATGATGCTACTGCATCTCGTGGCATGCAAAGATCTTTCTTCGTTTTGAGTGTGCATTTCCTCTATGTTTCATCTCGAGAGCAGATCTCTCTGTTTCTCATTCGATACACATTACAAGCAGCTTTACACGTCATCTGGCAAGAGCGCAATAGAAGATGTCATGGGGAGCAACCATATACCACTCAGCAACTCATCTGAGTTATAAACAAGACCGTTCACAACCGTTTATCCTCGCTTCGTGCCTCTAGATTCCATATTTCGATAGATATGAGGATGACCTCATGATGTGATTTGCAGCACAATGTTGTAGTTACCAAAGGTGTGGTGACCTAATGATTAGTGCAAGGAGTTGGTTCTTTTGCACCATATGTTCTATTTTTTTTGGGAGAGATGATTTACGTCATATTTTGATATTATCACGAATCCAATCCTTATCCATAGAAATGTACAGGTTTCAGTCAAAAACTTTGCGGTATTAAAAAAAAAAACACGATGTTGTAGTTTAAGATAAGTTTTTGAAGTTTAAAACTTTGCTTTCAAAAATTCAAATTGAAAGATGCATATATTGTAAAGAAGATTTTTTTTGGATGAATAAATTTTATTTTATTCAAAAAAAAGAGCGTGTATTTCCAATGACTAATAGTCGTTTTGAAATCTCTTGTAACTATTAATAATAATGAAATTTGTGAATAAATTCGTTGACAAGTAGCTCAGACTTCTCAGAACTTTATGGACTCTTATCGGACATTTTAGGAATGGCAAACGCCTTTGATTTTCTCAGTTTCAATGTTATCAGACGTAATTTTAACTATGTAGTTGATGGGTTGGCCAAACAGGCTCTAAGTTTGTGTCCAACCCCCGTTTAAACTTTATAAAAATGAGATTTGGACCCCCAAAAAAAAGTTGTGTTGTTTATAGATTTTTATGATGAATTTAAAGTTTAAACCTTTAAACGGAGGATGTGAGCGTTACTATTGGTTGCTTTTTTGCAGTGAGAAATCTGACTATACCAATATATATATATATTGTTAATCGGATAAACGAAGCTTAAACTTCAACTTGTGTCTCGCTAATTTCTTTTAGCAGTATAGATATTTTAAATGGTAACAAAAATCTGGTTTTTTTTTTGACAGCTTATCTGGTTTTCTACATGTTAAAAATCTTTGTATGATTGGCATAAAATTTGTATTTTTATAAAAGAGAACTTCTCTGCCTCCAGGCTTCGAACGGCTCAAGGACTAACAAAATAAATAGAAAATAAATACATCCGTACAAAAATTTACACGGCTATCCGAGTAGCCAATAAACAACAACCTCATTTATTGGAATTTACTGTGATAGACCATCCCTAACCATGCATAGGCACGTTATATAATTTACATAATTTAATCACGAGTGAGTTGTCTTTTTCATATTTAATTATCTATTTTTGGTATTTGGATCACTATCACTAGATGGTCGCAGAGTAGACATTCGTCTTTGCAGGGACCTTTTTCTACTTATTATATATCAACTTCCCCTCACATTTTCTGAATTGTTTTGGAATAGTGTTTTTTTTTTTGTCAACTATTTCAGAATAAGTTTGAACTCAAAAAAATGTTCACTATATTAAAAACAGATATTTCCGATGGACCTTTCTTTCCTAAAATGTTCATTTCTCCACATTCTAAACAGTAGAAACAAATGTTGACACGGTAAAACGGATTGTTCTTTTGGGTATATGTAGTAATGTCCTATCTTCTTTTCCAAAATTAGGAGAAGCAACCGCAACAATCAGCACAAATGTGGAAAAAGTTTTTACCAAAATGAAGTTAAATTACACTCCAAGCTCTCTTACTTAACGTATCACCAAGTTATTTCATTTTGTTAATGAATATTGAATAATCTTTAAGTCTTTAACTAATACAAACACATTGAACAATAAAGAAATTAAGATGATGTAATTAAGATCTTGGTGGGTTCTCATAGAATTGTGTACCAGGCATGAACTTGTTCTCCGGGCCTTGGTTATATAAAATTCCCTTAAAGACGTGACCAGCTATGCCCACTGTCGTCTGGTAAGCATATTCGTCATCTCCGTCATCGGCACCGCTCATTCTAACGCACCGGAAAAGTGCATCTGAGCTCACTTCTTCTGGAAATGTTGTCTCTCCCATCTCCAACCCTAAGAAAAGTTACAAATTAAACTCAGTCCAAACATTTCACAGTTAACATATTTCAAAACCCTAACAAAATCAAAACGTTGATTGTTTTGGACACAATTTTTTTTGTTATATTACATTTAGTACTTCTTTATCTTCCTGCATTAGAAAAAAGTACACAATATGTTTAGAATTTCATCACTTTGAAATGAAAGTTCTCTTTCGGTTTCTTTCTTTGAGTGGTAGTTTATTTCTTTTTTTTTTTGTTAACCTCTTGGATTTGTATTTGCAACTTCTAAATGATACATGATATTAGAAAAAAGTGATACGTTGTCTTTTAAAATCAAAGATAAAATTTAACGTAACATAAGATAACAATTTACAATCTTTAACATATAAGGAAACACAAAAATCAATTAGACAGCAAGAATGAAAAATTTGAAGCCAAACCTGATGAGTCTAAGGTAGCCGGTGGATCAATATTCTCTCTATACCCTTTCAGGATATTCCCACCGCCGCGGCCACCGCCATTACCATTGGAGGTCGGCGTCTGTATCTGCTGCTGCCGCTCACGGCGTTTGGCGATTGGGATCCACGTGCTTCTCACGTGAGTAGGACAATCGAGCCCTTGGCTCTTACAGCAAGTTCTGCACCGCATGTGCGTGCACCCTTTCTTGGCTTGGTTTCCACAGTCTTGACAGCTTATAGTTACGGATCTTGATGACGTAGTCAGATCACAGACATCGTTCTGACCAGGATATAGATCGAGGCTTTGCTGTTGCCATATCTGCTGCTGCTGATTGTTGTGGCTCGTGTTTGGGTTGCTTGTGTTTCTGTACCAAACCCAATTTTTCTTTTGTCGATTGTCTTCTTCGTTGTTTCTTGATGATCCTATTCCAGCCATATTTAACCTTGAACTAGCTCCTCCTAGAACCCTAATCTTGAATTACAATAACTAAATTACAAACCCTAATTACCATGAAATCTTGAGATTTTCAGTGCTCTTAAAACCTCAAATTTCTCCCTACAGATTGTGCTCTTTACTTGCAGGATGAGTGGTTCGGGTGGAGAGAGAGAGAGAGAGAGAGAGAGAGAGAGAGAGAGAGAGACTACAGTTACTCGCTCTAGATTTCTTTTACGCCGACATGATGAGAGTTACAGAGAATTTATGTTTGTCTCTCTCTCTTGGATTTTTTTTTTTTTTTCCTTTTTTCCTTTTTGCAGATTTTGAGAAACCAAAGTGAAAAATTTGTTGTGTGAGCAAAAGCTTCTCTCTCCCTTCCTCTCTCTCGCTCTCCAACTCTCACGTTACCCTCTCCTGCTCAATCTCACGGACCATAGTTGGCCGCGTGGCATTAATTAAATCGAAAAAGTCGCACATGGGTTGTGTGACTTGTGTCCATACGTAATATTAATCTACCTAATTAATTAATTAATGAGTCGTATAATTAGGTTTTAACTAAGGTAATTTGCCATTTATACGGTTGAGAAAAGAATAACCCTACAGTTTACTTTTCAAATTAAAGAAAAGAAACCCTATTGTTTAAATATGCATCTTCCATTTTTTTTGTGTGCAAAACATCCTCCATTAATTAGTGCTCTAGGTACCATAGGATCCTTTTTTACACATGATAAAGTTTTAATAATTAGGGATATATCTATTTAATAGATACCTATAGTTTCACCAGGTTATGAATTCATTAATAGAAAAACTATACTAGATGTTTGATATACACTTGTAAAAATTATATGTATAGTTACAAATTATCTATAGAGAAGCCACTAAAAACTACGAAAATGTTCATATAGCCACGGAAAATTAGTAAAAAAGCTATAGGCACACAAAAGTCACGAATTTTTTTGTGTGACTAATTTGTGTGTGATTATATTGTTTTCGTAATTTTTTCGTGATTTTTTTGTAATTTTTAGTATTTTTTTATAATAATCACATAAATTTTGTGACTATTTTTATGGCTATATACGAATAACTTATACTAGTGATATCACAATTCACTTGAAAACATTAAAATTATAAGTTTCAAAAGTATATTTCTAACCAAATAACCAAACGTAGGTAACTCTAATGAAAGAGCTTGCACTCCAGAAGCCATGGTTCAAGCCAGTTTTAGGATAGAATTATGGATTGAGGTCCGTACATCCGCAGTATAGATTTCGGGCTTCGTCTCTTGCCTTTCCATTTTAGAGGACAATTGCTAGACTAAATGAGTTATATATATTTGATCATGAGAACTCCTCAATTAACTAATTCAGGCAAAAAAAAATTATTTAAAATTTTGAGAAATTAAAACATAAATTTTTAGCTTCCCCAATGAGATTTTTTTTTAAACCAACAAATACGCCCAAAAATTCAAAATATAAATAGAAAGAATGACATATCAGCATTAGTGCACTGGATCCCATCAAAACTTCGAAGTTAAACGTGCTTAGACGAGAATAGTACTAGGATAGGTAACCTTCGATAAAGTTATAGATAGTGTTGCACCCTTTAAAAAAAAAAATTTGATAAAAATAAAAACAGAAAGAACGAGTATTGTAGAAAGGGGAATAAAAGAAGCATGTTACTCTATTTTGTATTTAGAGTGGCTATGCAAGGGAACATTGCGCCACCTACGTGTCCTTTACATTGTGCTCTTTTTTTTTGGTAACCATTACTCTATTAAAGTTTCTTTAAATATTTATTTTTTTAACAACACAATATATAAATATATTAGTAACTAATTACTTTAGATATAGCCAAAAAGATCCAGACAGTACAACAGTGATTCAAAGATTATAAACTGAACTTTAGAAACCTTTTAAAATTTAACGTTTTAGTCGTGTTTTTTTTTTTGAACTTTGTTTTAGTCATGTGTTCAAGAGAAAACAATATACATAGTGAATTTATAATTATGAATTTATATATACTTTTATTATTAATTTATATTTTTATTGGGATTATATATATACTGATTTACATAAGAGATTCAAAAATATTATTTTTTATTATTTTATGTAATTTTGCTAATTTTTATATTGGTCCAACTCAAAACCGGTAAAATTTATTAATTTATAGTAATTATTAATTTATCGAGTATTAATTTATAGAGATAATATTATTAAAACATGAACACTTCATTATTTAAGTATTGTTCATATGTTATATTACGCGATATACCATTTGGCATTTTTTTAAAAGGTTAATTAAGAATATTTTATATATATTATTATGTCAAAATCAACTGAAACATTGAGAAAACATACATCCTCACACATACAATTATTTTTACCATCAATATTATTATTTAAATTAAATAAAAAATACATAATTACATTATATTTAGATTTTCATTAAATTATATTATTATTTATATTTAAATTGTGTAGTTACATTCATATTAAAAATATTCGCAAATTTGATTATGAAACTATATCAAATAATAATTAACTGTTTTATCAAATAATTATTCTACTAATCATTAGTGCGGGGTAGAATCTAGTTATGTTTTAAATGGAAACATCTCTTATCTGTTTTTGCCGATTAGATAACTCTGCATTTTATATTTAGTGGCCTTACTGGTTATTTGATTTATACAAAATGATCCAATTTTAATTGTTGTAAATTAATGATTTTTTGAATTTCTATTTTATTTTTAAATTATTTTTAATAATTTATCAAAAGGTTTTTTTTTTTTTACTTCAATTTATCAAACGTTTTATACACCTCAAAGATTATCCCTTTTTCTTATTATAATATATTTTTTTTAATTATTATCTCATTCAAAATAAATAACTTAATCAAATACCTTGTTATCATTACCGACCTTCTTTTTTAGTGATGGTTAATATATGTATGTTTTTTTGCTTAACATATTAATAGATTGAAGAATCGGAGCATCAGAATATATGTATGTTATTGATTTTAGTTTCTTCAAATTGATATTTACGAGCTCTTTTGTTTTAATTAAAATTTTGATTTTAGATAAAGTAACTTTAAGAATATCATGTTACTTGATCATTAATATTAAAAGCTCGATCACTCTACTATTTATTATTTTATATAGTCAACGAAATTTAAAACATTTGAATACATTGCTTTTTGTTGACTTTGATAAATCATTACAACCAATAATTAACCTACGCATGTTGAAAAAAATTTAATAATAATTAACCTACTACTGTCAATCTCGACGATAGCAGGAGATCACCAACTAACTACAATCTACCAAAAAAAAATATCCTCACTATGATTTTAGCTGAAATCTATCAACTTACTTATATCTATCCAAATATTTATAACTTTGATTTTACCTAGAATCTACAACAAAATCTTAACAATATTTTGGAAAAATATTATGATTTTGAATCTCCTCGTTTATTATGGTGATTTAGTGAGTTATTTTCTCCATTAGGGTAAGTGTTTTTGTTAACATCCGAAAATGTGAATATCTGAGAAATTTGTATAAGATGAATATCTGAGAGAAGTGATGTACGATGTTGGAATTATTATCACTTCATTAGCTTAATAAATCCAACACAACTAGTAGATAAAAACTTAGCTAAAAAACCACACAAACCCTACTAAAATTCAAAGAACACCAAAAAAAAAAAACTAACTAATCTTAAAATTAAAAAGAAAATAGAAATTCTTAAAAGAGAAAATTAAAAAGCCAAAGCAAATCAGATCCCAGAGTTGACCGAAGATGTCTCTTCCTCCGGCAAGAAGTATCTGTTTTTCACCCATAGAGAATCGGCGATAACAGGCTCGTCGTCTTGGTTCCTATGCCAAGTGTAAAGCGCGTGAGTCCTGTTTTTTATTTCTAGAAGAGCATGTCCGAAACTCGCCTCCCTATAGGCTGAGTAACTCGGTTGCGGATATGTGTAACTGCATGAAAAAAACAGTCGAATCAATCAAACAGCACAAAGTAAAAAAAAACTTGAATCAAATGCTAAATAAGGTTTTCTGGTTCTAACTCGTTAGCGATTCCTTCAATGTTGCCTCCATCTCCAATGGTGATGTAAATCGGAGCTGATGGATCTTTCACCGGAGAACTCAAACCAACAGTGATATTGTACTTAATGTTAGAGATACGCTCTGATCGCTCGTAGGCATGAACATGACCAGCGAAGACAATATCGACTTTGTTTTCCACCAACCATGGCTCGAACGTGAGCCTCATGCTTTCACCTTCCATATAGTGATAACCGTTGCTGTTGTACCACGGAGAGTGAACAAGAACAAACAGCCATGGAGTCTCTTCTCTGTTTACCTTCTTCAG
The DNA here is from genome assembly GCA_020283515.1 of Alliaria petiolata. Classification (NCBI taxonomy): domain Eukaryota; kingdom Viridiplantae; phylum Streptophyta; class Magnoliopsida; order Brassicales; family Brassicaceae; genus Alliaria; species Alliaria petiolata. The sequence continues at coordinate 451,684,378 of JAHZTW010000001.1, read as the reverse complement.
CTCAGCCTCGAGCCACGAGTTTTGCGGTGTGTACTTGTCTGTGGTAACGTATCACACAAGAAAAAACATTAGATTGTAAAATATAGATTATAATATTGTAAAGTGTGAGTCTTAGCTAGATCGTTACCAAAAGCTGAGTAAGAGGAGAGGACAATGATGTAAGCGGAGGCTCGTTTGATTGAGTACCAAAGCGAAGAAGTGCTCTTCGAGGCTCTGTAGGGCGTTTTGTAACGATTTTGGTATGGCTTGAAGGCTTGATTCTCGCCCTGCAAACGGATTAAAATGGTTTTAATAAAACCAAAGAACCTCAGAAATAATTTTCTTTAATGGAAAGATATATATATAGATCGGATCTTACTAGTGATGGGGCGAAATCTAACTCGTGGTTCCCTGCAGCCCAAATCCAAGGCTGATATGCGGCACTCGGTTCCACAAATCGGACGTAAGAATCCCATTTCCTTTGGTCGTGGTTCGGGTGGTCATCGGCGTATGACAAGTCTCCAACAAAAAGAACCGCTTGGCCTTTAGGGTTGGACATGTAATGATTCAATGTCTGGTTAGAGGCATAGGTTTGTCCCAAATCACCTACAAGAATAACCAGAGTAAAATCAAGATTTGCGAAGTTCAAAACCCTAAAATCCTTTGTTCAAATAATTGCAAATATGAGGATTACCAATGACACCAAATGTGTAGGGAACATCAGGACCGACTTTAGGAGGAGTCATGAAGTTGAACTGTCTAGTGGAGCGACCGCTTCCAAGCTCGTAGAAATACTTAGTTTCGTACTGCACAAGGAAGAAGAAAAAGGTTAATCTATTTAGTTAAGAACCCTACTTAAATAGATAGATTACTTGGGAGAAAAGTTAAAGCAACTTTACAAACCTCAAGCCCCTTAATGGTGGCGTGATGAAGAAAACCAGAGGTGTAGTCGAAGTATCTATAGGACGACGTTGACGCTTCGGCGCTCTCCTTAGTACTCCCGTCACTATCCGCAGGCCAGTATCTAACGACGTTAGAACCATCATCGTTTATCGGCGTTACCCACGAGATTATCATGCCTCGACCGTTGTGATCTCCTTGCGTTATATGAACCTGAGAAAGGAAAAAGAATGTTCGTAAGTCATAACTAAATAGATCTAAAAATCGAATCGATAAAAAAAGAAATTGGAAAGTACTTGTTCCGGAGCGTTATAGCCGGCAGGAGGAGGGAAAGTTTCGAGTGCCATCTCTTCGGAAGGTTCGGCTACTCTGGTGTAGTTACTGGTGACTCCAGCATGGCTCACGACGGAGATGCTTAGCAACACGACGGCGGAGAAAACGAGTGCTAAACGATTCAACCCCATGTTGAACTTTTTTTTAATTGTAAAATTCCTAATGTTTTGTACTGTGTAAAAGTGTGTGAGTGATCAATCTTTATATATAGATGAAAAATCGAGGTATATTCTATGTAAAAGATTTTGTTCCAAAGAAAATCAAATATAATATATAAATTTATTAGAATAAATATAATATTCTCAGAATTATTCACTTGTAAAAGAATCGCCTCCAAAATCTTGTGAATGTTAACTAACTAACCTCTATCAAAAATAATTATCCGAGATATATATTTTATTCTTCAAAAAAAAAAATCTTAGCGATTTTTGTTATTCATGCTATCTAAAAATATTTGAAGATCATGACAAAGAGATATAGATGAACTCAAATAGTTGCTAACTTACCCGAATCAGGTATAATTCTTTTTCTCTTTTTATATTCCATCATGGATAACTACTTTTGATATAATTTTTATTATTAATATTACCAAATAAAGAAATAGGAGATAAGAATATGCTCGGCCAATTTCCTTCGGAATTATATAATTAAGAAGACTTATCATTTATAATATCAAATCTTTAATTATATCTAATTAACTAAATCAACTTAATGATTTATTAAGAAATTTTAAGATATTTATTTTCACTGTAAAAACTAACAGAAATGATAGGACGAGTGTGTTGATTAAAGTTCAGAAAACAAAAGAAGAATATACAGTAGAACCTCTATAAATTAATACTCGATTCATTAATACCTCGCTAAATTAATATTTTTTGTCAGTCCCAAAATTAGTTTTTCAACCAAATAATATATCTATAAATTAATAATCACTATAAATTAATAAATTTTTATAAAACCTCATGTCCCAACGTTATTAATTTATAGAGGTTTTACTGTATTATGTTGGTGAAAAACTGAAAATCAAGAAGTGTGAAAGAATAAATTATGTTGGTAAGGCTATTAATGGACCCTATAGAATGTCCATGGGCCTTTAACAAACATAATTATATGAATATCCAATACACTTAAATCATTCAAACAAACAAAGTTTAAATTCTTAGACAAAAAGAAAAATACACATACATACAAAAAAAAACAAAGAACACAAACATAATTTTTTTCCCCAAAAACATTTATCATTTCTATTTCGCCCATTCATATCCCAGAATCAAGAGTTAACCTTCCTGCAATTCTTCCTAATCTCACCACTGGAACCTGTCAAGGGAGAGATATTCCCCATCTTGATCATCGATTCCGCGAACTGCTCGAAGAACTCTTCTTGATCCTCTGCATACTTTTTCACGATCTCTCTTGATTGCTCATTGCTAGAGAACAACACCTGGTCGGAATTCAACAGTCCCATGTTCTCGATCAAGTTCTTGAAGTAGCTGTTATCAAACCTCCCGGCACTGTTGATGTCAAGCTCCGACAGGTTCTGGTCCCCACCTGATCTAGGGCACCTTTGGCGCAAGTTAGCAGCGTAGGATTGCTCTAAGGTTGTGTCGGGACTTCCGTTTCCGGACTGGTTGTAAAGTCTCTGTCTGAAACTAGTGCACCTTGAGAATCCGATGGTGTGGCTCCCTGACAAACAATTGATAAAGTTTTTAGGGTTTAATGTTAACTTGAGAGGCAAGTAAAGCAATCATGATCATGTCTCTTCCTTGTGTATGACGTAAGCTTACCGGAGAGAGCAACCATGTCGGTGAGATCTAGACCTTGACTGCTAAACCTCGAGAGAATTGTGTTGAAAGTGTTGTTGGGTGCAGGAATGTTGTTGTTTGAGCCACTCAAGCTTGCACTTCTTGAATCTCTTCTTCCCAAAGGAACCATCCAGTTTGGCCCACCAGTCTACACTCAAATCAAAACCAAATTAGATTCTGACAACCTAAGGAGGCATTAAAGAGAGACAAATAAAGCGACGACTTACAAGAACAGATGAGTCCCTAGCAGCTAGAGTTAAGGCGTCGGCGCAAGAAACAGTTCCAGGGCATTCATTCTCCAATGCAGCTTTGATCTGGTCAACAACATCAAACCCACGAGCCGAGTTGCTGTTAGGGTTAGAACTTTTCTCGGTAACTATACTCCCACTGGTGTCTAGAAGCAACGAGCCATCACAGCCCTACACATTTTCATTCAAACAGATACAATGATGATTCTCCACATTAATTGTTAGCTTGTTGAGAAAGCAACTTAAAAGAAAAAAACTCTTAAGTACCTGAACAAAACAGTCGTGGAAATGGAGCCTCATGAGAGAAGCAGCCATACGAGTCTCTCTTGCAACAGCTTGGGCTACAACTGACCTCACGATCTCCTCGGCTTTAGGGCACGAGCTTCTGTAGAAACCTGGGAAAAATTTCCCTTCATCGCCGCCGTAATTATTCTCGTCGTCGCAGATGCAGAGAGTAAGAGAGCAAGCGAAAGAAAGAAGAACGATAAAGCTTCCTATTCTTGCCATAGTCAATTCCACCTTGACCAAGAAGAAAGAAGAATAATTAAGTGAGATGACTTTGTGGTGATAAGAGATATGGAGGAGGAGAAGAAGAATCGACGGTATTTATAGGCAAGAGAGTTCGTGGATATTTTGGTGTCATGGAGAGAAAGAAGCAAAGACATAGAGTTGGTAGCTTTAGAATTGGAGATAAATTAATTAAAAGAGAGAGGGAGTTTTAAAATGAAATATATTGAAAAAGCAGTTTGAATTTAAGGAGACTAAATCTTGGGTTTGGTATCCAAATGTCCCAATCTTGCATGACTTGTCTGACTATTTCACCGCTCTTTTTGGTTATACTAGTTTTTAATTATTACTTTTTAACGTTTTACAAAGTTAAAACTAATGATAGATGCAAATTTACGAGTAGTAACTAATGATAGATGCAAAAGTTAGGAGTAGTAACTAAGAAGTGATAACTAACTATACTTAAAATTGACTGGATAGAAATAGATATGGGTGTTAAACAAAAGAGAGCACAAATTTGTCAAAAAAAAAAAAAACAAAAGAGAGCACAAAAATATGGCATTCTCACCCACACGAAACAGAACGTGTTGCTCGTTCCCCGTTGGTTACATTTTTTTTTGTGGAAAAGAAGTTTTTCTAATTAGCTGAAACTAAATAACAAGTGAGATCCAAACCGAGAGTTTAACAGGTTAAGGTCTGCTCGATGCACTGATTGTTTATTGTTTCCATGTTTTTTTTTTTTTTGCCATGGAACCAATTTGATAGGTTTAATCACTTTGTTAAACAGTTTGTAAAACCTAAATTTTTTTGCCGCCCGGTTCAATACGATTAATTTTTGAAAAATGAAAAACAAACAAAGAGGAAATTAAAATATTAGACCAACAATCCGAGCACACCATTTTGAAATTAAAATTACACATATGATTCGGTGAGAAAGCACGCGGCAAATCTTAAACGCGTTTTTAAAATTTTGACACTAAAATTTTAAATTCCTTGGACGAACCTAACTATTATTATAAGCGTTATATAGTTTTACTTGGTCGTGATTTATGGTCTCACAAGTCTTCTTTTGTGTTATAAACAAATAACTAAAATAGAAAAAGAGTATGAACAGTTTGTAACTGCTCCCTCAAAGATTCATATGTTTATTGACTTCTAAACAAAAAACAGAAGGGACTTTGTCTTTTTTTCTAACATAAGACATGGATATGCAGGTAAAAAGCAATCTCAAGGGTGAAGAAAACTATGAACATTTCAACGTACGTGATTTGCGATTAACACTTGCATTTATTTTGACTCTTGACATCGTCTCCTTCTAGAAACTAGTCAATGATCAAGAAACAAAAACCAAAAAGAAAAAGAACATGTCATCCACATAATGAGTTCTTGAACCGCGTTACGTTTTCTATGCAGCACCGTAGAAGCTATAAGGGCATAAAATGAGTTTAAATACGGCCCTACGAAAAACACTATTATACTAACGATTTAAGTTGTTTTTTGTATTTTTGAACTTTATCGATTTAAGTTTTAAAGTAGTGTTTGACAACAAAAAATTCTCGATGTTTTGTTTATTTTGGATATTAGGGTTTTAGGTATAAAAATACATGTACTTTATTTTTTGCAAAATTCAAATATGACTTTCACAATATATTGTTCATATTTAATCATTAGAATAAGATTCAATAAACAAATAATTTGGACCTAAAACACATGTTTTACTGCTAACAACCAGATTGAATCGATATAAATGATCTCTCAAGACTCGAGATATGCCCACGAATGTGGAGGCAAATTTCTTGCAATTACAGAAATCTTATCAACTTGTGATCTCTTAAAGATGAAAAAATTGTTCATGCAATGTATGCGATTGATGTCACTCGCGGTCTACAAGGCTAAAAAATGATGGTGCCCTTTAAAACAAACAATTAACAAACTTTAAATAATTAAGCATATTAAAATGGGAGAAGCATACAAATGGACCGAGAGTAATTTAAGAAACGGGCCATCAAATAACTAAATGGGAAATGTTCAACAACAAAAAAAAACAAAATGTTAGAAACATTTGAAATTAAAAGCAAATTAGTAGCTGTATATGCATTTAACAATGTGGCCGAATCCAATAAAGCAATAATTAAGAAAATATAATTGGACTTTAAATTCAGTTGCAATTTAAATGGACTTCCCTACGGATGATTTTTTTTTTTTTTCTATTTTGGTTATCTTCTTTCAGCCGGGGGAAAAAAAACACAGAGCACGATTTCACATAAACTAAATTTTAGGTTAAAAAATATCTTCCTTGGTGTTAGTCTTTGGTTCTTCGGTTTAATCTCGGTTAGTCTAAACCAGCTTAAGATCTCGGGTTAGATATTTTGGGCTGTGTTAGGTCTTGGGTAATGTTGATGAGCTTCAAGAATATTGCAAAAGCCCAATCAAACTTGATCTACCTGACAAGAATCGACAACAAAGGTTTTGTGACTCGCGCAATCACCAGCTCTAATTCATACTCTTAGACTGAGTCGTGCGAGAATCTCTTAAGATTGTTAGTGCCACACTGTCTCTAGTTTTCCGCAAAGAAGCTATCAAATTGTTATTGAGAGGTAGGAGCTTTTGTTTCTAAATTAAAGCATGGTGAAAATTAGATGATTAACTGAGAGCATTCAACCATTTTATTTATATGAGTTGATGGAAGGAAAATGGATTATACATAATATACTCCAAAATTTTGTCGTCTTTTGGCTCCACTAACCTCTTGACTTGGCTCAGTCAAAAGCTCCACAAATTTTTTGTGCGACATGAAGTTCGTATAAAAATTCATAGGAAAGTGGGTAATATCATAGGTGTGTCATAAAAATACACATTTCCCTCGTTGAATATTTTGTGTTAAATATCTAATATAATACATAAAGTTGACATAAAAATGTCACTACACTCTCCTCTCACCAATATGTATTTCTTGTATTTTCTTTTTATTTTGTGGAGATCAGGTTTATTGTATATATTCTTGTTTTTCTTCGTGGCTCGCTCGTCTCCACCAACAAATCCGATCAACTGTAATTTTACATGGAAAAATTGCACCATAAGAAATTTTTAAGATGCATTCTCGGACCATGCTACATGCATGTCACTAGTGACCCTAAAGATATATGGGTGGTAAACCAAATATCATTTTAGACCTATAAATTAATAAACAAAAATAAAAAATAAAAGAAAAAAATTTATAGAGGTGAGAAGTACTAGAACACAATACCTCTTTTACTCAAAGTAAAGTGTGCAACCAACTCACCTAAAGGATATTTTATTGCTTTGCTTACTGGAGCTCAAGGCCGGCACTGCATGACAGATTTGGTAGTTAGAATGATCTGATGGGTGTGGTATCTCAAGGAACAAACGCAAAATAGAAAATGCGTGTGGTGACCCCAGTTTCCCCACAGCATGACCAAGCTGGCATACGCAGATGGTGATGATAGGGGACTTATCAGCATGGAATTTCTGAACCGTACACTAAATGTGGATGAGGATGCAATGACAATCACGATTCAGAGTGGCGAAAGAAATCTTTCCGTCATATATTGTAAGCATTTCTAAACAAAAAAAATTCATGCTCTAAGAGAACTTATTGAGATATAAACCGAAATGGGTAAAATAGATAACTCATAGAGCTTTATTCATAAGCAAAGAAAGTAGAGAAAATGAAACTGTTTTGGATTGTCACCAAGAGCTAAAAGGATCGGTTGTTTTCATAAAATGGTTGAAGGACCAACTCTTAAGGTAACATCTTTGGTTCACATTACAACTCCATTTATAAGAAACTCTACTTGTTAAGAAGAAACCCTAATACACATGGGCTTTAGACATCACAATGAACTTGTATTGGGCTTGTGTTAATACAAGCTGAAATCTGTAATTATAATAGGATAATCATCCGTTTAATGAATAGGATAACAATTGAATTCTGAAAAACTATTTGCGGGTCAAAACACACAAAAAAACAAATAAAAAACAAAATAAATAATCGTACGAAATGTTGAGTTGAATTACTTTACTGTAGGTAGACTTAGATATTCCTTCGCCAGCTTCAATTTCCCATCTATGCAACTTCTCTAGAAGAGTCGTGGTATCTTCTGCATCTTCTTCACGAGGTGGCGGCTCCCAACGCTCCACAAGGGGAACCAAATAGTTCATTGTTTGCAACATGTCTCTTCTACTTTCAACCTCTTGAGATGTGCAATATTCAGTCCATTTTGCGATCTTCTTGATGCTCTCCATGGTTTCTTTGTCGTTTGCTATGGTCTCATCTATTGAATTAAAGAACTTTGAATCTTTTATCTTCATACGTAACCACATCACCAAATTTTGCTATTCCTTTCTCAATGTCTAATCATTTGCTTTCATTCCTCTGATTATTTTCACCAAATTTTTATTATTTATGTGATAGGAAAATTTGGTTGATCCTTTCAAATTTGAATAATGGAATATTTTCGTAAATTAAATACACCAAACTATATATGTATCATATATTCATGTTTGTTTGTTACTTTGTTAGCGCAAGTTTCGATTTGCTCCACTGAAGTGGTCCTATTTTGAGTGAAATGAACGAAACTATCCGAGTTTAGCCGATACAGTGTTTTATTTATGTGTAGTTACAATGAATATGACGATAAATACGAAATGCTTATACAGTTATATACACATGCACTCACATGTGTACGCGCCAATACACATTTATAGAGTTTTAACAAAAGGAAAGAAAACACATTTATATAGATGTCATACCTAATAATTGTCTCATGTCATGTACGAAAAATAATAGCCCATCGTTAGCGATGAGATCATATATTCTATTATATTTATTTGAATTAAACAAATTGTAAGAAACAGCCAATGATTTTGAACAAGTGTATATAATAGGTTCACATATCCGAGACGAATAGGACAGCCAATAGTGTAATTTATTTTATCTTTTTGTTGATGTTTTTATTTCGTTTTCATATTTATATTAGGCGGTGCCTGTGAGTCTGTGACATACTAACATAAAGTTTTTTTTTT